>CAJQZJ010032130.1:4525391-4556237 GCA_907164525.1 Lophiomys imhausi
AGAGAGAGAGAGAGAGAGAGAGAGAGAGAGAGAGAGAGGAGAAACCCACCTTTTTCAGTCACTACTTGTCAAAGTAAACATCAAGGCAGCTGCTCTGGGGAAGACCGGTCCCCAAGCTCCTAGACTCTTACTATATATTCCCCTTCTCTTCGGTTAAAAGGGGAAAGGGGACGAGTCTTTGGTGGCCAGTATGTACTCCTGTTCTGCTGCAAAGAAGTTAAATTATTGATAGTGGAAATTGCATGGCGGAGGTAATACTCGCACGCCCTCAGCGAGAAGCTCCATTTGATCTAGGCAGAGGCTGGGAGATTTCATGCTAGCTTGCCGGGGGGTGGGTGGGGGGAGCGGCATCGCGAGCAATCCTCTCCTCGGTGAATGAGAAAGTGGGTGGGAGTCCACGAGAGGGCTCCACGCTGCCTTGACGTGAGCTGTCATATGATACCTCCTCTGCCTCGAAATAGACACTCTAGTGCACGAATTACCAGAATCAGAATTCGGCGCATTTAAAATAATACATCTTTTATTAGAAGAATTCCGTTCCACAGCGTTGCATGCTTTGTAGATGTTTTCACTTCCAGTCCTAGCGAATTCACACACACACACACACACACACACACACACACACACACACACACACCAAATCTTTAATTATCTGGGCAGCAACAACGCATTAAAACAACAACAACAACAACAACAACAACAACAACATCTTTAACCAGAGTTTAGGGCAAGGGGTGGGTGGGGTGAGGTGAGTAGCTCACTAAAGCTCGTTCCTCTGGAGTAGTGGTCTTGGGGCTTCTGTTTTTGAACAATTACATGGCTAGGGGCTGGAGAACAATTTTCATTTAGCTTTATGATAAACTATGCCAAGCGTCTACCTGGACTCCTGGACTCCTGGACTCCTGCTTTGTTAAATGTTGCCCCTTTAATTCAGCCAATAAGTAAACGCCAGGGCACACCTTAATTTTTAGGGAAAAGGGGGGGGGGGTGTGAGCATTAAATCATCCCCTCTTGTTAACATAATTATTTGCCTGAATATTAAAAGGGAAGTTCTTTCTTCTCAGGTTGGCCTTTAGTATGGCTGAGGCAGGGCCCAAGGATTAGTATTTTAATAAGCAATTCCTTTACAGACAGTCTTAAGTCATACCACAGAAAACTGTCATATGTGACTCATAGAGGAGGCAAAAATGAGTACCAGAGAGGAAGCAAAAATGAGTACCAGAGACTCTTACACCCCAACTTCTGTGCGCCCTTGTATGTGAATGTGCATGTTTGTGGAATCTAAATGACTGAATTATTGTTAGGGCATTGCTATATGAATTTCTCTAAATACTTAAACATTAAGTTTGAGAGAGGAAAGGAGGTATGAACAGTTCCCTTTCCCAGATGTCTTGTGGTTATCAAGAGTGAGCTATTGAACAGAATTGATGATAGAATTGTATACTGAGATTCATTTATCTAAGAGTTGATGGTTAACAAAGTGAACTTACATATATAATAACATTTGTTATTTGAGAGTTTCCAAAAACTGCTGACAGAAATCATTGTTTCTGTCAGAGATTTAATACTTCACAGTAATTTACTCAAGTGCACATGCCAGAGATACACCTTCAAAAACTTCAGAAACTCCAGCTAGAAATGGCCCCTGCTTCTTCTACTCTCTGCCCTTCAGCAAAGGGAAGTCATCAGAATTCAAGATCCTTTAGAGTCCCTTTGCAAACTGTTGATCTGAATAGTCAACTTATTCAAATATATGCACATTCTTAGAGTGTCACTCACAGTTAGCTTTGTACCTCTGTCAATTTGGTGGAGTACATGATCAATGCAAAGGATCCTACAGCACAGATGGTAGAGTTTATTGTGAAATACCTAATGTATATGAAATGTTCAGGGAAACAAAGAGCAACAGAGAATACGAAGCGAGGCTTGGGCCATCCTTAAGACCCTCTCATTCTTGTAGAGTAGAGGCTGAAAGCAACAATGATTTCTTCTATTCTTATAATTATTTTTTGTGGCTTGGCTGAAACCAACTTTATTTATTTTTTCTTTTTTTTTTTTTAGTGGCTATATTATAGTCCTTAAAACTACCTGTATATCTTTTAAAATGATTGAAGATTCCTACTTTCAATTTTAAAAAGAAAGTAATGTTAAGTCAGCTTCAAGCTGATGCCTACTTTCCAACCTTCCATTTGTCAGGAATGAATTCTGACCTCAAGTTTTGAAACCTGCTGTAATTTACTTCTTTTCTGAAAACTTCCTTGCAAGCCAATGCCTTTGCTGGCATTGTCATTGTTGCTCTGGTAGACCGTTATGTCAAATCTTACTTCATCAGCACTCACATTGCCCTGTTAGCATTTCTGCTGAAAGAAACGATGCTCTAATCACATGACTGATCATGCTATTCCCACTCTCTCTTGACTTGTAGAAACAAATGTTTGGGTCTTTCCAGTGGGTAGTGGATTTTTACTAAGAAACAGACAAAGGAATCAGAAAGGCAGGAGTATTTGGGGATAGAAGATCAAATACCAATTCAGATAAAACTGAGAAAGTAGATTCCTTTCCACTTTTGAATATTTTCCAACTTCCTGATTTACAATTATGGCAATACCTGAACAGTAAGACACCAGACTTACAACACTTATCTATTTGCCTTTACAAAACAGTTCCCCTTACACTGAAGAATAAGGCCATGAGGGATCAAATGCCAGCACTTTGCAGAAAGTTGTAAATTCTTTTTAAAAAATTTATTCTGGTATTCAACTAGTTTTGGGGACTTAAGATCAAACTTTTTACAGAAAGATTTTTCTTTTCTTTCCTTACTTTTGGACAGGTCTCACTATTTAGCTCCAGCTTGCTTTGGACTTGAATCCCTGAGCACCAGTGCTCCAGTGCACGATAAAGCACTAACATCACTTTCATATTATCCTCAAACGCAATGCTTGGTAGAATGAAGGATCTATTTTTAATTTTTCTTAAATATTGACTTCTGATATAAAAGATTGTCATTGGGAGCAAAAATTCGTTCTAAGTTTCTGATGTCAACATTTCCTCTACCATTAAAAGGAAGAAAACACTATGAAGAAGAGAAATGTCGTTACTGTGGAGCTTAAAAGTTAATTTTGAGTGAGTCTAAGTCATAATTCCTCTGATTTATTGACTAATATTGTTCGTCCAACTTAACTTAATGTTTCAAGAGGACAAAAGTGAATCAGAAATGTAACTTCCCATCTATACTTGTCAGGAAATACAAACTAATCCTCATTACCTAAGTGGTAACAGAGGCAGAGGCAGTAGGATCAGATTTGATACTGACATGTTTTTCTATTAATAATTTTAATTGGATGAGGTCAATTCTACTATCTCTACAAGCATTTTATGTTTAATTGTGTTTACTGAAGTTTCTTAGTTACCCCTGCCTTCACTCTTCTTCAGAAAAGAAAGGTCTAGAAGGTCTAGTATCAAATGAATTGACCCAAAACACTGCTGAAAATTAGAGAAAGTAATTAACATGGGGAAAATAGTAAGTAAACAGAAAACTTCCCTGATGAGCAGAGTGACAAGGACAAAGAAAACAAAGTGACAAATCCATGCAGCATGATTTCCAAGGTCTAGTTTGGCCTTGAACTGTGTCACAGTCTTTGAAATCACTGAATATGGCCTGTTCTGAGAAAAACACCTTAATGGAAAAATAGTTTCCTTATTCATTGGGCAGTACTACTCTGTAAGATTCTTATAAAACATAAAAAAATAACTCTATGCCATTCTTAGATGTGGCTAAATTGGCCAACACCTGTTACAGGAATTATGTATCGAGGCAGGCCTGGTATTGACAGATAAAAGCAGGGGAACAGAACAGACCAGAAAAAATTACAAAGGCCTAGTTATTGAGTGTTGAAAAGGAAGGTATAAAAATGACGATCCCATCTGGAAATACTTGTTTAGTTCAAGAAAAACACCATAAAAGCCATTATGAATTTGTGAAGGCCAACCCTCCAAACATTCAAGAATCTACTTGTAAATCCTCCTCTAAGTTACCAGAACTTCTCTGAGAACATGGAAAGATTAGCAATGAAAGAGACATTGATTTACTCATTATAATATGGTTATAACATAGTCACAAAAGGTATGGAACTGTGTATTTGGGAAATAAGAGCTGGAGATACTAACCATATGTATGTCAGTTGTGTTTGGAGTAGAGCCATGGAAAGATTGAACAAACTTAAATTATTGGGTTTCAGGACATTGAGTCAGATATCCAGAGTAGGTCACTTTAGTTTTGAGATACAGCTTTTGTTTTGATACACCTATTTTTAATGTGTGATAGTTGGAGTGAGATTTTCTGCTGTTAAAGTTCACATTTTTCATGGAGAAATGGAGAGGGAAAAGTCTTGAAACACAATCATTGTGGTGCTTCCCAAAGTCATACCAAGAATGTGCACCAAAAATCTGCGCTATTTTTTTTTTCTGATTTTGATATGGGTGCCTTTGCTAAGTAAACTTTGTGATGAAAGACCTGGGCAGATTGTGCAGTTCCCTTAACATGGCCCTGCCTAGGCACATGGCATGGGGGGGGTGTTCGGGAGGCCTCCACAGTACATGCATGAAGCAGGGTTAAATTTTAGTTCTGTCTAGCACGTAGCATTATCTGGAAGCAACTAAAAGCCACCACTTCATCAATTTCAGGTTCTCTTCACTTCACAATTAATTCATTCGGTTGGTTACAATTTGTTGAGCACCAGTATGTGCCAGTCATTATTCTATGTGTTATGACACAAACAGATATATGAAATATACCTCCATGTTTTAGGAGTTTATAGACTTGGTCATGAGTTATAGTGTAGTTCAAGGGCCATTTGTTGTTTGCCAAAGGTGAGAACTTAGGTTATTTTGTCTTGCCTTAGGTTTGTTATACTCTACAGACTGAAGACCATCTGCATGCCCCATGTAGCAGTGATGATAAAACCTTCCCTCCAAGGTTTCAGGGGTACATAAGAGTTAGAAAGGGCACACCACAGTTAACGATTGCTCCAGTTACTGTTATTCATGGTTAGCTGTGGTTTTATAAGGCAAGCAAATAAGTGTGAAGACAGTGGTTGAGAAGAAACTGGGCAAGTGATATTTATTGGAGGTAAATTTTTTAACATGTGATTAGGTAAGTTCTTTTCTTAAAAGATTCTTTATTCTTTGCTATGTGTATGTATGTGTACCTGGATTAGTATATGTGCATCCCATGTGTGCAGGTGCCTGGTACTAGAGTTTCAAGTAGTTGTGAACTATCTGATGTGGGTGCTAGGAAGCAAACCTGGGTCCTCTTCAAGGGAAGTATGCGCTCTTAACTGTAGAACTATCACTCCATTTTCTCGATATATTTCTTTAAAAGGTAGATCTGGAAGTGGTGTGTGTGTGTGTGTGTGTGTGTGTGTGTGTGTGTGTGTGTGTATGCATGAGCACACATGTTTGTCTGTGCGTTCATATGGGTTTAGAGATATTAGTACATGCATGTGGATGTCAGATGTCAACCACGGGTGATGTTCCTCAGGAACCCTGCCTTCCTAAAGTGTCATACACCTTGTTTTTTTGGAGAAGGGATCTCTCACTGGCCTGGGGGGGTCACTGGGTAGGCTAGGCTTCCTGGCCAGCAAACATAGAGATCTGCCTGTATGAATCTCTGCAAGCCACCACCCCTGGTCTTTTAAGTGAGTTACAGACGTCAGTCAGGCCTTCTTAACTTTTGGGCAAATACTTTACAGACTGAGCCATCTCCCAGCCCCTGGAAGGGCTTCTTCCCTCCTTACAGGCCCATCATTGTAGAGCAGAGAAATAAATTAAGCCTCCTCTCAGAACTCCTAGAATGTAGCATTGCTGGTTCTTGGAAGTTCCTTCTTGGAGCATATTTTCATTGTTATTACAATTAGTATCTTGTTTAATTTCATCCAACCTTACTGAAGATGAAGAACAGCTGCTTATTAACTTTCTGGATTGCTACATTGACAACACTCAGACTGTTCCCAAAGCCCATCAAATCTCACAACCTTCTCCATGAACTCCAACTTCCAGTCCATTCATCACTTCCTTTCCTCCACCCTGGACCTCCTCCAAGCTCTCCATATTCTTCAGAAAATGTGGAGCCCTGCACTCAACATGTGTGTGAAATTGTCCAGGACTCAGGAACCATGGAAATCGTGAGTTATCTGAACACAGCTGTTGCAAAAAACTAAGGGAGAAGAGGATTCAGTCAGATTGACAAACTATCCCTTGTAAGTTGTAGACAGGCGTGGCTATTTTATAAAAGAACAGTCCTTTGTATCAAAGCTGAATCTTAGCATAAACATGCTGATTTTTTTTTTGTCAAAAGAAACAGATCCTGAAGAGGATATTCATTTCCTTACCCCCAACACAGCCACAAACAATATTGTCTAAGATTAAATGATGTTCAGTAATCTACTTAATATCTCAAGTTACAGACTTTTAACTATTAAGTTGGAATACTGCTTTCTAGTTCTCAAGGGTCAGTGCATTTACAATTCTCATAGAAGAAAAAAGATCTATTAGATACTATACCATTTTTGAAGTTTTTACTTCCTGAAATCCATTGTTTTTTCCTTCAATTTTGCTAACACATAAAACTTAATTAGAATAAAGTTAATAATTTAAGCCCAATCACATAAGACTCACACTAAACAGCCTGATACCTAGAAATAAGCTTTCCTGGATGTTTCACCTGTCAGGTGTACCTCTGTCATGATGTCATAGTCCATACAACATTATAACGAATTCAGCATCCTTTGTGGCCCAAATTGGGGTAGAAATGGAATAAGGTCTTCTCATAGACTCCAGCAGCTTTGATTCTTCATGTGACTATAGCATTTCTGAAAAGACCACTGACTTGTGCTAAGATTTATCAGCATGCCCTCAATCAATCATTTAAAATCACATCGTTTCTGTAAGTTGCTTTCTAGGAGAAGGATGAAATTTATCAAGAAGACGTCCAAGTAGATGCATGACTCCCTTTCTTATGTTGTCTTCCTTATGAAGCTACCCTTCTAGAACTAGTGTTTTCACTTCTGAGGTGTTGAAAAAACACAAAGGACCCAGATACCATTCCTGGCGTTCTCCCAAATAAGATGTATTTCCAGAGAGGTTTCAAGTTTGGAGTAGAGCCCTTAGAGGAAGAACACTGAATTGCACAAGGAAAGCCAATAAACATCTTAGTCCCCAGCAGGAACTATAAGCCTGCAATTACGTTTCAGGCTGTTCTTGTCCATTTTCTTCTTCTCCATATCTGTAAACAATATGTTAGCCTTGGAGGCTTGTCATCGACTGTGTGTCTTTGGAGAGGGTGTTCCTGGTCAGAGCATCTGCAGTACCACAGCCAGTAACAGTTAGAAAAGGCAAACTTATGAAATGGCTTCTAAACACACTAAATCCCAATCTAAACAATTTATAACGTTTCTTACTCAATAACTCTTAGAAGTCAACTCATTTGGAACTGTTCTAAACAAGTTAAGAAAGGAGTGAGACATCTTCTATTGGGTAATAAACCAAAGTAAGTGCAAGAATGCGCAGGTAAAGAGCTTCAGACTTCTAGGGGGACTAGATACTTATTTCTGGAAAATTCTGTATTGATAGTGTCTAAGGCATGACAACAATTATAACAGCTAAAACTGTATAAAGATCTGCAGGTTAAGTTAATAATTAAAATAAAACTTTGACATTAGAAGGACACAGATTAGAGCCCAGCTTCACCATGGTGACTGAGCCAATTTAGCATGATTTTTTCTTTCATTTTTTTTTTTTTTGCTAAAGGATTAATCAGTTTCTTTATGTTAAGCTACGAATATTGATAACCCTTGCTTAGAGAGATTATTGTGGAAAGGATCATTAAGGTGTTATAATAAGGAATGTACACTGTACTAAATGAGACAAAGTCAGGTTTTACTATTCTCTTATTTAATCCTAGCAAGCTGTTTAAGTACTGTAATGCTACATGTTATGATTGTGAAAACAATGCTCCAAAATGAGAAGTAACAGTCATTTGAAAGTCTTCTATCGATCAGCAAATATTAAAAAACATTTAAAGTAGTGTTTGGGGCCACTAATTTTGAGACTATCACCTATCATAAAGAGGTGTGTTTGAGGACTGCTTGAGAAAATACATGTGCAAATCACCTGCAAATGAAACGAAGGCTTGTGTCTCACCCATTACATAGGAATACAAGACTTCCCTCCCTTCCTTCTCCCCTCCTCCCCTCCCTCCCTTTCTTAGTTCCCTTCTTCCTTCCTTTGTACTGAGAATTAAACCTAGGCCTCACACACACTAGGCAAATATTCCAGCACTGAGTCCCCAGCTTTATTTGTGTATTTATATATGTACAGATGCATGCATGTATGTACACATGTATGCACATATGTATGCATATGTATGTGTGTATTTATCTATTTATTCATTCATTCATTTTGTATTTTAAGATAGAATCTCCCCAAATCTCCCCTGGTCTGACCTTGAACTTGTGTCCTTCCCATCTCACCCTCCAGAAAAAGTGTGATTACAGACAGGCCTGTGCCATCAGACCAGGCTTAGAAGGTAGGACTTTAAAATGAACTCATAAGTCAGAAAATTTAGGTCTGAAGTTCAACTTCTCCACTTCAGATTTACAGTGTTTGTTTGGGCAAATTACTTAAGCTCCCAGACCTCTAGTTTCCTTGTTTATATAATTAGTATGTAATCTGTCTCCAAAAGCTACCTTGAGGGTTAAGTGATATATGTCAAATACCAAGCAATGATCTTAGTGCAGTGAAAATAAGAAACAGATGTTCCCTCACCTCACAATTTTTGTAAATGTTCCTATAGTGTGGCAATGACAAAAATAGAAGAGTTTTCAGATTGTTGAGTTTGTTGAGATTGTACTAGCTTTCTGGGTGCAATATCCCCCTACGTTAACAGCCAGACCTTAAAGATTCAAGATCTGTTTGTCAGGAGTGGCTATGTTGGGAATCAAATCCAGGGCTTCATGAATTCTAAGCAAGCACTCTACCACTGAGGTATACCCCACCTCCCTGAACTTTCTATCTTTTTCACAGGAGGGATAGATTTCTAGAGCTGTGGAGTTGTGCTGCAGACACTAAAATTATGCATTAGGCTAATAGCAAGCTCAGTGGAAGCACATTTACCACACTGTGGCTGTCTTATCACTTGTCTTTTACCCACTGTGTAGCTTGTCTAATGGCAAAAATGAATTTAAAATTTTTTCTTCTAATGCCAATTTCCTTTGCCAGAAAGGAAGTCCAAATGGCTAATGTTGACATTGGCTAAATTCTCATTTCTGAATCAATGCTATGTTAATAAGTGCCTCCCACATGTTCTGTTGTCAAACGTGTAGAAGATATTATCCAGTATTATTTGTTGACTTTATCACAAGTAGAAGTTAGGCATTTGCATATTGTATGCCATTTGTTAGTTATTTACATCAGTGCCTAAGTATCAAAATTATAGTATTCATTTTGCTACTAGAACTTATTCAATGTATAAAAGTACATATATTTCTATATTACATAATATATTACATTTCATGTTAGTATATATATATATATATATATAATGCAATTAGTTTCCTCTGTAACCATAACTTTTTATTATATTCATTAAAAGAAGTATTCAGAGATGAGTCTACAAAGGACTTATCAGAGTGCCAAGAGTCTATGCCACAAAAATGGTTACAAATCCCATGCTAGTTCAACATGTCATAAAGAATAACAGCTTAATTCTTTAAGTATTGATTATGAAAGTCGTTGGAGAGGAAGAAGTTCTCAGAAGAGGATGAAGGTGAAAGTCAAGGAAATCATTGTTTCCTACTAAAGTAATTAGAGCAATAATGAGCATGGAAGGTAGAGCTCAGTCCCCTGGGAGAAATGGCTTGGAGGAATACCCACAGAGAGCTCCTGTATAATCCCAATTCTTCTTGGCTTCTCTGATTATTTCTCTACTCAGTTTGCTATACATTTCCTCTCTCTACTTCATTCATCTCACCAGGCATGCCCCCACTCTATTGGCTTCATGTTTGGATGAACATTTACATAAACACTTAATTGGGACATTTCATCTTACAGAGGTCTTAACACTTAAGGACTGTACATATTCGATATGTGTCCTTGAACTTGAAGAGATCTCAGCTCTAACGTCCCCTGGCACTGACACATGTACTGAAGGCATTTCTAGGTATCGCAACACTTAACACATATTCTGGCACTAAGATCCCAGCATTTTTTTTTTCTGCTCTAGGGCACTGCTTCAGAGTTTGCAAAAGGTACGCATTCACTCTGAGGTTAGAAACATTGGGAAAGTCATTTTAGTTCCCATAGTAATTATAGTAATCCAGAGAAACAGCCTTATATGTTCAAAATAGCTCACATAAGATACATTTTTCTACCAGCTTCAGGTTGAATTGTTAACTTTGGGATTATAAATTGCTAACTGGCTAGCTTGTAGACACTTTTCTTAAGGTTAATTATTATTTTTTAAAGATAATACTTTGGAATATATTTTGCCATTTGCCTAAACTAGAATTCAGGAGTGATGTCTGTAATCTCTAGTGCATCAGAAGTTGTTTTAAATATGGCATCTTTGTAAAGGTCAATAGCTGCCTCATCAAAGGGCAAACATGTCCAGTGTGGGTGGCTGTGCCAATTGTTTTTGAACTCCTGCAGCAATCTAGCCAATCCCAGGGAATGGCTTGCAGTCTCTGTACACCCACATTTTTTTCTTAATTATCTCCACCAGGCTGAGTTAGCTAAGGACATATCTATAGCATTTCCTGGATATCCAAATGCCCACACACCTTCTGCAAGCCTCAAGTTACCTGCTCTCTTTCATGTTTCTCCTGACTGGTCCATACCTATTATCATGTACATATAATGTATTATTTATAAGAACAAGACATTTTCAGCATGCAATGTCTTTAATTTTAAAAAAGAAATTACATAAAAAATAGAGCATTGATGTCACAAAGAAAACGCTATCAGATTTGATAGTGGGAATTCTATCACATCATTATTTTAAAAATAATCTGAGGAAACTTAAGGTCATTGTTCAATTTAAATTATCATGATCATCACTTTTGAGAAAAACAGTAAATTTTATACCCAGATTCCTCCTTTATAGGCTTCAAATATGTTGCATTTAAGTTTTTTTTATGTATCTAGAAAATAAAGAGAATTAATAGTCTCTAAAATTATAAATCATCAAAGGTTAACATAACGTAAACTATTTCCCATGAAGCAGTGGGAAATACTCACAGTGCATATACCTCTCCTATAACACTGGGGACCAAGCACAGGATCTCATGCATACCGGGTAGAGGTTTTACCTTTCAGCTATCTCCACTATCTTTTTACTTTCTGTTTTGAGGCAAGGTTCCACTAAGTTGCATGAACTGACTTTGAATTCACTCTGCAGGATAGGCCAGCCTTGAACTTGAGTTCTGCCTGAGTTCCATATACCCAAGCTAGGTTGTATCTTGTACACCAGTCAAACATGACACTGAAATGGACTTTAGAATTTATCCTGAGAACATCTTTCCTGTTTTTTGTGTATAGAAACAAAAACCAAGTTGATTGACCTTTTATCTATTGATAATGAAAGCTTGAGCTATGGCTTTGAGTCTGAGTCACTGTGTTTCTTGAAGAAAGTACAAATCCAGATGTCTGTACTCTGTAAGAGACCATATTTTGTCACCAGCCTGCAAGTTCCAACAAAACAGAGATCATTCAGTCTTGTTCATGGCAGAATCTTTAAATTCTGACATAGCTTGGGACTCATAATTGGTTGATATATGGAATAAAATTATGACTTAATTTTCTGCAGAAGGCATACTTGGGAGTAAATGTCATCACAACCCACTTAAGATATGCAAACACTATCTACCAAGGTAAACAAGTATCCAGGAATCCAAGACCAGGATGAAATTCCAGAGGGTTGAAAGCCAGCATGAACTCATGCATCGGATATGGGCTGGTCTAAGTGACCTCTGACAAATGTCTGGCCGTTAAATTCTGTGACTCATGAGTAAAAGTAATGCACTTCTTGGCTTTTGCCTAACTTCTGTGTTTGTTTTTCAGGGGAACTAGTGACTGTGACTTAGCGAGTATATCAGCCACAGGAAGATTCCTGCTTCCTTTGAGTCTCTAACTTTGAGAGAGGGAAAGAATAATTTAGGAAGGCCAGGTCATGTGCTGATTAAAACTTTCCATTAGCTTGGACAAGTTTTGGGAATATTTGTAGATATTTAAAAAAATAAAAATAGGAGGACATGATGCCTAAAATACCCTTAGAGGCCTTAGTTAGGTCTGAGGGGGCATGATGGACCCTGAACAAGTACAGCCCTTGAAATCTGAAGGGACAGATCTGAGCCAGCTGTCTGTCCACTAGGGCATGTCTCTGGAGCTTCATTCGCACTGAAATTTCCTTTGTAAGATGTCATGGTGATCCCCACCCAACATAGCCCATCTGGAAATTAAATGAAGAAGCCTATGATGAGTTGCCAAAATACTCTGTGAAATGCTCTTTCTAGGAAATACAAATAAACTACACACCTTAGTAAGAAGAACTCCTTACAGGATTCTTTTACTATGATGAATGAAAGAGAAAAGGGAGGGAAGAAAAGAGGGAGGGAAAAAAATCAAGATCGGGCAAAACAAAACAAGACAACAAACAACAACAAAACAAAAATCAACCCAAAAACTTCACCAAGTGAAAATGGAGGCAGGATAATAATTTAATATTTTGATCCATTGTGTCAAATTGGGGGTGGGGGGTGGGGGGGACATTACTCTTTATAGAACATGTGTCTTTTTCTCAAGAGACACTTGTGAAACTAATGGTTCTTCATTCCCAAATAAAAGATGTAAGACTTTGTAGCCTTGAAATCATACTCACTCTGAGGTCAGAAGGGGAGAGAACATTTTATTGTTTAAAAATTTAATTTTCTCTACTTTAGGGAACCCCCTCCACTTCCATAGCACTCAGTAGTGGTAAGTGTTGACTGAATGCTAATGTTTATTTTATTATTAACTACTACACAGTGTTCTTTATGGGAATTACGGTATGTAATTTTAAGAGATTCACTGCTTGTTAAACTCCCACTAGAAACACACACACACACACACACACACACACACACACACACACACTGCACTGACAGAGCAGCAGAGAAAGACACCAGCAAAAGAAAGATAATTTGAGATACTTCTGAGGTAGCAGTTGTAAAATTAAAATAGGCAACTCATTAAATTATCCATAGAGTGAAAAGAAGGCTACAAAAATAGATATTTTTTCTGGTAAGTCAGTGCTGTTCAGAACAAATATAGTTTTCAGCAGAGTTTTTATATCAGATGATATCAGTTCATATTTGTTAGAATCACTTGCATGGTTGGACTGGTTTGCTCTAATTAAAAGCAAAAAATTACATAGAAGAATGTACTTAGTAAGAGAAATCAACTTCAATAACATATCATTTTAACTGACAGATTGTAGGGAATGTGATGAAATGAATGCTATTGGGGCAATTTGGAGCATGGTCCACAAGATCACAGAAATTAAAAAAACCCTCTTGTAAGTAACATTTTAGTTTGAATTGCCTCAATTCAATTTACTGACTTTTGTGGCTGCTTATCTGTTTTGTGGTGACCCAGGCTCTTGTCTTTTCTGCCATTGCTGGTGTTGATACATTTTTTCTTATTAAAGTTTCCCCTAGAGGACAGGCCAGGAAAGGGAAAGACCTAAATTCACCAGCTTTTCTTATTAAGAATTTAAAGACCTGGTAGAGAAAGTGCAAATGAAAGCAGCAGCTCACACAGGTTGAGCTCACATCTTTTCTAAGCTTCTTTCTGATTTACACCGAGAGATAACTGACAACATTTAGTAAGCCAATTAATCACTTGCTTAAAAAGAAAAAAAAATTCGTCTGCTGCCTTGGCCGTATAGATGAGGTGATCTTTTTAATTAGCAAGGACTCTGGTTCAATCAAGTGCAAATGCATGCAAAGAAGATAGTATAGTGATGTTGCCCATTTCTGAAGGGGCAGTTTGCAAAGCCTATTCTATTCAGACATTCTTCTCTGTCCTCCAAAATTTGCTGTGTTGTGGGTCTTAATGTCAAGGATACTGGAAAAGGTCCTGACTGGCAAGATGCACGTTTTCATCTTATTTAGTACTTATATATTCCACTGAGGGAGCTCGACCAATGTAGAAATTTCACCTACAGAGATGTTAATATGTATGACAGGGGGATACAAAAGTAGGCTAGATTTCTATTAAAATTATAAGGTTAAATTTTCTCTCTTACCCTTTTTCTCCCTCCCTCACCACCACCTATCATCTTTAATCTTCTGACTCACAAAAGGGCAATTGAAATTCTTTTGCTTTTATGTTAAAGAGATGTATGCTAATACAGAAAAATAGTGAATACCAGGGTCACCATTCTTAAAGTGACAGTCGAAACTATCTCCCCTTACAAGTCAAGGATACTTGGGTGTAAGAGGATGACGTGACACTTTTGAGGCTCATTTAAGTTGTTAAAATAATTAGAATGGTAAGTGTTTCCCCTCCTTGTCGCCCGCTGACAAGATACCTACAATTTCCTTTGCTCAGCTGTCAGACAAATTGGCAAGTGGACTAAAAACATAATATTCCCTTAACGAAGCGTTGTCTAAAGCCCTAGCAACTGTATTAGGCAGCCCCAAGTAAGGCATGGCGCGGGAGGGAAACTCTGCAATTTAGAATGACAGATGATTTTTCCCCCCAATCCATTAAGCCTTCTCAAAATGTCACAATATTTACACCTCTTCCTTGGTGAATTAGATCCAAAGACAGGCAGAAAGAAAGAAAGAAAGAAAGAAAGAAAGAGAGAGAGAGAGAGAGAAAGAAAGAAAGAAAGAAAGAAAGAAAGAAAGAAAGAAAGAAAGAAGAAAAAAAACCCCGAAACAAACAAACAAAAAAACCCAACCAACTCCAACTGGTTGCCACTGGGTTGGGGAAAAGCAGGCGTTGCACCTTTAAATTCTGTCCCTTGGTTCCCTGTTCCCGGCCCCCCTTCTCAGGATTTTGCAATAAATCTCCCAGTTCTGCGTTCAGCCCTGCAGATCCGTATTTAAAACAGCACCATCTGGGAAGGGTGGGTGGCGATGGTGATGCGGGCGCCTTGGAGTTCCTTTGCAGCACGCTTGGAATTGCATCAGACTGATCCGAAATCCCCCCCCCGCCCCCAAGCCCGGCCCCTCCCTCCACGCTTCCCTCCCGGCCCCTCCCCTCCGCTCCCTTCACGTAGATCTGACTGAGAAAACGCCTGGATCCCGGAACTGTCTGTGCCCGGTTCGCTGCAGGCTGGATCCGTAAACCCTGCCCTACGCTCCCTTTGTGTGGTGAGCAGCCTATGGGCAGTCATCTGATCTAACTGCTTGTTCCCTCCCGCCCCCCATGTCCACAATATTCTCGCATCGCTTATGAATCCATCATTTCCACCTGCGCAGAGTTGGGATTCTTTCGTTCATTAAAATAATCTTAAGTCTTGAGTTTCGGAAAAAAATTTTCCCCCATGACGCCCCTCACCCGCACCCCAGGCCTCATCCGGGGAGGGGTCCCTAAGCACCAAGCCTTGTAAGGAAGGCTGCGACAGGGCAAAGCTCCTGGCCTGAACAAAGGGCGGTGGAAGCGTTGGGGATGAGGGTTGCGGGAGTGCGGAGAGATGTCCCCCGCCCCCGCCCCCCGCCCAGGGGCGCGCAAGTCCCTGAACTCCGGGAAGGGAAACTGGAGGACAGCGCAGCGGCACACTCCGGGCGCTCTGGGTCTCCCGGGAGCGCAGGCGGGGGCAGGGGAGTTGGAAGAGCAGGCTGGGCGGCTCCCAGCCCGCGTCTAGCTTACCCCCAACCCGTCTACCTACACTCCCTGCTAGGCTACCAGCCCACCCAGGTGGTGGCGGCAGCTCGGCGGAGAGCCCGGGCCCTCCACCAGGGCCGGTGGACACAACCTCGCCCGGCCAGGCGGTCTGCGCGCCCCGCTGATTGGTGGCTCTGTCAATCCGCCGCACAGAGCTACGCGTGTTCTTCTCCACCTCCGCCAGCCACCCAGACCCCCTCCCGGGCCGCTCCGGGGCTCTTCGATCTGGAAAGGACCTTCTACTCCCGAGCGGAGGCCCCCCCCTTTCCCTGAGTTACCCCGACTGACTCGGACTTGGGCTCAGTGAGGCATCCGGCCAGGCAGGGAGTGGAGTGCAGTCTCAGCGGCTCCCCTTCCCTTGAGAAAGCCGGAGCCCTCCAAGCCTGCGCCCGGAACTCTCGGGGAGGGAAAATAGAAAGGGGTAAAAAAAACCTAAAAAACAAAATCACCCAAAACATAAAGAACTATCCAGCGAGAACCGCGAAGGCGAAGGAGAGGTAGAGAGAAAATGAGGGAAGGAGGGATGGAGGCAGGAGGAGGGGGCGGGGTGGAAGAAGGGGGGCGGGAAGGAGGGAGGGAGGGGGAAAGAGAGGGAGGCAGGGATACTGAGAGAATGAATCCTCCTCACTAGAGGAGCTGAAATTACCTTGATTCATTTTGTGGGCATTTAGCTAACCTCCTTCCCTCTTCCCAGCCTCCACCTTCTCTTTCCCCACTGAACACTCCCTCCATCGTCTGATTCTAATGATACAAAGTCAAATTTTAGGAAATCGAATGTTATGTTAAAGCTTCATAATTAGTGATGAATCTACTGTACACGCACACACACCACACACAAGCAAAAAGAACGGAAAAGAGGGAGGGAAATGGGGAATGAGGGAAATATTACATTTGAATCAGATATTTGCAATTCCAAGTTAACTAAACTCATTATATCCTCAGAAAGGTTGAGCTCTCCCCACCTCTATTTGCCCCAGGTTCTCACCTAGGGCAATTTAAACTGGGCAAATACCAAGAAGCAACCCTTTCTCATGCTCTCCCTCCACTTCTTCCGCTCCACTACGCATCCTTTCCTGAAGATCGAGTATCAAAATAGCTCAAGAATTCGGGAGGCAGGGTCCCCGCCCCGGTGCTTACCTTCTTTGCGGCTTACACCACCCCGGTGGCTAGATCCTGGAGATAAACACTTGCATTTCCCAAAGTTAACCCAGTATACCAACCCGGAGCTTGCCAAGAGTCTATTCCAGCCTACACCGCTAGGAAGCCAACTTCAGCGAGCTCAATGAGGGGACCAAACTGGGGCTCGCTCTCCAAACGCTCAGCTCCCAAATCTGACTCTCTCTTCAGCCCCGATCTCAGTGTGAGCCAAACCTCGGAAAAGACGCTTTTTAAGGGCGACACGGGGTTGGCTTGACAGCGAGGCACGGAATACCTGGATGAAGTACTACCACCTCGGACAAATCCGCTGGCTCTGTCCAAGGTGCTGAATGGACTCTGCTCGCCCGGATCACACACCAGGCGCAGCAGGAGGAAAAGGCTAAAAAAATCTCTAATTAAGTGCTACTTGATATTGCTCTAGACGGTTTCTTCCACTTCCTTACGTTTTGTCACGTGCGGATGGCTTTGGCAAAGCCATCCTGTTAATACTTGATCACATGTTGATGAGACCCTTTTCTTGTATGAGAGCATTACACATTTCATTATGGATGATAGGCACTTATGACTTATTCCTCTCTCCCCCAACTCCATCCCTATCTTCACTTAAACTCTTAGTCTGTACCCTACTCTTACCTCTCCACCCCCTAGCCACAACCTCTAACAGCATTGTTTTTAGATGGAAATTAATCCCCTTGAGGATGTCAATTACATGCCCACATATAAATCATACAATATGCTCACACACCATACAGTAAGGCAAAGAATGGAATACAAGACGGCTGGCAGACAAGCATCAGCTTTGAACAGCCAGTATAACAACCCCCTTCAGTCCCAAGTTTGTTCCACGCAGTTCCACACTGCTGTGTTAAATCTCAAATGATTCCAATTAAAGTTGCAGTGGGCAAACCCGATTCCCCTGGCCTGAATAGCTGCTGTTCTTTGGCGTGCGAAGTGCCAGGAAGAACCGTGATATCCCTGTAGGCAACATGTCAAGATTTTTCAATTATAATGCAGGGTTTATTGCTACTCACCATTGTGGCTTTGCTGTCCTGGATACTCAGTGTCTTAAAATCTCGTCTCCCCAACAGATGCTGGAAGGTAATGTGTCTTGTTTGAAGTCATCATGTGAGAAGTTCGGCTTTGCTCAGTGGATCGCCCACCACTTGGTGTGACTTATGAATCTAATAACCCTTTGCAATATCCGCAAGCTTCAACTCTCACCTACCTTGGCGACTACTGAAGACAAAGCAACTGGCATCTATGCTGAAAAAAAAACTATAGATTTACGCAAACGCACTCATTCTGAAAGATACGTTTCCCTTTGAGTTCTTACGTGATTCTAGTGAATGAGCGAGGTTACCAATGACTGTCCAACTCTCCTGCTATACAGCGGGTGTTTCCTGAAGCAGACTTCTCAACGCCTGTCACTGCGTCCTGGCACAAAAAAGTTCCCAGAGAAAGTGAGGGAGTTTCAGAGTACCCCCATAAAAATAATCCAATCTGCACACTGCTCCTTTGCCCACTGATCAGATCACACCTGGGGCCCTGGTAAAGATGAGCTCAGCTCAGGAGATTTCCCTGTAGCCAGGTAAGAAAACCTTCGCCTTGTCAGGCTAGGGCGGGAAGACCGCTAGGGAACTTGTTGCTTTTCTGTACCAGCCGGCTACCGCTTTAATAAGAATACCAGAAAAGCGCAGCGGGGAGGGGGCGAGGGGAGGGGGCAAGGGCAGCCGCTCTGAGCCAGTTACGTGACCAACTCACTGTGACCCTCTTGGTAAAAAGGAAACTTCTTAGAAAAGTTCGTGCCCCTCCCCTCCCCCACCATGACTAAGGGTCTCTAGCGGACGTGGTCGTGAGTGATGATCAAATGGGGAGAGGGGGGCTGGGTGATGGATCGGGAGTGACTTGTCCTTGGGAACAACTGCGTGAATCGAAGAAGAGCGCATCAGCCCCGCAACTTTCTCTTTTCCTCTTAGGGACTGATGACTAGGCGAGAGGCACCTGGGCGAGCCACTAGTTGCCCACAGGAACCTATGTAAGCCAAGCTCTCAAGCGGCTTGAGTTGAATGAAGTTATGACTGCGTTTGCTCTAATGGCTTATGGCTTTTCGAATGCGAGTTATAACAGCCTCTGTGCACAGCTAGGTCCGCCCTGCGAGCCCGAGAGCTCTGAGCAGAAGGATCTAGGCTAGGAGGAGAGGATCCACGCCAGTCTCGGGGTTTCGCGTCGGCTCCGCGCTTCCTTCCCGGAGTCGCTGTCCTATCATGGGTGCTTCCCGGTAACCCGGGTTGAGAACCGGTGCCGCGCGCTCCAGGAGGTGGGCTTCGGACGCGGGTACCGGCAGGGGGGCACTCCCAGGAAGCCTAGCGCTGGCCACCGCAATTACCACCGGTGACTGCGCAGGCTGGGAAGTGGAGAGGTCACGTGTTGGCGGAAAGTAAGTTGGAAGAAAAGAGGTGAACTCCAAGAAGGAGTCAAAATAAAACAGTCCCCCGTATGTGTGCGTGCGTGTGCGCGAATAAAATAGAAAGGCGGATACGGTGGGGGAGGGGTGTGGGGGAGGGACAGGCGCTAGGCTGAGTTCCTAGGCAGAACTCCGGAAATCTCTAGAAATGAGTTGTAGGTCCAGAGTTAACAACATCCCCCAACGTAGGAGGCGCTAGTTCCAGGTATCTCTTCATTAGAGCCTTCCTTTGCCTACCCTCGGCTTAGCCTGTGCAGCGGAGCACACAGCGGATTCACACTCGGTCAAGTGTATGAATATAAACCAGTTGTTATGGAGATGTTCGTAGCTCTGAGGAGCCCGAGTGCCCTGGGAAGTCCCCAGACGCTTTTCAGGTTTCGCCGTTTTGGCACCGACACCATGATTTTACTCTTTCTCCGGAGTTCCCACTAATGGAGCCCACCAACGGCGTCACTGGACCTGGCTGTGGCGCTATTGACTGCTGGGATGAGGCAGGAAGTTGTTGCGGAAGATTGTGAATAGCTCTGAAGTTTTAGACCACCTAGTCCATTTCAATTTTCAGTTTCTTTACTCCAGTCAAGTGTGCTGTGTTCGAATGGGATTCATACTTCCTGTTGAATAAAATCAATTACACACAGGATTAGTTCAAAGAACATTAGCATGCAGTGGCTGCTTCAAGGTTCAACTCCTGTCTCCCTACCATCCTGAGAATGCTTCCTTCAAGGAAACTAAGCTTTACTTACTAATTCCTTCTATGGGTTTCTGTTCTTGGAACCTCTGTACCTCCGTTGGTATTGGATTATTAGTATTAGTCCAGTGTTGAGTATTCATATGGACCCCTAGAGGAATGTTTACAAAGTCAACCCAGCTCATCCTAGGCTCCAGCCAACAGTTTATACAAAGGCTTTCTTCACCTCATAGAGTTGCCAGGCTCCTGGAGACTTGGGGTGCACCATCATTAAGAGAATACCTTTCAGTCATTACAGTCACCAAGGCAACAATTACCTCCAACTAAAAGAACTGTTCATATTGTTCACAAATTATTACTTTTGTCCATCCATGAATTAGCCAGCAGATGCTGCCCTAAGACTAGGACAGTTGCCATAAATGATCCTCTGAGGTCTTGGGGTACAGTTTATGTGTGCAAAACCAGTTAACTAAGAATGCAATTCATAATGCTGTTAGTAGGTTTTCTTGACTGTTGATGAATTCAAACTGGTCTGAAATCTTAAAATGACATAAGAGGATGAGCTGTATGTGAACATACTTTTTTCTTATTGTCATCTGCTTGAATTTGTCAACTGTTTCTGGACTCTGTAGGGAACAACCTCCTCTAATAGATATTTATTCTGAAAATTAATGCTATATTTTAGGGGTACACTATTTGATAACTTAGGTATTTCTAGATTCAAAATACGAATGAGCAATTAGATTTGAATAATTTAGACAGCACAGGATTGTACTGAAAATATTTCCAAAGGAATTTTTTTACCCACTTTGCTTGGAGCTATTATTAAAAAGCAATACAGCTTATGGACCAAGATGAGTGATGAGAATTGCTATTCAGTGAGATTTACTATAGTGAGTTGTGGGAAGAGTGAAGAGATGGTATTTGACCTACATAAATTTGTACTATGTATGTGTGTAATGCTACGCATGTGGATATTTTCCTTTCTTGATTTCTCCTTGACCTGAAGAAAAATTCTCTTCTCTTGGCCCATTATCAGCTGTTCTGGTTTTATCCACTCAAACACACTTATCCTTTTGTTTTCTACCTGTAGAAATCCAGTACTTAATACAAGCAAAGATTGATTCATTTTGTTAAAATAGATGCCAACCAATGTACCTGCTACAGTTTTAATGTTGGGAGCACGTGTTCCAGCGGTCATATCATTTTTATCCCCACACAGCTCTAGTCAGCTGTGATGTGAATGTCACACTTCTCTAAGTCCATCTGACCCCGTTCATTTTTAGCAATGATAGGACCACGCCAAAGTGAATGTTAAACAAACGCGTATCAACTATCACAATCTAGAAATAAAGCCAAACTCAAAGCAAAATATAGGAACATAGTGTAGCAGGAAAGAGTTTTGTTTTGTTTGTATTCACATGGTCTTCTATCAATGCCATGGTTAAAAAATGTCTTCTGTGTGTCTGTCACTTCATAAAGACAGACACAAAAATAAATAGAGCCCATCAAAAGTAGATGGCACAAGAACACAATTGGATAGATGTTTGAAACATCTTAGAAATAGGTAACAGAAATCAGAATGAGAAAGAAATATTTTTTCTTACCAGATTAAGAGATGCTTGGGTATCTTTTGCAATAGCATACTATTGGGTTTTAAATGGAAATTTACAGCATCACATTCAAAGTGATGGGCTAGGAACTCCTCTAGTGTGTCAAGGTAGATGAGGTAGCACTCATGTTCTTTTCTCCCAAGTATTTTCACCAAATCAATCTATTGTTGTTATTGATGAGTTCTTCAGATAATTCTGTTTTTGATGTCTTATTTTCTTCTTCCTCTCTTACACTACTTTTAATCCTTCCTCTTGTACTTATTTTGTCAGGCAGAGTGATAAGTGTTGATAATGAACAATATATTAATAATTCCTTAAAGCATCCTTGAATCTCAGAGTTGAGCACTTGGTTAATTACTATAAGATAGTGTTCCCTTCTCTTATTCATTACCTCAAGATTGCTAGTTATGAACAGTGCAGGACAGTGGCCCCTGAGAGGCTTCAGATATTAGCAGAGTTGCTGACTTTGGAGCCTAAGAAAATAGGTAACAAAAATTTTCTGTATATGACATAAGATGTGATGCTGTCCAGGTAGGAAGAAAGATTGGCTCTCTTAGTCACTTCCTGATCCCTAATGGTTCTCCACAGGCAATAGAAGACAAGGCAGAGAATCACGATGCACAATTTGGAAAGCTTTCTGAAAACAAGAATGGGTAATGATTGCCAAGAACCTGGTGTTGAGCTCATATTTAAAAAGAACTCATGAAATCTTCCATCTACCAAACCTAGTTTAGCTGGAAAGAAAACAATCATAGCATCAAAAAGAAAGAAGAGACAGAAAGCTCTGAAAACTCATGATTTAGTCTGCAATAGCTTTGGCACATCCGTCAGTGTGACAACGAAGTCTCAGACAGAAGATTTGAATTTGACTTCACTCAGTTTCCAAAAACCAGACAACCTCACCATGAAGCTGAAAAAAGACCACGTGGAATATGGAGTTAGAGCTGAGTGGCTCTTTCTAAACCATCTTACAGGCAACGATGAATAAAGGGAGTTGTAAAGTGATGGATCCCCAGTGCTAAGATCAGAGAAAGCAAATGAAAATCAGTGAGGAAACAGAGTGAGTGTAATGTGATGGGCCTAAGAAGACAGACATTTGAACTCTCCTCTGCCTGCAGTACTGGAGGGAAGCCTTCCCAGCTGCTGAGCTGTGCTTCTCATAATTTAGTATACACACGAATCTCCTTGGCGGCTTGTTAGAAAGCAGATTCTGAATCTGGGATGGGAACCAGGATTTGGCATTTTCAACAAATTTCCAGGTGACAGGGTTGCATTGTTCTGCACAGCTGAGTGCTAAAGCATGTTCTTCCAGGCAATGGTTTTACTCACATTATGGTACGATTGACAGCTAAGGAGTCTCTTGAGTAACTAGAATGTCAGACAGTTTAAAAAAATAAAGGGAAAAAACACCCAATTTGAAAACCTTAATGTTATATAAACCACAGGCTCTAACCTCTTCCTGAATTTATTAATTCTAGAATTGTCTTGATTATAGTGAATATTAGTGTCTTGTAATAAATAGCACTAGCTTAGAGCTTGGATATTTGTCATTTAACATGGGCTGAAATAAAAAAAAAGAATGATATGCTCCATTTGAGATACACCGAGTAAATTACAAAAAGGAAGAGAAGTCAGAGAAAACTATTCTAGTCATGGAAAGAGAATTGGTTAGGTCATATGATGAGTCCTGAGCTCATTCTGAGTTTCTTTCTATAAATAGGATATTTTGGAACTAGGGAAAGCATAGCAGAAGGCAACTAGAATGACAGAGGGATTTGGGGAATTTGCTGAAAGGTTAAAGAAACTAGGTCTGTTTTCCTTTGAAAGGAGAGGATTGATGGTGCCATACTGAGGTGCTACCATCCTGAAAAAAGTGGAAGGAATAGGATGAGACAAAAGTGCCTTGCAGAAGTAGGGGTAGAAGGATTCTGACAAGGAATGAAGACCAGAGAACCGCCATTGCCCTTCTAAAGGGGTTCAGCAAGTAGTGTTCCTGTTGGCAAAGCCCCATTGCTCACAGATCGGGAAGTAAGGGAAGGGCAGAGAATGAGGAAATATTTCCTTCTTCACTGAGGAAATTTTCAAATGGCCATTAATTAATTCTATGGAAACCCTAACTTGAGCATATGGTGCACTTTACAGTGTTCCCCAAGCTCAAGGGCTCTGTTTCTGTAACACATCTCATTTCTGCCTCATACCAAAATGACACTTATTTCTCTTCAATTCAGCAAAGCAATGTAAGCTGCCTCAGTGTACAGTGTGCTTCCTTTAAGTGACTTTTTCTTTCATATGAATCCTGGAAAGAAAGTCTCTTTTCACTTGATAAAAAAAAGTGTTGTTGGTGACTTTACATATGTAGACCCAGCATCATCATTCTATCTGTGAAGTTCAAAGACAGTAGGACTTGCAGGTGATTCTGGTTGAGTCTATCATTTTCTATTCAGAGGAACAGAGCTTACTTAATTGTCCATTCCTTAGTGTTTGTCTGTTTGGATTGGACAGGTATGCTGCTAGAAACTGAAAATTTCCCAGTGAGCTCTCTGGAAAATGTCAGCTGTGCCACAGATTATCAAATAACTCTAGTCTTCTCTCATAAATTCCTTTCAACTTTATACATTTTTAATAGGATAATACCCAGAAAGAACTTTTGTAAGTCCACTGCTTTGGGTGGTCTCAGGTTGCTGTGAGTGACCAGTAATTCAGGAAACATGTGGGAGAAAGAGGCAGCTTCCCAAGTGTCTCCCTGGGAATAAATATCTGACGGTCATGTACATTTTATTGTCTGTAACTGCCTCCCCCAACCCAGACAATCCAGTACCATGCATATTCACTCTCATAGAGTCTGCTTTCCTAAGCTTCTGATTATGTATATACTCTGGATCAGCCTGTCCAAAGGAAGAGGGACAAAATGTTCCAGGGGGAAAAATAGTCAGTTTGAAACTTCCAGGGTCCTATGCAGCTTATAGAAAATACTCAATTGTTACTTGGATTTTTTTTTATGAGTTGTGAATTCTAAATCAGCTTTATCTAAGTAGTCTTGGTTGTGGGATAGGAATGGTATGGTGTCTTCTGGAAACGCTGAAGTCAAGGGTTAGTCAAGGCTGCGATCACATGTAGATGAGATTGCCACTATGTGAAGACTGGCTTAGAGGATTGTAGGTTTGGAGTCTAGGTTGGAGCCCCATATGGTTTCCAGGTGAAAACTGACAGAAACATAGATTGAGAGAAAAGAATATGCTTTCAATGTACACGAAAAGGGGGTAGATGGGAGTTGGTGAGTGGATAAATGGCTCAGCATGTAAGAGCACTTACTGTTTTTCCAAAGGACCTGGCTTGATTCCTAGTACCCATGGCTCATAACCATTTTTAACTTCAGTTCCAAGAGATTTGATGCCTTCTTCTGGCTTCTGCTGATAGTAAGATGTACACATTACACAGTCAAACATGCAGACAAAACACCGACATGAGAGAGAAAAGGGGAAAGAGAGGGAGAGGGAGATGGCAGAATAAGAGTGAATCAAGAAGGAAGCCTCAGTGGAGGATTGTCCATATCAGTATGGTTGATGAGCATGTCTGTGCAGTATTGTCTTAAGTTAGTTTATTTGTGAAGACCCAGCTCACAGTGGATATCACCATTCCCTATACTATATGAGTGGAAATTTTGAATTAAGCAAAAACAGGTAAGGACACATGCATTTATATTTCTCTGCTCTTCGCTTTGGATGTGAAGGTGACTAGCTGTTTGAAATTCCTGTTTTGAGTTCCCAAACCCAATGTTGGACTGTAACTGGGAATTATGAGCCAAATAACATTCCCACAAAGGAAACAAGTGGGAGAAAGAGACAGTTCTCCCCAGTGTCTCCTTAGAAACATTGACATGTATTATTGTCTATTATTGTCCTAACTATCTCCCTTGTCCTAAACAACCTGGGACCACAGGGGGCTTCAACATCCTGTCTTCCGCTGCTTATGACTGGCTTATGGCATGTGAGGAGGATGGAAAAGTTCTGGCATGGCCAACTATATGTTTGGAGAAATCATTTATTTATTTATTTATTTATTTATTTTTATAAATACTTTATTTTTTTTCTTCAAGTTACATCTCAGTCACAAACCCCTCCCTATTTCCCTTCCTATCCCGCCCTTCCACCCTCTTCCCCCCAGAAGTTTCCCCTTTCAGTCCAACAGATGGTTCCTTCTCTTATAACAGTAAGTATTATACAAAACAACAGATATAAATATGCCACATTTATGAGAATTAAATGGCCCAGTATACTTTCCCAATGTCCAGTTTATACATATTTGGCCCCTGACTTTAAGATTCTACTATCTAACCATCTCCATGTGTTTAAAGGTCTATATCTGACTCAACATTCATACTAACTTGCAACACACTTTTAAGAGTATCTTCATAGATCTATAACACCCTCTTGATTCCTAAACAACTCAAAATTTAGCTATGAGACTCTAGCTGTCTATTCTTCAACCACCTCAGAGACCTGAGAGGGATAAATATATTTGCTTATATAGGGAGTGCAGGGCCTGCAGCTTCCAAAACTAAGAAAGGACATACCAATGACTGCCTGGACAGTTACCATTTTCTCTCCATACATTCCTGCATCAGTCTTCAGCCTTTGGGTCCTGTTTCTATGACAGACATTTGTTGTAGAGCAGGGATTATGAAGCACTTACCTACCCTGTCTTGGCAGAGTTAGGCTGTCGACTTCCGTGCTACCAAGTTTTGTCCTTTTTGGACAGCAGTCTGTCTGCAGTTGGTGCAAGGGGTTTTTTCATGCCAAGAGAAAGGCTTGCCACTAATTCAACCATCTTACAGTGGAGGTTCTTCGATGCTTATCTTCTACTTGGAGTAGAATAGGGGGTGCTGTCAGGTGCTGATATGTCTCGATATCAAAAAAAATCTTGATTTAAGATAACATCTTTGAATGCCATATTCTGCAGATCTCTTGGGGTTTTTGAAGATGCCCTATCCATCTCTTGTATTTAGATAAGCACATGTTGCTTGTCTCTTAGCAACTTGATTACTGGGTAGTTTAGAGAATATCTGTGATAGACTGTCATAGTAGCTAACAAAGTGACATGTTTTCATGACTAGGAGTTTGTTTTACTTAACTATCCTAGACCGTTTTAGATGGTTGGTATCAAGAGGCTAGAGCTTCACATTTTGTTTTTAAGTATCTCTAGGTATGATACCATTAGGAAGCGTTACCTTTAATTTTGTATCAATATACCAAGATCTATTCAATTGTGGTTAAATATACTCTTAATTATGTATCAATATACAAAGATCAATACCGATGTAATCCAATACAATCTTATTTTTGCACATTAAACAATGATCAATACCACTTTAGCAAAATAAACTACTAATTTTGTGTCAATATACAAAGGTATAAGGGCATATTCAATAATCTGCCCATTCTTCTTGGACCTTCCTGTGCTATGTCTATATCTCATTTTTCTCAAGCCTATGCACTCCTACATAGGAGAGGAAGAAGGATACAGAAAAGGAAAAGTAGGAAGTCCCTGGGGCTAACCTCCAAAACCCATTAAACAGGACCATTTATCAGCTTGTAATCTCTTCCCCTAAATATCAGAGTTTTCAGTTATCCTTCAAACAACCAAAAAGAAGGGCGGAGAAACACCTTCCCCACCCTCTGGGCATGGGATGTCTCTCTCTTAAAGTGACTTCCTTCTGATTTGGGTCGTGGTAGACCTGTTTGGGGCCCGAACTCAAATGGAAAAAATGGTTAAAAATGTTAGTACACTCCTTTTATGTTCAGTCCTTCTGTTCTCAGCTGTTTAGATGTCCTAAGGGGTTTGTAGGCAGAAGCTGATCTTGCAGGCTTCACTGAGGTTCCTGCCGGGGCATTGTGTAGAGCTGAACGTTCCCAGCGACATTGGATTGCCCTGGTGGTTGCAGGCCCCCGATGGAGACAGCTATTGAGGAAGTCTGCCAGGCAGAATCAACTGGGTCACTCCTTGGTGCCTGATTCTGCTCTCTGCTGCGGTTTCCGCTGTCCAGCCGTCCCCGGGCTCCCCTAATAGAGGCTTCGATTCTCCTGGAAAGATAAGAACAGAGCCCTGCCCCAAACCCAACCCTAGGACAATTGCCCTCTTTTTTTTTGGGTGGGGGGGGGCTAGGTAGTACTTCTCCTGAAGCAAATTTGGCCTTCCGACAACATACAAAGCGTTATCTTTCAATCCAGGTTAAAGAAGAAATCATTCTGTCACCTTGGAGCTAAACCAGCTCTGCTGTATATATTTTGAATCCCAAAGGACAATCTGCCTGCAACGAGAAGGTCTTTTGTAAGTAATCTCCAAACCTAGGTCCCTCCAAATCCCATGTGTGTGTCTCTGAACTCTAATTATTGGGATCAGAGACCTGTGTTTCCCATCTGAAGGGATCAAAGACGTGTTCCACCACTCCTGGTTCGAAGTCTTTCTCTATTTAGAGTTTGCCCAGCATCAGGCTGACCCTGAGCTCCGGGATCTGCCCGTTTCTGTCTCCAGTGTGCTGGGAGCTGGGACCAAGGGTGTACTCTTCTTGAATGGTGGGACCAAGAGTATGCACCCTCACCACCCCGCTCTGTATGACTCCAGAATACATAAGACCACCAACTCTACGGTGCTCCCCCCGTCTCCGCTGAAGTCAAAGGCATGGGCCAATACCACAATTCTCTTGTATTTTACCTTTGTTCCACGTCTTCTCGACACCTGGAGGTCTGCAAAACCAGGCCGAATGGCTGTATCCTCTATTCCATTCACAGTGTTTCAGCCCTGCCACCTGCCTTTTTTTTTTTTAAGTTAATAAATTTATTTGTTTGTTGCTTCAGGTTACATCCTTATCATATTGTCCTCTTTTCCCGCTTCCCAGCCCCACCCTCCCATGCTCTACCCCCTGACCCTCCGTCTTGTTCCTCTGGGATGGAGTGTCCCTGCCTAACAGTCTCTCACCACAGATCAGGAGTCATATGAGGGCCAAGAGCCTCTTCATTCTCCAGGGGCCTACGAGGCAGTACTGCCAGTGAAAGGTGTCTCCTTACTACTGGGGGGAATACTAAAAAAAAAGACCAACAAACACACAAACCCACAAAAACAAAGAATATCAACAAAAAAAAAGAGAGGAAAAAGAGAAGGGAAAAGGAAAATGAAAAAAGAAAAAAAGAAGGAAAAAGAAAAAGATAAAAAAAAATTTATGTCCATGTTCCTTTTGGTTTGTTGGTTGTAGTACAGATATCCTGTATGATATAGTTAAAATCCTACTATAAGTGAATAGATGCCATGTGCATCCTTCTGAGACTGGGTTAGCTCACTCAGGATGAGCTCCTCTAGATCCATCCATTTGGTTGCAAATTGCATGATTTCATTGTTTCTTATAGCTGAGTAATATTCCATTGTATAGATGTACCACATTTTTTTAATCCATTCTTCAGTTGAGGGACATCTGGGTTGTTTCCAATTTCTAGCTATTACAAATAAGGCTGCTATGAACATAGATGAGGAGACTTCCCTATGTCTCCCTGAGAGGTCATTTGGGTGTATACCCAGAAGTGGTATGGCTGGGTCCTGAGGCAAGGTTATTCCTAGATTTCTAAGATATCGCCAGACAGACCTCCATAGTGGTTGCACAAGCATGCACTCCCACCAGCAATGGAGTAGGGTTCCCCTTTCTCCACACCCTCGCCAGCATGCGCTATCATTTGAGCTCTTTATCTTAGCCGTTCTAACAGGTGTTAGGTGGAATCCCAGGGTCGTCTTGAGTTGCATTTGTCTGATGATTAAGGATGTTGAACATTTCTTCAGGTGTCTCTCAGCCCTTAGGGATTCCTCCTTTGTGAATTCTCTATTTAGCTCCATCTCCCATTTTTTGATTGGATTATTTGGTTTCTTGGCTTTTAGTTTCTTGAGTTCTTTGTAGATATTAGATAATAGCCCTCTATCAGATGTGGGGTTGGTGAAGATTTTCTCCCAGTCTGTTGGTTGCCGTTTTGTTCGAATGACAGTGTCCTTTGCCTTACAGAAGCTTTTCAGATTCATGAGGTCCCATTTATTGATTGTTGATCTCAGGTCCTGAGCTGTTGGTGTTCTGTTCAGGAAGTTGTCACCTGTGCCAATGAGTTCGAGGGCTTCTCCTATTTTTTCTTCTACTGTCTTTAGTGTGGCCGGCCTTATGTTAAGGTCTTTGATCCACTTGGAATTAAGTTTTGTACAAGGTGATAGGTATAGGTCTAATTTCATTCTTTTGCAAGTGGATATCCAGTTGGACCAGCACCATTTGTTGAAGATGCTGTCCTTCTTCCATTGTGCGGTTTTGGCCTATTTGTCAAAGATTAGTTGACCATAGGTGTGTGGGTCCATGTTTGGGTCTTCAATTCGATTCCATTGATCCACTGGTCTGTTTCTATACCAGTACCATGCTGTTTTTATTACTGTTGCTCTGTAATACAGCTTGAAATCTTGGATGGTGATACCTCTAGATGTTTTTTCATTGTACAGGATTGATTTAGGTATTCTGGGCTTTTTGTTGTTCCATATGAAGTTGAGAATAGCTTTTTCCAGGTGTATAAAGAATTGTGTTGGTATTTTGATAGGAATTGCATTGAATCTATATATTGCTTTTGGTAGGATAGCCATTTTTATTATGTTGATCTTACCTATCCATGAGCATGGGAGATCTTTCCATCTTCTAAAGGCCTCTTCCATTTCTTTCTTCAGGGGCTTGAAGTTCTTGTTATATAGGTCCTTTACATGCTTGGTTAGGGTTACCCCAGGTATTTTATGTTGTTTGTGGCTATTGTGAAGGGGGTTGTTTCCCTTATTTCTTTTTCGGTATATTTGTTTGTTGTATAAAGAAGGGCTTCTGATTTTTTTGAGTTAATTTTGTATCCAGCCACCTTGCTGAAGTTGTTTATCAGCTGTAAGAGTTCTTTGGTGGAGTTTTTGGGGTCGCTTATGTATACTAACATATCATCTGC
>CAJQZJ010032130.1:4561237-4572923 GCA_907164525.1 Lophiomys imhausi
TTGTGGCTTCTTTGAATTCCTTCATAGATTTAAGTTCTTCTTGCAGGGACTTTATCACTTTCCATAATGCAGAATTGTCAACGTTTTCATGTGATTCTTTTGGTGTGAGGTCATCCGAATTTGATGAGCTAGGATAATTCTGCTTTGTTGGCATCATATTTCCTTGATTTCTATTTTTTTTTACCTTTGGCCATTGGGTGTGTTTAGCTGTCTGTTCTTGTCATTTTCTGTGCTTGGATCCACAGTGGATGCTTTGGTGCAGGGGACGATTTACTTGGCTATCTGTCGTTGCTTACAGGTGGATTTCAGGGTCACTGTGATTTTAATCGTCTGAGGCACTGTGAGCTGGTGCAGCCTAATCCCAGGTTGTGAGTAATGGACCGGAATTGTTTCACTCCTCCCAATTCAGACTTCTCTATGTTGCACTCTGAGTTATCAGCCTGTAATGGTTCTGATGGTATTGACCTGTTTGTCCAGGCACAGATTCTGTGGGCTTTGTTTGTCGTCACGGAGGCTGACAGGGTCTGGCTCCACACCTATTATGTCTGGATTTTCCAGAATACAGCTATGGTCCCGATTTCTGGTTTCTCACTAGGCTTCTCGCCACAGGCCTGGCCTCTGAGTCTGATTCCCTCCCTGGCTGCGTAGCCGCGGCTCTCCCTCCCTGGCTGCTCGGCCGTGGGTGCACAGTGCCCCGTATCCCCTGGCCGCCTGAGTCGACCTCTTGCCCCAGCAGCTCAGCCTTGGGTGCGCGGATCCCTGGCCCAGCCCACGCCTGACTCTCTCCCCAGTTGTCCTGCTTTGGGTTTGTGGGGATTTGGCCCTGCCGGCCGGGCTCCCTCCCCAGCTGCGCTGCCGTGAGTGTGTGGGATTAGGCTCCTCCCTCGCCTTTGTGTTCCCGGTTTCCGCACTCTGTCTGAACCTCCCACCCTCCGCTTCACGAGTGGCTGCGGACCGCCTGCTGATCCCCCTGTTTGTTCCTTGCTAAAACTTCCACTATCTCACAAAATTTTTTAAGTGAGTATAAGTTCTACCTGAGGGGTGGGGAGTCCAATAGGCTAGTGAACTAACGCCAAGTGGCCTTTGATCCTGCCTGCTGTGTGTTGGGATCGATCTTACCAGGAGCCTCTCCAAATGGGAGTTCCCGAATCCCGGGTTTAGTGGCTTCCGTGTCTGCGAGAGATGGGTGAGAGCCTTGCCCTGGGACTTTTAACAGTCCCTTGGGAGCTGTGAGTGTTCCCTGGGGGTGGGGGGTCTAGCCCCTCCAGTTTTTGCACAGTGCCCAATAACTCTGTGTTTTTTATGGCTCTTTTTTCCCCCCGCGTTCAAAATGCGTCAGTGTAGGTCGCCGCCATCTTCCTTCTTCCCTGGAGAAATCATTTATAAAGTGAAGAAGACTGGAGAAAAATCATATTGCAAGGTTGGTGAGGGATAGGAAAGATCAAAAGCCTCAGTCATTTACTTCTTACAGCCAAGTTAGGAAGCATGAAAATGGTAGCTACCATGTATTGAGGCCTGCTTTGGTTCAGATTTTTGTTTAATACTCTATGTACTTCTACTTAAACCACTTACTAACAAACCATAAATCATATGGTTTACAACTGAGAGAATAATAATTAAAACTCCAAATTTTCCACTCTCATAATTCATAATTTTGAACAGTATGTCATATAAACCTTTTCTGCCACATCCTTCTCTTAATGCATACCTGTCTGTTTTGTTGAAATTTACTTTATGTTGTAACAAGCCATATCACTTACCTATACTATCCCCTTTCCGCCCTCTATATACCATAGTGATATATATATATATGTTTAGCATAATTTTATTAGATGCTTGGAATTAAGCTGCTCCATTTATCTCTGGGAAGACATTTCTTATCATCTCATACAGCATAGAAACTTAGATTAGAATACAAGGAGAGACTGGAAAAAAGCACTGAGCACCAATTACCCTACATTTTCCGAGAGGCTTAAACAACTTCTGCCCTCTCCATCCTAGAAGTTAGCAGATGCATCCTAGAAGAAGCCTTGACTGAATATAAGCCAATTCCTTTCCAAGATGCAGGTTATTCTTGAAATCCAAGAGCTGAAAATCAAAGATGGGGTGTACACTTCAAATTAGGGGGCACTAATGTGATGACTCAGAGTCCCAGAATGGGTTTAAGTTTGCAAATTACTGTGGAGATGTTCCCAAAGTCTTGACAGATCTATGTTAAGGCATAAACAAGGACATCATATTCTCCAATATTACTGTGATTCAGAATTAAATAGTGACCCACTATCTAGAAATGTCAGCCAAGAAACAAAGAACGAATAGCTCAGAGATCCGGTGTGCTGCGAAGCCCTTGACCTCAGTGTCCTGTGATAAAGGTGGTTACAAAAATCTTGAAATTTCTAAAGAAAGGAGGAATTTCTAGTCCTTACACTGAACCTGCTTCCGTGTTTTGCTCTGACAAGATATAAATTTTAGGAAATTCATGTTGTTTTCTTAATGCGTTGAATGAGAAAAAGTTTTTACTCTCATTGCTAAAAGTTGTCTAATCTTAGCAAAATTTTCTTTTTCTCTTTGGGTCTGTTTTCTCACTTACCTAATAGAACTAGCCAATTTCTTTTAAATCCTTATAAAAGCTCTTTTCTTTATTATCTGCCTTCCTATTCCTGTAAAATTCCTCCTGTAGTTTCCATTTCTTCATTGGAAAAGTAGGGATAACCATAACTGTTAAGTGGAGTTTCGTAAGGATTTAAAAGAGCTGATATTTATTGTGGGCTAAATTGTTCATCTTCCCCCTTCCCACCAATTTTGTATACCAAAGTCCTAATCTGTAGTGTCTCAGAATGTAACCATGTTTAGACCTGGTCTGCAGAACTTTTTATGATGAGGATGTAGTGTGGGGCCATAGTCCAGTACAGCTACCTTCTCATAGAAAGAAGGACTTCCTGCTTTGGAAACCACCCTGAGAATAGTGTTTATTTTGTCAAACCAGCAAACTTGTTCAGCCTTCAAGTGGCCAAATTATCTGCCTTCCTACTCCTATAAAATTTCCTCCTGTAGTTTTGGTATTTGAATGGATAAGTTGATGGCCACAAGTGCCTTGGAGCCACCACATGAGGAAACTGTGAGACTTTATAGAGATATGTAAGGGCTGACTACCTAGGTCCCATCTCCAGCTTACCTTGAGGTGCTGGGTCTGTGAGTAAATCTGTCCCGAATCCTCCAGACCAGAGTAACCATCAGTTAGCTGACTCTGTCAGTACTACCTGAAGAGACTTATCTGAAGTCTAAACCAATGGATGTTTCACATAGAAGATGACTATTAATATTAACCATCAACCTCTGGAGTCTGTTTAAATAACAACACATTAAGTATCTTTAAACTGACCTCTTGGGTGCTTATAGTTCTGTCAATCTTGTATAGGTTTGTTTTCATCATTTTCAGGTCCTCATATTTTGCCAACTGGGGAAGTATGCTGCTGGTGTTCAGGGATTTGGCATGACACTAAGACTGCATTTCTGGCAGGCAGCTGGTTTTGCTTAAGACAAGTCACTTGATATCTCTGAGTTTCCATTTCTTCATTGGAAAAGTAGGAATAACCATAACTGTTAGGTGGAGTTTCATAAGGATTTAATGTGTTAATTAGATTCCATTGTACAAGGCAGACAGTGGGAATTCAATAAATGGTAGTCATTATTCTTGTGCTTATAGTGTGACTGCAGTCAGATCAAGCTGTCTGTGGCTGGCAGAAATGCTGGGTGAGGTGCCCCTACCAAATAAACAGCTCTTGTTAGAGTTCAAAGAGCCAAGATTTCACTAGTGGGTCCTTCTGAGTTGTGACATTTTGGTTTAAGGATTCAATATCTTTTTAATTCACAGTTACATTTGGCAGAATTAATGTGTCCAAAAACATTACAAATGAGAAGCAACATAACAAAGTGGGAAAACATAAGATTTAATAAATTAATCTTGGCTGCAAATAGCTCCAGACTCCCCACTACCCCCAACCACCTCCCCCAGTATATCCTGAAGACGTAGCTTTGTGGTCGAACATGATGATGAGTCCTTTCTCTCAATGCCATCACTTTATCAAACAAAACCTGAGTGAGTAAAGGTGGAAAGAAGTCATTTTTGTGATTGTTTTTTTCTTGATAACTTTGTCATGTCTCAAATAGTGTTGGAAGTTACAGTATTTGACAGTCCTATGGACTTGGTATTATTATTGTCCTCATTTCAGAGGGATAAAAGGGGGAAACCTGAGAAGATATTTGTCTAAAATCCCATAGCTAGTTAGTTTTGGGGCCAATACTGCAGACTCTCAGCCCACATGCCTGATTTGGCTAGTCTATGTACTGTCTGACTTTCAGATAGGCTTCCCCAAGGTACAGGCGAAGTACGGTGAAGTGAATGATCCATGACACTTTCACAGACCCTTACAGATAGTTCCTAGGTACTGTAGAGTGTTGGAGAGCTATGAAATGGAAACCAAATTGTAATCAGAAAAATTATCAGATAAACATTTCTGACCAATTGATAAATGACTGGAGAAGAAAAGGTGCTTCCTTTTGAGACTGTAACAGTTGAGATCTCTTCCTCTAATGTTTTTGTTGGATCTAAGGTTTTATTTGTGACATTTTATTACTTTTGTAATGAATGTTCCCAAATTGTATATACTTCAGACCTCACAAAAACTGCATTTTTTTTCTGCTACTGTTTTCAAGCCAATATTTAACAAAGCTTTAAAGAATGAATTTGAGAGATTTTGAGAATTTAATTTTGTCAGGAACAGCAACAACAACAACAACTAAAGAAACAAAAATAAACACAGCAGGGGCCCAGACTAGGAGAGCAAATCTTTTAGAGAGCTATGGGAAGACTTTAGAGGCATCTAGAAATTAAATACACGGCTTTTGCTTATGCTCATTCTTATTACCAAATCTAGTGGATACATAGAATGGGAAACACAGATGAAATTCAGAATATCCATGTGCCTATCTTAGGAATTAGGGTTAGGAATTATACTGCCAAAGAAGCAAAGAAGCAAATTGCTGTGTGTGTGTGTGATGGACTGGCAGGCTTCACCTAGGATTTCTGGCAGGTTCTTCCAAAGAATGGCCTCTTTCCTGCTGATGTATTTTTGTGACCTGAGTCTAACCTTCCCTGTAGTAAATTACACACTGGTAATTTGGATCTGGATTCTCCCAAAGACCCCTATGTTAAAATCTTGGTCCCCAATTTAGGCAATACAAAGATGCAGTAGAACCACAAGAGGGAACATCCAATAAGAGGTCATCACATTACTGGACCTAGATTATTGAAGATGTTGTGGATCCCCAGCTTGCTTTCCACCTCTCTCACTTCCTGCACGTAAGATAAGTGGATGTACTCTGTCACACAGTCTTGGCATGATATATCAGCAGAGGCCCAAAGGAATTTGGCCAACCAATTATGGACTGATATCTCTAAACTGAGATCCAAAATAAAGCTTTCTTGTATAATATGATTCTCTTAGATATTTGCTATAGCAAAGGAAAGCTGACTAATAATCTCAGCCTTCTGATAGATTCAGTTGGATTCATATTAGTTTCTCTAGACAGAGTAGCAGCTTTTAGAAAGCAGAACCAAGGATTGAGTATTTAACTCAGTGGGAGAGTGTTTGCCTAGCAAATTTGAGAGGACACAAAAACCAAACATCGTTGATCCTTGTAAATTTCCAGAATTTGAGCAAAGGGTTGGGTATAGAAAAGATAGAATTAATAGTTAGCTAATTAAGTAAAATTGAGGAATGTGTGGACTTAGGAATTCAAAAAGAGCACATAACAGCAGAGTTCTAACTCAGGTTTTGTTTTTTTGTTTTTACTGTGTGATATTTTCCAGGCCTCAGTTTCCTTTGGTGAGACAGAAAGTAGAACTATTGATCTCTAGGTTTACAGTTCTGAACCTGACAGCTGTGAACTAATCAACATCTAGTACTTTGTATTCTCAGGGTGTAGATTTTATACATTGAACTTAGTGAAATCCAATCCCAAGGTCCTGTGTTCATTTAAAAGGCCCACAGCATTGCTTAGAAGTGTCAGAAGCTGGATTGACCAAATTCCAGCAGGGATAATTGCATTCCATTTGCCTCAGGTTCCCTTGTATTCTTCAATTCAGTAAGGTAAGCTTTGCCCCCTCTCCAAAGTAATTTTGAAACACTGTCTTTGGCCATTAAACAGAGATGTCACCTCATTTGCAAGCCATTTTGTTTAGTCTTTGGTAGGGCTATGTAAGTTGTTGAGATTTAATAATAATTTTGACCAGTTAAGACACTGTTACATTTCACGTAATTCCCATGGAAGGTTGGCTAGTCCTGCATGCTCCACTGAAGTCTTTAGGATATTATTTGGTCTTCAATGCCAAATGCAGTCACTTAGAATAGCATAAAGATTTCATTACAGTCATCCATTCCTGTGTTCATGGGAGGAGAGAGAAATATGATGAGAATTCAAGCTTCCCTTTGAATAGACACAAAGTCTTGGTTCCAGAAATTTCCAGGGGCCATGCTTGTTGTCCAGTCTATTAAATAATTAGATTCCAGTGGGTTGGGTGCTGACTGATGTGTCAAACGAATAAAGGAATAAAAACATGTGGAAAAGGATCATAGGAACTGAAGTGGTTCCAGAATTTTGTGATGACATTTGTTTATTTTCTGTCTTTGTTGTGGAATGCAGTAACCATGCCCTTGTGTTCAGCCCCTGCAAAATATCTTCACCCTGTGCAGATATTTGTTTAATATTAAGGAGGTAATTTAACATGTTTTATCAGGCTTTATTATATTGGAAGCTGCTATAACAGGTTAGCATCTAATCATCTTTCTTTGGTTATAATAACATCCTTAGTCTCATAGTGATAACTTTTTTCTCCACTTCTTTGATATCTGTGCTGATTGCTATCTATTGTCATACTTAAGCATAGAATAGGAATGAAGACCTTTGGCAGCTTACTAAAGTGAGATTGTGAACACAGTGACACCAAATCAAACTCAAATTTGAAGCCTAAGATAACCCTACTTAACAGCGCAATATCTCTTCTGTTACACATACTTGGTTTGCTCATTCCTTCCACCACCAAATGTTTCCTGAGCACTTTCTCTGATTAAGGTTGGGAGATGAGAAGATTGTTATGTTGGACAATATCCTTCCCCTTGATCCTCAGCAATATGTATCTTGGGGAAAAATGAACCATTTTGTAAATTATATTTAAAGTTAAGATGAATGAGAATGAAACATGGAGGAAAGAACAATGGTTGAAGAAATACAAAGTTCTGTAGAAGGTTTTCTACATTATTTTTGAATTTGATCTGAAATCTCCTCTCTGAAAAATATATCCACTTTTCTAATTTTAGAGGATTCCTAGATTTCCCAGAGCCCTCCATGATACGTAAAACCTCAGCTGGATGTTTAGATGCAGTAGATATAATATTGAATTGCTGTACAAAGCATATGATGTGGTGCTGGTAAGATTGCCCATGTAATCATTGACCTAGCTCCAGGGTTTCACACATTCCTCACCATGTCACCCAAATAGGAGCTTATTTTAAAATAGTCAGAACTTTTGTAGTCATTGTCATAGTCAGAATTGTGTCCTGTGGCCACTTTGTTGATAGTAGGCAGTTTTTGGATTGCATATCTTTTCAATCATTTTGATCTGCTTTCAAGGGGGGAAAGAGAACAATACGATGGAGATGTAACCTGAAGTAACAAATAAATTTACTTATAAAAAAAAATTAAACCAGATCCAGAAAGACAAAAAAAAATCAGTTTTTCAAGATTGGTGTTTATGGATAGATAGATGATAGATGATAGATAGATAGATAGATAGATAGATAGATAGATAGATAGATAGATAGACAGATAGATAAATGTGCATGTATAAATCTGTATTCTTATGCATAAACATATGGATATGAATATATTTACATTTAGGCATAAATGTTTATGTGTATGCACATATGTATATGTGTTGAAATTATCACAATAAAACTTGTTTTTTATGTTTATTTATTACTTCAAAGAGACTAAAGATGGAGCTATCATGTGGTATTTATACAACATCCAAGCTAACTCTGTTCACTAGTGTTTTGTTTGTGTACTACTCTGATAAGCCTACCAAAGCAACATTAGCAAAATAAATAGCCACAGATAGCCATGAAATTAGAATGAGTGACAAAGGTATAGTTTAGACCAATACAAGTTCTATTAGCAAATGCAGGCAAACTAAAAATATCTGTTGTCATGTGTTATGAGAGGGAAGTGTGTGTGTGTATGTGTGTGTGTGTGTGTGTGTGTGTGTGTGAAATATAATATTTGAGTCTTTTCCAGGTAGAGAAGGAAGGATTTGATAGTTCATTTATGGAAGGACTTCTTTCAACTAGTAAATGTTGAAGAAATATATTAGTTGAATAACAACATTACCACATTTGTACAGAGAGGCCAGCAGAAGCATTTCAATTATCCTTAAAAATCCACCATTCTTCTCTTTAACTGGATTCAGTGAATATATAGTCTTTACACTTGGCATAAACTGTGCTCTCTTCCAAGAGAGTCAGAGATGCATTATCTCTGTGCCTGAAGGTATTTCCCAGTGCATTTGGAAAGAGCATGAAGAGCATGTGTAGGCACCCTCTCTCCCCCTTGTTCCCAAATCAGACATTTCTCAATGTCAATGGTGCACTCTCAATATAAACTTGTGTTCAGTCTCAACACCCTTTAAAACTCAATGCTCTGGGAAATTCTTCCTGATCAGAATTGCACTGATCAATAAAATTCATTTACCATCCTAACTCTAGGGGGTAGAGAGGTATCTTTGGGATCAAAAAGATCATAATCATCAATATTTGCTGTACGCTAAATAAAGTTCTCACTAATGTTATCAAAGCATTGTCCTACAAATGAAGAAACTATCTAAAGAGATCCTATTATTGTCTCCCTGTGTAAAAGCAAAGAATTATTTTGAAAGCAAGTCATTATTCTCTGATTGATCTGGTTGATGAGATTCATTGTTTAATGAGTCTTCTTTGTGTACAATCCTAAGAAGCAAAATGGGATTCAGTCTCACTTGCTTCCCTGAGGTACGAGATGAAGGAGAACAAGTAGAAAGGAGCTGGTTTTTCAAAGAAAACAATGCACAGTAGATAACCAAAATTAAAGAGCTACAAAGTTGAGAAAATAATATGGAAACTGAAATTCTGTAGAAATCATTTCTCCCTTCCATTGAGTACAGAAAAAAAATTTCATTTCCCTTCCCTGCCCTTCCCTAATAAAATCAGATATCTGATCCCTGTTAGATTAGTTTTCTTAAGAACATATAATCCTTACTATGTTAACAAAGCATAGAAGAATATTTTTTTTAAAAGAGAGGCATATCAATTTAACAGGGACTTTCCTTAGAACCCATGAAAGATTTTAAAAGGTGATGTATATTTACACACACAATGCAAAGAGAAATACTGCAGCTGCAAAGAGGCTTCATGTATGACATTTGTTAAAGGGTAAAATAAACATACATACCACTGAGACAGTTTTGAGCCCCATTGAAAGGTTTCAAATAACCTTGTTTTCTAGTTCATTCTTTTTTTGTAGGGGCTCCTGGGCTTAAACCATGTTTGAATAAATTGATGATGCCCATTATGTACCAAATAATAATAAAAATAATAGCTATTAGGGTATTTCTTGAGTGCCAGGAACTGTCCAGGGAGCTCAGTTTATGTGTCTTGACATTTAATTTTCTTGAGAGTCCTCAAAAATAGATACTGTTACTTTCCCAAAAATAATTGTCAATTAATTTAGTCAAAGCTGTATAATTAATACTACAGTTAAAATAAGAAATCTTGTAGTCCAGGCCTCATATTTGTTTTCACTTAGTGGCTCATTATAGCCTCAATGGAAACTGAGACTCAGAATAGGTATGGGCCTGGGATGTTAATATTAAAACTATTCATATTCATACATATATATGTACATTTAAGACTGTATGTTAGTTAGTAAAATCACAAAGATGACCAGGATTTTTTTTCTCTAGAACCTACAGTTCCATTCATTTGATTATTCACTTGTTTGTTTTCAATAAAAAAAAATACTGGATTAATTCAATTAAATAAAATAATTCAATAACAATCGCATTATTTGGTTTTCTTTTCTGACTACTCCTTTTCAATCTAAGTTTGTGATTGTTTCTTTGTCTGTAGAAGCCTAAATTATGGGGTTCCACTGTAAAAAATTAATTAATTAAATTTTTTACCAATATTTATATTATTGTTAATTGATTTGCTGTTTTTACTCTTTAACCAGCCATTATAAATGAATATACACAGACACCATGTGGATTTTAACAAGCCTAGGCCTGGACTGAGCAATCTTGGCCCATCGAAGCTAGCTCTTAATTCTATTACCCAAATATGACCCCTTATATACATACATCCCCTTGGACTGTCATTCTCCATGCTAGGCTGATGTTCCTGGCCATGTGGAATTAATTTCCTTTTTCTAACCCATGATGTGTGCCTCCTTCTCCCTGCTCCTGGCTGGAATACTTTAATACTCTGTCTAAAGTGCAGGCTTCCTGTTCTAATCTCAGGAAGTCCCACCTTTCTCTGTCTTTGCCCAATCTCAGGCCTGAGCATTTTATTTAACCAATCAGAATCAAAATAAGTAACAGTCAGCAAACAGAACCAATTAACATTTAGAATGCTTAACACTACCCCATCATTCTGCTCTCAGATTTAGTCCTTGGTGTTTTTCTGTACTTACAATCATTTTCCAATTGATTATTGTGAGTTTACATGCAATTCATGCTGACAAGAGTATATACTTCTATCTCAGGCTTCTCTTCTCAATACTAGATGTATGTATCTTACTGTCTACTTGACAGATTTGAATGTGTACAAAACAACTCAAATCTATCATGACTCAAACCAAGCTAGAAATTCTCATTCTTGTTTCCAAAGTCTGCCTCTTCCCTGGTCTTCCCATATCAGTAAATGGCAATTCTATTTTTTCATTCAAGATGATATTTCATGTATCCTTGATGCTTCTCTTTCTCTTATATCCTTTTAAAAATATATCCACAATGATGTGACTAAGGGTGTGCACCATCACCACCCTGTTTCTTGTAACTCTAGAATTTATAAGACAACTAACTCTATAGTGGTCCTCCTGTCTCTGCTGGAGGTAAAGGCATGGGCTAACACCATGCATTATTTTACCTTAGCTCTAAGTTTTTTCAACTCTGGAGGTTTGTAAAACCAGGTTGAACAGCTGTCACCTTTAATTTATTTACAGTGTTTTAAACTTGTTACCTGCTTTTTAATGCCAAACCATGGAAATAGCCTATACCTCTACAAAAAAAAAAACCAAAAAACAAAAAAAAACTTTTAAGCTGCTATCAAGTTTGTGTAATCTCTGTAGCCACCTGCAGTCTAACATTCTAATCAGAAATTAAGGCCATTTTCTTTTCATGCCAGTAAGGTAAATTATAGTTTGAAAATTTTATATTGTATTTTTATTATATTTTTAAGCTTATTAACTCTTTTCTTAAAAAAGTATTATTTATTTCTAGAACATAGTTTCCTCCCTCCTCCCCTCTTGGCCCCTCCCTTCATCTCTCCTTGACCTCTCGCTACCAACTGACATAAACTGTTTAGGATAATTAAGA
>CAJQZJ010032130.1:4573323-4617603 GCA_907164525.1 Lophiomys imhausi
ATGGTTAGATAGTAGAATGTTAAAGTCAGGTGCCAAATACATATGGATTGGACATTGGGAATGTATGCTAAGCCATATAACTCTTATAATCATGGCCTATTTATTTCTGTTGTTTTGTATTGTATTTATAGTTATAAGAAAAAGAACCATTATTTGGACTGAAAGGGAGAGCTGTTGGGGGGAAAAATAAATACCTTAAACTAAAAAAAAAAAAAAAAAAGAAGGGAAGAGGATGGTGGGGCTGAGGGGGAGGAGGGTGGAAGGGTGGGACTGGAGGGGGGAGTAGGGAGGGGATTGTGATTGAGATGTAACTTGAAGAAATAAAAAATAAATTATTAGAAAAAAAAATATCCACAGATTCCATCAGCTCTCTGTGAACTAAGTATGAGCTAGACAACTTTCTACCATTCCCATACTCCATTGATCCAGGCTATCAGTGTGCCATGCTGTACCTGTGTTATTTTATCATACTTTTAATTGGTCAACTTACTCCTATCTTGATCTCTTTCTAGTAGTGAGTTTAGAGTATCCTCAAGCACAGAACATGAAGCGATTACTCTAGAATAGAAGTCAAGTCAAATTCTTCTTCCTCTCAAACTTTCAACAAAATATAGCATCCATATAGGACTTATTAAAAATAGTCCTTATGGAATTTAGAGGACTATGCATAATTTTCCTGAAGGCTCCCACTACTTTTCTTATTATATTCTTCTTATATTACAAATTTCATATATTGTTTTCCAATGATAGTGGATTTGTTACTTTATTTATTTGTTTATTCATTCATTCATTTGAGGAAGCTTTCTTTGTGTAGCCCTGGCTGTCTTGGAATTCACTCTGTAGACCAGGCTGGCCTCAAACTCAGAGATCTGCCTACCTCTGCCTCCTGAATGCTGGGATTAAAAATTCTTACTATTCTTAGTAGATTTGAAACATGGTCCTTCTTCCATATTCCTGCATCCCCTGGTGCTTCAATTCCAACTTTGTATCTCATTCACTCACTGTGTCAAGTCTTTGATTAAATGTCACATTGACAACCTCAAACAATGCACCTCCCCATTACTGCTTAGTGTCTTTTCTCCCTGGAATTTCCTCACATGCTTTTCATTTTCATTTTCTTTTAGTACATTTATCAACAACTAACATTGTGTACTCCAGTTCTTCATTGTTTGCAGCAACCACTTTACCCACTGGGCCATCTCCTTATCTAATTTGTATATGTGTGGTCACATATGTGTGTAGATATGCTTACAAATTTGGGTACATGGGGAGGACAGAGGTTGACATCAGGATGTCTGTCCTTCCATCATTGCTTCTTCACCTTATTTGTTGAGGTTCTTACTGAACCTGATCATCATTTTGGTAGGCTGGCTGGCCAGTGAGCTCCTGAGGTCCACTTGTCTCTGCCACCAAGTGCTGGGGTTATGGCATATGTACTTTCCTGTCTGATTTTTCCATGAACTCTGGGGAATCTGAACTCAGGTCCTCACACTTGGACAGTAGGCAATTTACCTATGTTATTCCTTTGTTGTTTGAGTCACTCTTTCAGAATATAAGTTAAATGAGGATGGGGATTTCATTTAGTTTGTGTCTACAACATGCATATTTTGCATAGAGTTGGCAGTTAATAAATATTTGTGAACTGCTGAAATGAACAAAAGAGGTCATCCATGGCACTATGGATTTGGCAGTGAACAGGCAGATCTGGTTACTGCTGTAAGATAATCATGTTCTCTTGGTAATTAGCACTCTTGCCTTCTCTAAGTTTTAAGTCAGATTTCTTTTATGATCCTTGAAAATGAAGTGTAATGAGAAAGGGGAAAAATATATAGTGGTGTGCAATTGCAATAGGTAAGGAAAGGAAAGGAGAAAAGCTTTAAAATACAATGTGTTAGAAGAGGAGTAATAGCCCTGTTCTAGAGTAGTATTTATCAGCAATGGGGCTTAGTTAAGGAGCCTTCAGACATAGGTTGTTCCAAAATCTGTCCTGTGGTCTATCATCATAATGTACCAGAAGTAAAAGAACCTAGAAGTCAGGCTAAATGTCCAGGATAGTTGGTAGTCACACAGACACTTCAAAAATTCATTTATAATGGTTTTAAAGAAATATTTTGAGAATTTTATATAATGTATTTTTCTCACATTCACTTCTTCCACTAAATCTACTCAGACACTGCCCCATCTTCTTACTTCCCTATCAATATCATGTCCTTTTTTTTCTTTTTAATAACTCATTGAGTCCAATTTGTGCTGCCCATATGCTCTTTGGTATGGGGTTATTCACTGAAATTTAGTCAAACTACCAGGAGCCCTCCTGTTAAGGAAAATTGAATATCCTTATCTCAGAAATCATCAACAGTCCATAGCTCTTCAGCTAGTAGAGGAGGGTCATGGATGTCCTCCACTGCATGCTAGAATGTTGACTGGCTTGATCTTGTATAGGCAACCACAGCTGCTGTGAGTTCATGAGTACTACAGTCCTGTAATCTGAAGAAGACCCTGTTTCACTGCAGTACTCAAAGACTTCTACCTCTTACAACCTTCCCATCAGTTCAGTGGTCCTGAGCTTTGGGGATGGGTGTGATATAGATGCCTCATTTGTGGCTGAGCACTGTACTGCTATTTACTCTCCATACTTTGACCAGTTCTGAGTTTCTGCATTGACTAATGTCCACTGAGCAATGACACTCCAGGGATGATTCCTGAGAGATGTATTAGTCTATAGTTACAGAGACACTTGTTCACCTGGCAGTTTGATATTATGGTCATTTGGCAGAAGAATAGCAGTAGGTTCACTCCTGGGACATGTAAACTCATCTACAATGATCTTGGGCAGATTTACAATCCCAGACAAGTGTTTCCTTCTGTGGAGAAGGCCTTAAATACAGTCAGAATGTAGTTGGTTATCCTTATAACATTTGTGCCAATACTGCACTCATAATCACAACTTGCTACATCTACATCAATCATTATTATAGTTCTTGGGATTTAATACTGGGTAAGACTGTTGATGGCTTCTCCATCATAAGCCTGCATAGCACTTTTCCAATACTATGATAGCTAGCCCTTAGGGAGATTACTGGTCAAGAGCAATAGTCTGTAGTAAAACTGTATGTGTGTGTGTGTGTGTGTGTGTGTGTGTGTGTGTGTGTGTGTGTGCCAGAGTACAACCTTGGGTATTGTTTTTCCTTAGGAAACGTGTTTTTAGATAGAATCTTTCACTGGAACCTGAGGCTTGCCAGTTGGGTAGACTGGCTGATCAAGAACCTCCAAGAAATCTAGAGTTGGTTTATTATTTGTGTGCCAACATGTCTATCTTTTTACATAGGTGCTAGGGATCAAATTTAGGTCCCCTCAAGCTTGTGTAACATGTGCGTTACTTTCTTTTTTACTTTCAGAGCTATCTTCCCAGTCGGAACAAACAATGAATTCTTTAGCCAGCGTCGTACTTGCAGCATACCCATGTATGGAAACTTTGCATCTTACTACATGCTTTCTTCCACTGACTACTCTCTCTGGCTTGTAAACATGTCCAAGGTTTCACATATAACAAATCCATGGAACACCACATATTACCGAAACTCTCCGGGGCTTGTTGAAAAGTTTGAAAATTATATTCCATGTCTCTATAGAAAATTATCAGGTTGCCCTTACTCACCTCTTTGCTGTGCAGTTTTAATTCTGGCTTATGCCAGACAATGTACAGAGACTGAGAAATCTTGGAACATCAGTACTAAGTGGAGTCTCTCCATCAGATCCGTCCCCTCAGGACTCAAGGAGCCCTACAGAAGAGGAGGTAGGAAGAGAGTAAGAGCCAGTGGGGATGCAAAACATCAAGGAAACAAAGCCTCCTAAACCCAGGAGAACTGACACACATGTGAACTCACACAGGGACTGTAGCAGCATGCACAGAGCCTGTACTGGTCTAAACCAGATGGGTTTACAGTTGTCAGAGAAGTGGACACGAGCCCCCATCCTTAACTCAGAAGCTATTTCCAATTGCTAAACACTCACAAATAAAAAATTAGTTATCCCCAACGGAGTCTCACTGGGGATACCAGCCACTCTTAAGGGCAGGCTCCATGTCCAGCAGTAGATGGACAACACAAATGATTTTCTCAGAGATTTTTTTAACTCTACATGTCCTTTGTGTATATATTATGGATTCCAGTTTATCTTTTATGGGATTCCTGTGTGTACAAATGTATGTATCTCTGTGTCTGTGTTTCTTGTGCTTTTCCTTTGATTCCTTGTATTCTATTCATTGCTGTTTGTTTTGTCCTATTCCAGTTTGTTTGTTTTTATTTTATTATTTTTCCTTAAATGTTTGTGTTTTTTTCTTTTTCTTTTTTTTTTTTTTTTTGGTTTTTCGAGACAAGGTTTCTCTGTGTAGCCCTGACTGTCCTGGACTCACTTTATAGACCAGGCTGGCCTCAAACTCACAAAGATCCACCTGCCTCTGCCTCCTGAGTGCTGGGATTAAAGGCGTGTGCCACCACCGCTCGGCTTGTGTTTTTTTCTAATGAGGGACATAAAGGGTATGGATTTGTTTGGGAGGGGAAGTGGGCAGGATCTCAGAGGAGTTGTAGGTGGGGAAACTGTAATCAGATTATATTGTGTGGAAAAAATCAATTTTCAATAAAAGAAAAACATAAAAACAAAACCAAACAAAATGCATTAAAAACTGGTTTAGGTAGGAATAATTGATTCTTTTTCTTACTCTACAGGTAATTCTCCAAATACACTGAGCTATAAAAATCCACTGGTAGCAGCCTTGCCAAATAGAGGAGCATCAGCAACCTTTAGGATTCCTCGAAGGCTTGCTGACATTTTAGGATTGGCCTAGGGCCATTATTGCTTACTTGTTGCTCTGGAAGTGGATTTTTTCATTTCTGGCTGTGTGGTTCCAGAATTCATGAGGAATAACAATGTTTCTAAAGCCTCTGTGAGTGACCTGCAGCAACAAGAGTACAAAACACATATTCTACTTCTTTGTGTGTGTGTCCATATGTACATGTTTGTGTGAGTGTGTGCACATATAATCAGATGCATGTGCATCTGTGAGTGTGGAGGAAAGGGGTTGATGTTGAGTGTCTTTCTTTTCCTTGCTCCATTTTAAGTTTTATGATATGGTCTCTTGTGTACTTTGACCTCAGCAATTTGGCTAGGCTGGCTTACCCATCAGTTTCAGAGGATTCCCGTCTCTTTAACCCCAGTGATAAAATTCTGCCACATCCAGCTATTTACATGAATAATGCAGATTCCAACTCATATCCTCATGTTGGTTTGGCAAACACTTCATTGATTTATCATCCCAGCCTTTGCCTTGCTTAACATTAAATTAGTGATAGTGTATGGTTATAATTTGCCTGAGTAATTCATGAATACTAGTTACAATAACAGCAAACACTGCAACATAGAAGCTATAGGTATGCCATTTTCTTGTAGCTCACTGGAAGTTTCTACCTGGTTTTACCAAGTGACATCTTTGATAAAGGTGGACAGGTTTCCCTTGAACTACCATGACCTATTGAAGCTGCATGAGCCAATAGGTGTTTTCTCGTCACTAAAAGGGAACTGCACAGATGGATATAGCCAAAGTGTTAGAAAAGCAACAGTGATCACTTTAAGATAGTCATTGGGTAATCACCGGGTGACCTGATGGTTGTTGTGATTGGATAATCCTTGCAAGATGATGAAAAGAAAGTTTACACAGCCACCCAAGTCAGGTGGTACACAGGTGTCAAGGGAATAGACAGAAACATATATATGGACATTGGGAAAGTTCTCTGGTGGTGGAATGCTTTGAGCTGAGGATGACAATATATTAGCCAACTCCAGCAATCTCCTCTTGTTTTTTTTCTTCTAGTTACATCTCAATCACAATCCCCTCCCTACTCCCCCCTCCAGTCCCACCCTCCCACCTTCTTCCCCCTCAAACCCCCATCCTCTTCCTGTTTTTTTTAAGTTTAAGATATATCTTTTTCCCCCAACAGCTCCCCCTTTCAGACAAACTAATGGTTCTTTCTCTTATAACAATAAATACAATAGAAAACAACAGAAATAAATAGGCCACAGTTATGAGAGTTATATGGCTTAGCATATATTCCCAATGTCCAGTCCATATGTATTTGGCACCAGACTTTAACATTCTACTATCTAACCATCTCCATGGGTTTAAAGTTCTACATCTAACTCAGCTTTCGTACTAACTTGCATCACAATTTTAAAAACATCTTCTTAGATGCAAAACACCCTCTTGATTCCTAAACAACTCAAAATTTAACTATGAGACTCTATCTATTCAACCACCTCAGAGACCTGAGAGGGATAAATATATCTGGTTATTCAGGAAGTGCAGGGCCTGCAGCTTCCAAAACTAAGAAATGACATACCAGTGGCTGCCCGGACAGTTCCCATTTTCTCTCCATACATTACAGCAACAATCTTCACCCATTTGGCCCTGTTTCTCTGGCAGACATTGATTGTAGAGCAGGAATTATGAAGGACTTGCCTACCCTGTCTTAGCAGAACTAGGCTGTCAACTTACCTGCTTCCAAGTTTTCTCCTTTTCGGACAGCATTCTGTCTACAGTTGAAGCAAGGGGTTTTTCTTGCCAGGAGATAGGTGTGCCACTAATTCAACCATCTCCCACTGGAGATTCTTCGATGCTCATCTTCTACTTGGAGTAGAATAGGGGGCGCTGTCAGGAGCTGACATGTCTCAATATCAAAAACTCTTAAGTTAAGAAAACATCTTTGAATGTCATATTCTGCAGATCTCTTGAGGTTTTTGAAGACGCCCTCTCTCTCTTATACTTAGATAAGCAAATGTTGCTTCTCTCTCAGCAAGTTGATTTCTGATTAGCTTACAAAATAACTGTGATAGACTGTCATAGTACCTAACAAAATGACAAGCTTGCATGACTATTAGTTTGCATTTCTTAATTATCCTAAACAGTTTATGACAGTTGGTAGCAAAAAGCCGAAACTTCACATTTCATTTTTAAGCATTACTAGGTACAATACCTTTAAAAAGCGATAACCTTAATTTTGTATCAATATACAAAGACATGTGCTCCACCACTGCTGGATCGAAGTTTTTCTCTGTTTAGAGCTTGTTTTGTGTCAGTCTGACCTTGAGCTCTGAGATCTGCCTGTTTCTGTCTCTAGTGTGTTGGGATTAAGGGTGTATTCTTCTCAAATGATGGGATTAAGGGTGTGCACCATCACCACCCTACTCCTTGTAAGTCTAGAATTTATAAGACAACTAACTCTATAGTGATCCTCCTGTCTCTGCTGGAGTTAAAGTCATGGACTAACACCACACATTTCATGTATTTTACCTTAGCTCCATGTTTTTTCAACTCTTGGAGGTTTAGAAAACCAGGTTAAACAGCAGTAACCTTTAATTTATTTACAGTATTTTAAAACTGTTACCTGCTTTTTAATGCCAAACCATGAAAATATCCTATACATCTACAAAAAAAACAAAACAAAACAAAACAAAAAACAACAACAACAACAAAAAAACTTTTAAGCTGCTATCAACTTTGTGTAATCTATGTGGCCACCTGAAGTCTAACATTCTAATCTGAAATTAGGGCTATTTTCTTTTCATGCCGTAAGGCAAGTATACCTTTGGTAAATTATAGTTTGAAAATTTTATACTGTATATTTATTATATTTTTCAAGTTTATTAACTCTTTTCTTTAAAAAGTATTATTTACTTCTAGAACATAGTTTCCTCCCTCCTGCCCTCCTGGCCCCTCCCTCCATCTCTCCATCCCTCCCTCCTTGTTCCTCTACTTGGTACTCTCTTTCTCCTGAGGTGAGGTGGGCCCTCACATATCATACATCCTCAGATCTTGCATCATGTGAGGGCCAAGAGCTTCCTCTTGTCCTGGAGCTTGATAAGGCACACCATCTAGGATATGGTGTTCCACTAACCTGAAGCAGATTCCATGACTCACTGGTGGGTAAAATTTTTCTTAGGATACATATGCTAGGTTCCTATCTATTTGGGTGTGTGAGATGTAGGATAGTTATCCTGGGATGTATGGTTAATATCCATTTATAAGGGAATACATACCATGTTTATCTTTCTGGGACTGTGTCAGCTCACTTAGGGTGAGCTTTTCTAGCTCCTTCCATTTGGTTTTGAATTGCATGTTTTCCTCATTTCTTTTTCTTCTTTTATTTTTTTAGAATGCAGCCATCTTTATTTTATTTAGTTTAAGACAGGGTCTCATTGTATAGCCCTGGTGATTTCCTCATTTCTGATAGCTGTGTAGTATTCCATTGTGTAAATGTACCACAGTTTTTTTTTCCTCTTTGAGGTAGCATATGCTTTAATGCAAGAAACGCAGCCAATGAAGAAAAAAATGCATATATATGACATTTAAATTCACATCACATATGTGACAAGGGAAAGACACATTAAGAAAGTGAAGAGAATAGTCCTGAAGGAAACTGGTAAGATCTCAGGATGAGGATTCTCCAAAGAGAAACAGCAAACACAAAAGCCATAGAGTAGAAATGTAACTTTTTCTGGAGAAATGATACAAATCCATAAAGTTTGCAAAACAGTAGCTTGCAAGATATCCACAAACTCATTCAACCATCCTTACCCTTCAATCACAGGACATCTCCTTTACTCAAGAAGAAACTTTGTAGCAGAATTATTCATTAGAGCTAAAAAGTAGAGACTACTCACATACTCAGCAAACAATGATTGGCTAGGTTAAATGTTTCATATCCACACAGTGGATGTTATTTAGCAATACAAAGAAAGAGAATGTTGATTTTTGGTATGTCATAGGTAATAATGGCATTATTATCTGAGTACAAGAATAGTCAGAAAGGGCCACATGTTGCATGATCCCATTTATACAAAATGTCCAGAAAGTACAAATCTACAGAGGCAGAAGATATCTTAGTAGTTGTTTAGGACTGTGGTAGAAGAAGGTAAAAGTTTATAACCAAAGAGTATAGGGAATTTGTTTAGAATATTAAAAAGTCTAAAATTATGGTGATTAATACACAACTCTTTTTTTAAAAGTTATGTGTGTATGTGTGTGTCTGGGTGGGTATTGGTATGTGCACATGAGTGCAGGTGCCGGCAGAGGTTAGAGGCTTTGGAAACCATGGAGCTGGAACTGCAGGTGATTGTGAGCTACTTGGTATGGTCCTGAGAACTAAGCTCAAGCCCTCTGTACAGAGACTTTTCTCCAGTCCTTCGGTGTATAATTCTACAGATACACTAAAAGGCATTTTAATTTATGCACATCAAAGGTCATTCAAGGAACCCAGGGGCAACTGGACAATGGAAACCTCAGCAGAAATCAGAATCAGACACCAAATGAAGACGAGTGACCCAGATGATTCAGCCTGACAGACTCCCTCAATAGCTGTCTCCATCAAAAGCCTACAACCACAACTCAATATCGCTAAGACCATTCAGCTCTACACAATGCCCCAGCCAGAACCTCAGTAAAGCCTGGAAGTTCAGCTTCTGCCTACAAACTCCTTAGGACATCTAAACAGCTGAGAACAGAAGAAATGAACATAAAAGGATTGTATTAACATTTTTAACCATTTTTCCATTTTGGTTTGGGCCCCAAACAGGTTTACTATGATGCAAATCAGCAGGAAGTCATTTTAAGAGAGCGACGTCCCATAACCAGAAGGTGGGGAGGGTGTTTCTCCCCCCCCCCCTTTGGTTATTTGAAGGACAACTGAAAACTCTGTTATTTAGGGGAAGAGATTACAAGTTGTTAAATGGTCCTGTTTAATGGGTTTTGGAGGTTAGACCCAGGGTATTCCTTCTTTCCCTTTTCTGTATCCTTCTTTATCTCCTATGTAGGAATGCACGGACTTGAGAAAAATTGAGACATAGACATAGCACAGGAAGGACCAAGAAGAAGGGTCAGATTATTGAATATGCCCTTATACCTTTGTATATTGATACAAAATTAGTAGTATATTTGGCTAAAGTGGTATTGACCATTGTTTATTGTGCAAAAATAAGATTGTATTGGTCTACATCGGTATTGATATTTGTATATTGATACAAAATTAAGATTATAGTTGGCCACAACGGTATTGACCCTTGTATATGGATGCAATATTAAGATTGTATTGGGCCGCATAGGCATTGATCTTTGTATATTGATACAAAATTAAGAGTATATTTAGCCACATTTGAATAGATCTTCGTATATTGATACAAAATTAAAGGTAACGCTTCCTAATGGTATCGTACCTAGAGATACTTAAAAATGAAATGTGAAGCTCTGGCCTCTTGGTACCACAGTTTTTTTTATCCGTTCTTCAGTTGAAGGACATCTGGGTTGCTTCCAGTTTCTGGCTATTACAAATAAAGCTGCTATGAACATTATTGAGCCAATGTCCTTGTGGTTTCGTGGCATGGAAGATTCGTTTAGAATCTTTTGGATATATGCCCAAGAGGGGCATGACTGGGTCTTGAGGTAGAATTATTCCCAATTTTCTAAGATATCTCTAGATTGATTTCCAAAGTGGTTGCACAAGTTTGCAGTCCCACCAGCAATGGGGGAGTGTTCCTCCTTCTCCACATCCTCACCAGCATATGCTATCATTTGAGTTTTTGATCTTAGCCATTATGACAGGTGTGAGATGGAATCTCAGAGTTGTTTTAAGTTGCATTTCCCTGATGACCAACGATGGTGAACATTTCCTCAAATACCTCTTGGCCTTTAGAGATTCCTCTTCTGTGAATTCTCGGCTTAGCTCTGTACCCATTTATTGATGGGGTTATTTGATTTTTTGGTGTTTAATTTCTTCAGTTCTTTATATATTTTGCATATTAGCCCTCTGTCAGATGTTGGGTTGGTGAAGATCTTTTCCCAGTCTGTAGGCTGTCGTTCTGTTCTAAGGACAATGTCCTTTGCCTTACAGAAGCCTAACAATTTTATAAGGTCCCATTTATCAATTGTTTGTTTTAATGCCTGAGCTATTGGCGTTCTATTCAGGAAGTTGATACCAGTGCCAATGATTTCAAGGCTTTCCCCCACTTTCTATTCTACTAGTGTTAGTGTGTCTGGATTTATGTTGAGGTCCTTGATCCACTTAGATTTAAGTTTTGTACAGGGTGATATGTATGGATCTATTTGTATTCTTCTACATGTTGACATCCAGTTAGACCAGCACCATTTATTGAAGATGCTTTCCTTTTTTCATTGTATGTTTTTGGCTTCTTTGTAAAACATTAAGTGACCGTAGGTGAGTGGGTTTATTTCTGGGTCTTCGATTCGATTCCATTGGTCCACTGGTCTGTTTCTATACCAGTACCATGCTGTTTTTATTACTATTACCCTGTAGTACAGCTTGAAATCTGGGATGGTGATACCTCCAGATGTTCTGTTATTGTACATGATTGATTTAGCTATTCTGGGTATTTTGTTATTCCATTTGAAATTGAGAATTGTTTTTTCCAGATCTGTAAAAAATTGAGTTTGTATTTGGATAGAAATCACATTGAATCTATATATTGCTTTTGGTAAGATAGCCATTTTTATTTTATTTTTTTTAATAAGTACTTTATTTTTTTTCAAGTTACATCTCAGTCGCAAACCCTTCCCTATTTCCCCTTCCTGTCCCACCCTTCCACCCTCTTCCCCCCAACAGCCTCTCTTTTCAATTCAACAAAAGGTTCCTTCTCTTATAACAGTAAATTCTATACAAAACAGCAGAATTAAATATGCCACATTTATGAGAGTTAAATGGCCCAGTATACCTTCCCAATGTCCAGTTCATACATATTTGGCCCTTGACTTTAACCTTCTACCTTCTAACCATCTCCATGAGTTTAAAGTTCTATAACTGACTTAGTTTTCATACTAACTTGCATCACTATTATATCCATCTTCTTAGATCTAGAACACCCTCTTGATTCCTAAACAACTCAAAATTTAGCTATGAGACTCAAGCTGTCTATTCTTCAACCACCTCAGAGAGCTGAGAAGGATAAATATATCTGATTGTATAGGAAGTGCAGGGCCTGCAGCTTCCAATACTAAGAAATGACAAACCAGTGACTACCTGGACAGTTCCCATTTTCTCTCCATACATTCCTGCATCATTCTTCAGCCTTTTGGTCCTGTTTCTCTGACAGACATTTATTGTAGAGCAGGGATTGTGAAGGACTAACCTACCCTGTCTTGGCAGAGCTAGGCTGTCGACTTCCGTGCTACCAAGTTTTGTCTTTTTGGACAGCAGTCTGTCTGCAGTTGAAGCAAGGAGTTTTTACATGACAAGAGATAGGCTTGTCACTAATTCAACCATCTCACACTGGAGATCTTCGATGCTTTTCTTCTACTTGGAGTAGAATAGGGGGTGCTGTCAGGAGCTGATATGTCACGATATCAAAAAAAAAATCTTAATTTAAGACCACATCTTTGAATGCCATATTCTGCAGACCTCTTGGGGTTTTTGAAGATGCCCTATCTATCTCTTGTATTCAGATAAGCAAATGTTGCTTGTCTCTTAACAACTTGATTACTGAGTAGCTTAGAGAATATCTGTTATAGACTGTCTTAGTAGCTAACAAGGTGACATGCATGCATGACTAGGAGTTTGTTTTTCTTAACTATCCTAAACAGTTTAAGACGGTTGGTATCAAGAGGCCAGAGTGTCACATTTCATTTTTAAGTATCTCTAGGTACGATACCATTAGGAAGCGTTACCTTAAATTTTGTATCAATATACGAAGATCTATTCAAATGTGGCTAAATATACTCTTAATTTTGTATCAATATACAAAGATCAATGCCTATGCGGCCCAATACAATCTTAATATTGCATCCATATACAAGGGTCAATACCATTGTGGCCAACTATAATCTTAGTTTTGTATCAATATACAAATATCAATACTGACGTAGATCAATACAATCTTATTTTTGCACAATAAACAATGGTCAATACCACTTTAGCCAAATATACTATTAATTTTGTATCAATATACAAGGGTATAAGGGCATATTCAATAATGTGACCTTTCTACTTGATCCTTCCTGTGCTGTGTCTCGATTTTTCTCAAGTCCGTGCATTCCTACATAGGAGATAAAGAAGGATACAGAAAAGGGAAAGAAGGAATACCCTGGGTCTAACCTCCAAAACCCATTACACAGGACCATTTAACAACTTGTAATATCTTCCCCCAAATAACAGTGTTTTCAGTTGTCCTTCAAATAACCGAAAAAAGGGGGGGTGGAGAAACACCCTCCCCACCCTCTGGGTATGGGACGTCGCTCTCTTAAAATGACTTCCTGCTAATTTGGGTCATAGTAAACCTGTTTGGGGCCCAAACCAAAATGGAAAAATGGTTAAAAATGTTAATACAATCCTTTTATGTTCAGTCCTTCTGTTCTCAGCTCTTTAGATGACCTAAGGAGTTTGTAGGCAGAAGCTGAACTTCCAGGCTTTACTGAGGTTCTGGCTGGGGCATTGTGTAGAGCTGAATGTCTTAGCGATATTGAGTTGTAGTAGTTGTAGGCTTTTGATGGAGACATCTATTGAGGGGGTCTGTCAGGCTGAATCATCTGGGTCACTCATCTTCTTTTGGTGTCTGATTCTGATTTCTGCTGAGGTTTCCGTTGTCCAGATGTCCCTGGGTTCCTTGAATGGATGCTTTGATTCTCCTGGAAAGATAAGAACAGAGTCCTGCCCTATTCCTCACTCAGGGACAATCGCTCTCTTTTTTTTTGGGGGGGAGGGGTTGGTAATATTTCTCCTGAAGCAAATTTGGTTTTTGACAATATATAAAGTTTTATCTTTCAATCTGATTTAAAGAAGAAATTATTTTGTTATTTTGGAGCTAAACCAGCTTTAGTGTATATATTTTGAGGTCTCGAAGGACAATTTGTTTGTGTTGTGTGGGCCTTTTGTAAGTAGCTTTTAAACTTAGGTCCTTCCAAATCCTATGTTTGTGTCTCTGCATTCTAATTATTGGGATCCGAGACCTGTGGTTCCCATCTGAGGGGATTAAAGATGTGTTCCACCACACCTGGATCGAAGTTTTTCTTTATTTAGAGTTTGTTTTGTATCAGGCTGACCTTGAGCTCTGAGATCTGCCTGTTTCTGTCTCTAGTGTGCTGGGGTTAAGGGTGTACTCTTCTTGAATGATGGGATTAAGGGTGTGTACCCTCACCACCCATTTCCGTGTAACTCTAGAATTTATAAGTCCACTAACTCTATGGTGCTCCTCCCGTCTCTGCTGAAGTTAAAGGCATGGGTTAACACCACATTTCTCCTGTATTTTACCTTAGCTCTACGTTTTTTTCGACACTTGGAGGTTCATAAAACCAGGTTGAACGGCTGTGTCCTTTATTTTATTTACAGTGTATTAACATTGTTACCTGCTTTTTTTTTTAATTAGTAAATTTAGTTGTTTGTTGCTACAGGTTACATCCTTGACATATTGTCCTCTTTTTCTGCTTCCCAGGCCCACCCTCCCATGCTCTACTCCCTGACCCTTCCATCTTGATCCTCTGGGGTGGAGTGTGCCTGCATACCAGTCTCTCACCACAGATCAGGAGTCATATGAGGGCTGAGGGCCTCTTCATACACCGGGGGTCTACGAGGCAGTACTGCCAGTGATAGGTGTCTCCTTGCTACAGGGGAGACACTAAAAAAAAAAAAACCAACAGACAAACTAACCCACAAAAACAAAGAACAACAACAAAAAAAGAGAGGAAAAAGAAAGAGAAAAAAAGAGGGAAAGGAAAAAGAAAAAGAAATGAAAAGAAAAAAGAAATTTATGTCCATGTTCCTTTTGGTGTGTTGGTTGTAGTACAGATATCCTGTACGATATAGCTAAAATCCTACTATAAGTGAATAGATGCCATGTGCATTCTTCTGAATCTGGGTTAGCTCACTCAGGATGAGCTTCTCTAAATCCATCCATTTGGTTGCAAATTGCATGATTTCATTGTTTCTTATAGCTGAGTAATATTCCATTGTATAGATGTACCACAATTTTTTAATCCATTCTTCAGTTGAGGGACATCTGGGTTGTTTCCAGTTTCTAGCTATTACAAATAAGGCTGCTATGAACATAGATGAGGAGACTTCCCTATGTCTCCGTGAGGTGTCCTTTGGGTGTATACCCAGTAGTGGTATGGCTGGGACCTAAGGCAAAGTTATTCCAAGGTTTCTAAGATATCTCCAGACAGACCTCCATAGTGGTTGCACAAGTCTGCACTCCCACCAGCAATGGAGGAGGGTTCCCCTTTCTCCACACCCTCGCCAGCATGTGCTGTCATTTGAGCTATTTATCTCAGCCATTCTGACAGGTGTGAGATGGAATCTCAGGGTCGTCTTGAGTTGCATTTCTCTGATGATTAAGGATGTGGAGCATTTCTTCAGGTGACTCTCGGCCATTAGGGATTCCTCCTTTGTGAATTCTCTATTTAGCTCCGTCTCCCATTTTTTGATTGGATTATTTGGTTTCTTGGCATTTAGTTTCTTGAGTTCTTTGTAGATTTTAGATAATAGCCCTCTATCAGATGTGGGGTTGGTGAAGATTTTCTCCCAGTCTGTAGGCTGCCGTTTTGTTCGAATGACAGTGTCTTTTGCCTTACAGAAGCTTTTCAGTTTCATGAGGTCCCATTTATTGATTGTTGATCTCAGGTCCTGAGCTGTTGGTGTTCTGTTCAGGAAGTTCTCACCTGTGCCAATGAGTTCGAGGGTTTCTCCTACTTTTTCTTCTAGTATCTTTAGTGTGGCCGGCCTTATGTTAAGGTCTTTCATCCACTTGGAATTAAGTTTGGTACAAGGTGATAGGTATGGGTCTAATTTCATTCTTTTACAAGTGGACATCCAGTTGGACCAGCACCATTTGTTGAAGATGCTGTCCTTCTTCCATTGTGCGGTTTTGGCTTCTTTGTCAAAGATTAGTTGGCCATAGGTGTGTGGGTCCATGTTTGGATCTTCAATTCGATTCCATTGATCCACTGGTCTGTTTCTATAGCAGTACCATGCTGTTTTTATTATTATAGCTCTGTAGTACAGCTTGAAATCTGGGGTGGTGATACCTCCAGATGCTTTTTTATTGTACAGGTTTGATTTAGCTATTCTGGGCTTTTTGTTGTTCCACTGAAGTTGAGAATAGCTTTTTCCAAGTCTATAAAGAATTGTGTTGGTATTTTGATAGGAATTGCATTGAATCTATATATTGCTTTTGGTAGAATAGCAATTTTTGTTCTGTTGATCCTACCTATCCATGAGCATGGGAGATCTTTCCATCTTCTAAATGCCTCTTCCATTTCTTTCTTCAGGGGCTTGAAGTTCTTGTTATATAGATCCTTTACTTGCTTGGTTAGAGTTACCCCCAGGTATTTTATATTGTTTGTGGCTATTGTGAAGGGGGTTGTTTCCCTTATTTGTTTTTTGGTATGCTTGTTTGTTGTATAAAGAAGGGCTTCTGATTTTTTTGAGTTAATTTTGTATCCAGCCACCTTGCTGAAGTTGTTTATCAGCTTTAAGAGTTCTTTGGTGGAGTTTTTGGTGTCGCTTATGTATACTAACATATCATCTGCGAATAGGGATAATTTGACTTCTTCATTTCCAATGTTTATCCCTTTGATTTCCTTTAGTTGTCTTATTGCTCTAGCAAGAACTTCAAGTACTATATTGAAGAGATATGGTGAAAGTGGACATCCTTGTTTTGTCCCTGAGTTTAGAGGAAATGCTTCAAGCTTCTCTCCATTTAATTTAATGTTGGCCACTGGCTTGCTGTATATTGCCTTTATTATTTCTAGGTATGATCCTTGTATGCCCATTCTCTCCAGGACTTTTAGCATGAAGGAGTGTTGGATTTTGTCAAATGGTTTTTCTGTATCTAGCGAGATTATCATGTGTTTTTTTTTTCTTTCATCTTGTTTATATGGTGAATTACATTGATAGACTTTCGTATATTGAACCATCCCTGCATTCCTGGGATGAAGCCTACTTGATCATGATGTATGATATTTTTGATGTGTTCTTGAATTCGGTTTGCTAGTATTTTATTAAGTATCTTTGCATCTATGTTCATGAGGGAGATTGGTCTGAAGTTCTCTTTCTTTGTTGGGTCTTTGTGTGGTTTAGGAGTCAGAATGACAGTGGCCTCATAGAATGAGTTTGGCAGTCTTCTTTCTGTTTCTATGTGGTGGAAGAGTTTGAAGAGTTAGCTCCTCATTGAAAGTCCAGTAGAATTCCATGCTAAAGCCATTTGGCCCTGGGCTTTTTTTGGTTGGGAGATTATTAATGACTGTTTCTATTTCCTTGGGTGTTATTGGGCTGTTTAAGCTGTTAATCTGATTTTCATTTAGTTTTGGTAGGTGGAATTTATCGAGGAAATTGTCCATTTCGCTTAGGTTTTCAAATTTGGTGGAGTATAGATTTTTAAAGTAGGACCCGAATATTTTCTGGATCTCCTCGATGTCTGTTGTTATTTCTCCCTTTTCATTTCTGATTTTGATGATTTGGGTTCTTTCTCTTTGCCTTTTAGTTAATTTGGCTTGGGGTCTGTCTATTTTGTTGATTTTCTCGAAGAACCAACTCTTGGTTTCATTGATTCTTTGTATAGTTCTTTTTGATTCGAAGTTGTTGATTTCGGCCCTAAGTTTGATGATTTCCTGCCTTCTGCTCCTCTTGGGCGTGTTTGCTTCTTTTTTTTCCAATTCACCCAGCTTAGCTGATAATTCACTAATATGAGCTGTCACAATTTTCTTTTTGAATGCACTTAGTGCTATGAACTTTCCTCGTAGCACAGCTTTCAATGTATCCCATAGGTTTGGGTATGTTGTGTCTTCATTGTCGTTGGATTTTAAGAAGTCTTTGATTTCCTTCTTTATTTCTTCCCTGACCCAGTGGTCATCCAGTAAGGAGCTGTTCAATTTCCATGTGTGTGTAGGCTTTCTGTTGATTCTTTTGCTGTTGAAGACCAGCTTTATTCGATGGTGGTCTGATAAGATACAAGGTGTTATTTCAATTTTCTTGTATCTGTTGAGGCTGTCTTTGTGTCCAACTATATGGTCGATTTTGGAGAAGGTTCCGTGGGGTGCTGAGAAAAAGGTGTATTCCTTTGTATTTGGGTGAAAAGTTCTGTAGATGTCTGTTAGGTCCATTTGTTTCATGATCTCTGTTAGACTCAATATTTCTCTGTTTGTCTTCTGTCTTGATGATCTGTCCATTGTTGCGAGTGGGGTGTTGAAGTCTCCCACTACTAATGTGTTGTGATCGACATGCGCTTTATGTTTTAGAAGTGTTTCTTTTACGAAAGTAGGTGCCTTTGTATTTGGAGCATAGATGTTCAGTATTGAGATTTCCTCTTGATGAATATTCCCTTTAATGAGTATATAGTGCCCTTCTTTGTCTTTCTTCATTAACTTCAGTTGGAAGTCTGTTTTGTTTGATATTAGGATGGCTACTCCAGCTTGCTTTCTGGGTCCATTTGCTTGGAAAACCTTTTCTCAGCCTTTTACTCTGAGGTAGTGACTATCTCTGGTAGTGAGATGTGTTTCTTGTATGCAGCAAAGGGACGGGTCTTGCTTGTGGATCCACTCTGTAAATCTGTGTCTTTTTATTGGGGAGATGAGACCATTGATGTTGATGGATATTAGTGACCTGGGGTTGTTGTTTCCCATTAGTTTGTTATAGGTGGTGGTCCTTTGTCTCTTTTGGTTTAGTTGCTGAGGAGTTTTCTATTCCCTTTGTTTTCTTGGGTGAAGTTTTCTTCTCTGGGATGGAATTTTCCTTCTAGGATTTTCTGTAGGGCTGGGTTTGTGGGGAGATATTGTTTAAATTTGATTTTGTCATGGGATATCTTGTTTTCTCCATCTATGTTGATAGAGAGTTTTGCTGGATATAGTAGTCTGGCTGGGCACCTATGATCTCTCAGGACTGTAGGATATCTGTCCAGGCCCTTCTAGCTTTTAAAGTTTCTGAGGAGAAGTCAGGTGTCATTCTGATGGGTCTGCCATTGTATGTGACTTGACCTTTTTCTCTTACAGCTTTTAATATCCTTTCTTTGTTATGTACGTTTGGTGTTTCAATTATTATGTGGCGAGAGGAGTTTCTTTTCTGATCTAATCTGTTCGGTGTTCTGTAAGTTTCTTGGAATTTTATTGGCATCTCTTTTTTCAGGTTTGTTAAGTTTTCTTCTATGACTTTGTTGAAGATATTTCCTGGACCTTCGAGTCGGGAGTCCTCTCTTTCCTCTATACCTATAATTCTTAGGTTCCGCCTTTTCATTGAGTCCTTGATTTCTTGGATGTTGTGGGTGAGAGATTTTTAGCCTTCTCGTTTTCTTTGGATGTTGTACTGATTTTTTCCATCAAATCTTCCATGCCTGAGATCCTCGCATCCGTAGTTCCTGTTCTCTTCCCTTGGTTCTCCACTTCCTCTTTTAACTCTGTGTTTTCTTTATTGTTTCTATTTCTATTTTCTTGTCTTGTATGGTATTGTTCGTTTTGTACATTTCCTTCTCCAGCTTATTTGTTTTTGTCTAAAAATCTTTGATTACTTTGTCTTTTTCCTGTTCAAGCTCTGTCACCTTGGCTTGGAGCTCTTTAATGGTATTGTTCATTGTTTTGATTTGTAAACTTGTGGCTTCTTTGAATTCCTTCATAGATTTAAGTTCTTCTTGCAGGGACTCTATCACTTTCCATAATGAAGAATTGTCAACGTTTTCATGTGTTTCTGTTGGTGTGAGGTCATCCGAATTGGATGAGCTAGGATAATTCTGCTTTGTTGGAGTCATATTTCCTTGATTTCTATTTTTTCTTGGACCTTTGGCCATGTGTGTTTGTTTAGCTCTCTGTTCTTGTCGTTTTCTGTGTTTGGATCCACAGGGGATGCTTTGGTGAAGGAGTCGAATTGCTTGGCTATCTGTCCTTGCTTACAGGGTGATCTCAGGGTCACTGTGGTTTTAATAGCCTGAATCGTTGTGAGCTGGTGCAGCCTATTCCCAGGTAGTGAGTAATGGTCCGGGATTGTTACACTGCTCCCAGTTCAGACTTCTCTGTTTTGCACACTGAGTGATCAGCCTTCAATGGTTCTAATGGTATGTACCTGTTTGCCCAGGCACAGATTTTGTGGGCTTTGTTTGTTGTCAGGGAGGCTGACAGGGCCGTCTCCACACCTAATGTGTCTGGGTTTACCCGAATACAGCTATGGTCCCCTGGCTTCTGGTTACCCACAAGGCTTCTCTGCCACAGGCCTGGCCAATTCCCTCCCTATCTGCTCCGCCTTGGGTGGGCTGAGCTTCGGTCCCTCCCACCTTCTGAACAGGCCTCCCGTCCTAGCTGCTTTGCCGTGGGTGGGCAGAGCTTCGGCTCCTCCCAGCGTCAGAGCCGGCCTCCTGCCCTAGCTGCTTTGCCGTGGGTGGTCGGAGCTTCAGCTCCTCTCGCCAGAGCCGGCCTCCCACCCTAGCTGCTTTGCCATGGTTGGGCGGAGCTTTGGCCCCTCCCACCAGCGTCTGCTTCCCTCCCCAACTGCTCTGCCTGGCCACCTTCCGCTCCGGGTGGAGCGGCTGTGGATCTCCCGCTGAGCGCCCTTTTTCTACTTCTGGAAAAAACAAACAAACAAACAAACAAAAAACCACAAGACTTCAACTATTCTGCAAAATTTCCTAAATAGTTATAAGGTCTTCCTGAGGTATGGGAAGCCCAGTTGGCTAGTGGGCGATCGCCATGTGGCCTTTGATTCTGCCTGCTGTGTGTTGGGATCGATCTTACCAGTCGCCTCTCCAAATGGGAGTTCCCGAATCCCGGATTTAGTGGCTTCCGTGTCTGAGAGAGATGGGGGAGAGCCTTGCCCTGGGACTTTTGACAGTCCCTTGGGAGCTGTGCATGTTCCCGGAGGGTTCAGACCCTCCGGTTTTTGCACAGTGTCCCACAACTCTGTGTTTTCTATGGCTCTTCTCTCCCACATTCAAAATGCGTCCGTTCAGTTCGCCGCCATCTTCCGCTCTCCAGCCATTTTTATTATGTTGATCCTACCTACCATGAGCGAGGGAGATCTTTCCATCTTCTGATAACTTCTTAAATTTCTTTCTTCAGGGTCTTGAAGTTCTTATCCTACAGGTCTTTCACTTTCTTGGTTAGAGTTACCCCCAGGTATTTTATATTATTTTTCGCTATTGTGAAGGGTGTTGATTCCCTTATTTCGTTCTCAGCCCATTTATCTTTTGTGTAAAGAAGAGCTACTGATATTTTTAATTGATTTTATATCCAGCCATCTTGCTGAAGGAGTTTATCAGCTGTAGGAGTTCTCTGGTGGAATTTTTGGGGTCACTTATGTATACTAACATATCATCTGCAAATAAGGATACTTTGACTTCTTCCTTTCCAGTTTGTATCCCCTTGATCTCCTTTAGTTGTCTTATTGCTCTAGCTAAAACTTCAAGTACTATGTTGAAGAGATATGGAGAGATTGGTCAGCCTTGCCTTGTCCCTGATTTTAGAGGAAATGCTTTAAGTTTCTCTCCATTTAGTTTGATGTTGGCTATTGGCTTCTTGTAAATTGCCTTTATTGTGTTTAAGTATGGTCCTTGAATGCCTGTTCTCTCTGAGACTTTTAACATGAAGGGGTGCTGTATTTTGTCAAAAGCTTTTTCAGCATCCAATGAGATGATCAAGTGGTTCTTTTCTTTCACCTTGTTTATGTGGTGGATTACATTGATGGGTTTTCTAATGTAAAACCACCCCTGCATCCCTGGGATGAAGCCTACTTGATCATGGTGTATGATAATTTTGATGTGATCTTGGATCTGTTTTGCAAGTATTTTATTAAGTATCTTTGCATGTTCATAAGGGAAATAGGTTTGAAATTTTCTTTCTCCATTGGGTCTTTGTGCGGTTTAGGTATCAGGGTGACTGTGGCCTCATAGAATGTGTTTGTCAGTATTCCTTCTGTTTCTATGTTGTGGAAGAGTTTGAAGAATATTGGTGTTAGCTCTTCTTTGAATGTCTGGTAGAATTCTGTACTGAAACCATCTGGACCTGGGCTTTTTGGTTGGAAAACTTCTAATAACTTCTATTTCCTTAAGGATTATAGGACTGTTTAATTTGTTTACCTGTTCTTGATTTAACCTTGGTATGTCAATCTATCAAGAAAATTGTCCATTTCATTTAGATTTTCCAATATTGTGGAGTACAAGTTTTTGAAGTAGGACCTAACGATTCTTTGGATTTTCTCAATGTCTGTTGTTATATCCCCCTTTCATTTCTGATTTTGTTGATTTGGGTATTTTCCCACTGCCTTTTAGTTAGTTTAGCTAAGTGCTTGTCTATTTTGTTGATTTTCTCAAAGAACCATCTCTTGGTTTTGTCAATTCTTTGTACTGTTCTTTTTGTTTCTAAGTTGTTGATTTCAGCCCTGAGTTTGATAATTTCCTCTGGTCTGCTCCTCTTGGGAGTGTTTGCTTCTTTTTGTTCTAGCTCTTTCTGGTGTGCTTTTAGGTGGCCAGTATGGGAACTCTCCAGTTTCTTTCTTTCGTCTTTTAATTTTTTATTTCTTCAAGTTATATCTCACTGGCAATCCCCTCCCTACTCCCCCCTCCAGTCCCACCCTCCTACCCTCAACCCCCATCCTTTTCCTTTTTTTTTTAAAGTTTAAGGTGTATCTTATTTTTCCGCAACAGCTCCCCCTTTCAGTCCAACAAATGGCTCTTTCTCTTGTAATAATAGATACAATACAAAACAACACAGGTAATTAGGCCACAGTTATGAGGGTTATATGGCTTAGCGTACATTCCCAATGTCCAGTCCATAGTATTTGGCACCTGATTTTAACTTTCTACTATCTAACCATCTCCATGAGTTTAAAGTTCTATATCTAACTCAACATTCATATTAACATGCAACACAATTTTAAAAGCATCTTCCTAGATCTATAACACTCTCTTGACTCCTAAACAACTCAAAATTTAATTATAAAACTCTAGCTATCTATTTGTCAACCACCTCAGAGACTTGAGTGGGATAAATATATTTGATTTTATAGGAAGTACAGGGCCTGCAGCTTCCAAAACTAAAAATGACATATCAGTGGCTGCCTGTACAGTTCCTATTTTCTCTGCATACATTACAGCATCGATCTTCAGTTGTTGCACCTGTTTCTCTGACAGACATTGATTGTAGAGCAAGGGTTATAAAGGACTTACCTACCCTGTCTTGGCAGAGCTAGGCTGTCGACTTACCTGCTTCCAAGTTTTGTCCTTTTTTGGCAGCATTCTGTCTACAGTTGGAGCAAGGGGCTTTTCCTACCAAGACATAGGCTTGCGACTAATTCAATCATCTCCCACTGGAGATTCTTCGATGCTCATCTTCTACTTGGAGGAAAATAGGGGGTGCTGTCAGGAGTTGATATGTCTTGATATAAAAAAATGTAAAGTTACGAAAATATCTTTGAATGCCGTATTCTGCAGATCTCTTGAGGTTTTTGAAGAGGCCCTATCTATCTCTTATATTAGGATAAGTAGATGTTGCTTGTCTCTTAGCAGCTTTATTTCTAATTAGCTTAGAAAATAACTATAATAGACTGCCATAGTACATAACACAATGACCGGCTTGCATGACTATTAGTTTGTATTTCTTAATTATCCTAAACAGTTTATGACAATTAGTAGCAAAAGGCTGAAACTTCACATTTCATTTTTTTTCTTTACCCCCTAACCCTTCAATCCCATTTCTCTGGGGTGGGCTGTCCTTATATAACAGCCCCTCATCTCAGTTCAGAGGTCATATGAGGGCCAAGAGCCTCCTCATTCAATGGGGGTCTACGAGGTCGTACCACCAGTGAAAAGTATCTCATTGCCTGGGAGAGAGAACTAAAAAACAAACAAAGAAATAAGCACACAAACAGATAAAAAATAGAAAAAATAAAAAAAATAAAAAGTCTATGTCCATGTTCCCTTTGGTGTGTTAGTTGTAGTATCGATATCCTCTACTATATAGCTAAAATCCTAATATAAGTGAATAGAAGCCATATGCATCCTTATGAGTCTGAGTTAGCTCACTCAGGATGAGCTTTTCTATTTCCATCCATTTGGCTGCAAATTGCATAATTTCATTGTTCCTGATAGCTGAATAATATTCCATTGTGTAGATGTACCTCAGTTTTTTAACCCATTCTTCGGTTGAGAGACATCTGGGTTGTTTCAAGTTTCTAGCTATTACATATAAGGCTGTTATGAACATAGATGAGGAAACTTCCTTATGATTCCATGAGGAGACATTTGGGTGTATACCCAGAAGTGGTATGGCTGGGTCCTGAGGCAAAACTATTCCAAGTTTTCAAAGATATCGCCAGACTGACCTCCATAGTGGTTGCAGAAGCCGGCACTCCCACCAGCAATGGAGTAGGGTACCCCCTTTCTCCACACCCTCGCCAGCATGGGAATGAAAAGACAGAACATAACAATTATAGGCATAGAGGAATGAGAAAACTCCCGACTCCATGGTCCAGGAAATACCTTCAACAAAATCATAAAAGAAAACTTCCCAAACCTAAAAAAGAGATGCCAGTAAAAATCCAAGAGACTTACAGAACACCAAACAGATTAGACCAGAAAAGAAACTCCTCTCACCACATAATAATTGAAACTCCAAATATAGAGAACAAAGAAAGGATATTAAAGCTGTAAGAGAAAAACGCCAAGTCACATACAATGGCAGACCCATCAGAATTACACCTGACTTCTCCTCAGAGACTTTAAAAGCTAGAAGGGCCTGGACAGATGTCCTCCAAGCCCTGAGAGAACATAGGAGCCCAGCCAGACCACTATACCCAGCAAAACTCTCTATCAACATAGATGGAGAAAACAAGATATTTCATGACAAAAATAAAATTTAAACAATATCTACCCACAAACCCAGCCCTACAGAAGACCCTAGAAGGAAAATTCCAACCCAGAGAAGATAACTACACCCAAGAAAACAGAGGAAATAGAAACCCCCAGTTTCTTTTTGAAGGCACTTAGTTCTATAAACTTTCCTCTTAGCACTGCTTTCAATGTGTCCCATAAGTTTGAGTATGTTGTGCCTTCATATTCTTTGAGTTCTAAGAAGACTTTAATTTTTCTTTTTATTTCTTCCCTGACCCAGAAGTCATTGAGAAGAGAGAGTTGTTCAATTTCCATGTTTTTGCAGGCTCTCTGCTTTTTTTGTTGTTGTTGAAGTCTGGCTTTATTCCATGATGGTCTGATAAGTTACAAGGGGTAATTTCAATTTTCCTGTATCTGTTGAGGCTTGCTTTGTGACTGACTCTATGGTCAATTTTGGAGAAGGTTCCATGAGGTGTCGAGAAGAAAGTGTATTCTTTTGTTTTGGGGTGAAATGTTCTGTAGATATCAACTAGGTTCATTTGATTCATGACATCTGTGAGGTTCATTATTTCCCTGTTTGGTTTCTACATTGTTGATCTGTCCAGTGGTGAGAGTGGTGTGTTGAAGTCTCCCACTATTAATGTGTGAGGTTCAATGTGGGATTTGAGCTTCAGTAGTGTTTCTTTAATGAATGTAGGTGGTCTTACATTTGGGACATAGATGTTCAGTACTGAGATTTCATTTTGGTGGATTTTTCCTTTGCTGAGTATATAGTGTCCTTCCCCATCTCTTTTGATTAATGTTGGTTGAAAGTCCAATTTGTTGCATACTAGAATTGCCACTCCAGCTTTTTTCTTGGGTCCATTTGCTTGGTATATCTTTTTCCAGCCCTTTACTTGGAGATAATGCCTATCTTTTTTGCCGAGGTGTGTTTCTTGTATGCAGCAGAATGTGGGATTCTGTTTTTGTATCAATTCTGCTAGCCTATGCTTTTTTATTGGGGAATTAAGTCCATTGATGTTGAGAGATATTAATGACCAGTGATTGTTACTTCCTGCCATCTTGATGTTGGTAGAAATGGTGTGTGAGTGAGCTTCTTTTCTTTTGGTTTTACTGCAGGCATGCTATTTGCTTCCTGTGCTTTCTTGTGTGTAGTTAACCTCTTTGGGTTGGAGTTTTCCTTCCAACATCTTCTGTAGAGCTGGATTTGTGTATAGATATTGTTTGAATTTAGCTTTGTCATGTAATATTTTTTTTCCATCTTTGTTGATTGACAATTTTGCAGGGAATAGTAGTTTGACCTGGTATTTGTGGTTTTTTTTAGGGTCTGCAAGGCGTCTGTCCAGGCCCTTTTGGCGTTTAGTGTCTGTGAGGAAAAGTCAGGTGTGATTGTGATAGGTTTGCCATTATATGTTATTTGACCCTTTTCCCTAGCAGCTTTTAAAATTCTTTCTTTGTTCTGTACATTTAGTGTTTTGATTATTATGTGGCGGGAAGATTTTCTTTTCTGGTCTAATCTATTTGGAGTTCTGTAAGCTTCTTTTATAGTTATAGGCATCTCTTTTTTAGATTTGGGAAATTCTCTTCAATGATTTTGTTGAACATATGTTCTGGTCCATGGAGGTGGGACTCTTCTCTTTCTTCTATTCCTATTATTCTGAGATTTCATCTTTTCATTGTGTCCTTGATTTCCTGAAGTTTTTCTGTCAGGTCGTTTTTAGATTTGACATTTTCTTTGACAGATGTATCAATTTCTTCAATTTTATCCTCTGAGTCTGAAATTCTTTCTTCCATCTCTTGTATTCTTTTGGTGATGCTAGTGTTTGCAGTTCCTATTCTCTTCTTAAGGTTTTCCAGTTCTATGGATGTCTTGGATTGGATTTACTTCATTGCTTCAACTTCCCTTTTCAGGTCTTCCATTCCTTTAAGCACTTTATTCATTTCCATCACCTCCTTTGCAGTACTTTGTTGTTGCTCTCTGAGGTATTTGATTTCCTCCCTTAGGCCTTCTATTATTAATATAAGCATAGGATTAAGGTCTTTTTCCTTTGTTTCAATCATTTTAGGAAGTCCATAGTTGTCTGTAGCATTATTGCTAGGATCTGGAGACATCCTATTGTTTTTTTTTTTAACCATGTTCTTGTGCTGACCTTTTGTCAAATGATTGACCCTGGTGTTGTCTGTTTGTTTCTTTTGTTAGTTGACCTTGGTGCTCAGGAAAACTCCCTGTCCTGGGGGTTGGCTGATCTTGAGATCCTGAGATCCTGGTGTTTACCCCAGATGGTGGTCATTTTCCTGTAATAGACTGGCTCTTGGGGAGGAGAGTGGCTGCTGCTCTCCTCAACTGCTTGTGACCCAATTGGACCAATATAGAGGGGATTGGAGTGGGGAGAGGGCTATCCTCTGAGGACCTGGGAGATGGTAGGTCTCCTCAGAAAGGCTGGTACAGCTGTGGTTGGGCCTGTGTTCTCCTCTCACTGACACAGTCGTTCTGGCTCCACAGAGAGGCTGACTGTGCAGGCAGGGAGCTTCACCCAAGACATGTGCCGGCCTCAGTGTGCCTGTTGTTGACTGCCTCAGATGCGTGGGTGCTAGGGTAAGTGACCCACCTGCCCCAGCATTTGTGGAGAACACACAGTTGCAGGCTCTGTTTGCAGTCAGTCTTGGCTCCTAATTGCTTTGCTGTGACTGGGCTAGGTCTCTGCCTCTCAGCTACAGTGCACACTGTGCCACCTTGTTGGAAACTCTGGAAAAATAAAAAATATCTCACTTACCTTTGCTTTTGTGGTGCGGCTGTTTTTCCCTCTTGGGTGTACAGGTTTGTGTGTAGGCTGGATATCAGGCAGATAGGCTGGCCGCTGATCTGTGGTTGGAGCCGTGGGCTGAATCTGCTCCTGGGCTAGATCTGCTCTAGCCAGAGCTCCTCTCCAGACCAGTGACCGAGCTGTTCTCCTCCTGTTTTTAACCTAAGATCATCTCTCCCAAAATTTTCCTTTTTCGTCTTGGAACCTTAATTTGGGATATGGACAAACCAATACAATTTAGCTTTTTTAGTCTTATAAATCTTTTACAAATTAACTTAGGTCACAGTTCTTGTAATGTAAGAGTCAAACACCTGAATGCTTTTCTGCCCTAGTGCACACTGGCATCGTTCTTTAAGGGATAGGGTGGATCTTTTGCAGCTTCCAGAGCCAAGGAATGGGTCACAGAGTTATAGAATGTGTGATAGAATTGGGGGGAGAAAGACAGTAAATTAAAGCTGAGAATATTGTCTCACTCTAAACTGCCACAATTGCTACATTCATGTTAACATTACACCAAACCTACAGTCGGGCATTCTCTTACAACCCTGTAGAAAAGATACTATTTTATGATTTAGTAGATGAGCAAAAGAAGTCCCCAAAAGTCAAGAAATGTGTACAACACTGGCAATTAGGAGAATGGGTACTCAAACCTTGAGTTTTCTATCTTTTAATTTGCTTAGCCACCAGTTGACTCCTGCCAGTCTAGAAAGATGCATTTTGCGGAAATAATGTTGAGTCCTGTCACTTCATTTGTGTGATTCTAACACCAAGTTAAGAACAGAGCATGCAAACTGGTATGGTGACGTGAACATTTCCTCTGGTTTAGACCTGGGCTGTGTGTGAATAGGGCACAAATTATTGGAATGTTAAAAGGTTGGACCTCCTTTTGCTGGGGGGGGGGTGTCTCCTTTAGAATCCTCAGGGACCTTAAGCCTGCATCCAGAACTGTCCAAACTTAGGAGGTTATTGTAGAACAGCAAGCAATTTTTTCCCTTTGTGTCACTCATGACTGTCATTGCTTTCACCTGGTCCTCCTGCTAGTAAACTCTATTCTTCACCTTCCTCTGGATGGCTACTCTGGCCCAGTGCCATGTCCACAGGAAAATGAGAAGCATTCCTTTCTGCATTTCACATTCCCTTCTGTAGCTCCCTCAGTAGATAAAGGTTTTTGGCATGTCTTCAAGGATGTTGTAGCTGAATTATCCACCACTGTGCTTTCTTCCATTTGCTTTTATGATCTTTCTTCCACTCTTCATTATTCCTTGTAACTTTTGTTGATAACAAAAGATACCCTCCATTTACATTTGAAAAAGTGCAGTGGGTGCCGTTACAAAGCCAGAACAATACCCACTGAAGCTCAGCTTCAGTCCCACTTACTCAACTGAATCCTCATTTAATATTTTAAAAAAGACTTCTTTTAGTACCTGGTGCTGTATCTGTGAAGTTTATGATCCATCTTTTACATTCATTTCCATGTTTAAATTCTAATATCTTCCCTATCACCCATGAACAGCTTAATACACTGCAGGGAACACTTTCCCTTGATGATGAAAATGTTATTTGTAAGGTAAGGTAAGTGGGGCTTTCAATTTAAGTATAAGCAGGGGACTCATCAAGGAACGTGTTCAATGTTCCAGTATTTGGTTTCTCACTTCTAAGCCATTGTTAAGTGTGCCTGAGTTTAGAAAACAGTTCTTTGCTAATTTCAGGGCATTAGGGAAGAATTAAACCGTTTGTGCTGGGTAACTAAAAAATCAATTAAGAACACCTGCTGTAGCTTCATTGGTGGCAGTACTTTGAGAAGTCAGATGGCCTAGGAGCTGGCTAGGTTTACAGTGTCTAAAACCTAGAGAAAAGACAAAGTTGTTGTTGTCAAAGACAGATTTATATTAAGAAGGCATGTTGGGATTGTTATATAAACAGCCAATATCAGCTTATCAATTCACAAATAGAAATGTAATTATTATCTGCTCTGGAATATGTAAGTGGCAAGAGCCAGCACATGGGTTCTCATGATTTCTCTGTGTGATGGTTTGCATGTGAAACTATCCTGTAATCAGAAGTGAGCATGGTACTTACTCATGGACTTTACATAAAGAAGGTCACATTTACTAAGCAGTCAGCTAACATTATCTGATATGGCACTGGCTATCCTCCACCCAAGTTCTGGCTCTAGGATTATTAGTGTATGCAAATTTTCAGATGCTAGGGACAAGCTTGGTCTGGTAGGCCAGGAGTTTATTTTAGGTACTTGGGGAAACTGAAGCAGGAGAATCTCCAAGTACAAGGCCAGCCTATGCAATCTAGCAAAAACTCTGTCTGAAATTAAAAAACTACAAAAGCACACATGGTGATGCAGTTCAGTGGTGCAGCATGTGCCTAATACCTGAGGCCCTACATTCAGACCTCAGAACAATGTGGGGCACAATACAACTACTACTGCTGGTGCTGATAATAATAATAATAATAAATATAATGATAATTAGTATAAGTGCTAGCATTATTTATTAAGGGATTTATAATGATGCCATTTTTCTCAGCATCTATTGGGCAAGACTTTACTGAGTGGTAATTGTGATCACACCACCAAAATGAAGGTTGGTTCTTTATCTTTGTTTGGGGACACAAAGAGGTTTGATTTCCTTTGTAGATTGGCTTTTGCATCTAGATAAATGCAAAAAAGCACTCGGTAGGGGTGCTTTTAACTGTAGACTACTTCAGCTGTGCCTTGCTGTAACACACACATTCCTTAATGTACACTCTTGTTATTTTCTTCGCAAACATTGAGAAGCTTCTACTATTTTTATCCTACATTCCATGTGTCCCCCTCCCCCAACACAAAGAAACAAATTAGAGGGAAAAAAGAGATTTATCTCTATCTGCATAAGTATATGTAGATGTAAAATGTTTTGTGGAAACAAGTAGTTGTGGGTCAAAACCAGAAGGGAGTAACTGTTGGCCTGATTGTAGCCCATAATGATCTTTTTGAGGTAGAAACATGATGTGTCAGGACCTTTAATTCCTTTAATGTTTCTTGTAAGCTCTAAACTAAAAACTGGTTCCAAGGTAGCAGGGAATGTCTTGCCCTTCTCTATCTCCTCCACAGTCATATGGCAGCCCTTCAGTGTGTGGCACTCACAGTTTCTCTGTGAGTGGAGGACATGCATTATCCTCTTCTTTTGTCAATTAGTTCTCCTTTCATTCCATCCTGTTCTGTGCTTTCCCTGGGAGCCTCCACAAGGTTCCGCACACCATGAACTTTTATAGGGACCTCCATTCATGTGATCACAACTCACATCCTGCATTAAAAACTGCTTTTTGGTGTTGTTGCTTTAAGGATAAAACTCCAATTTAGCACAGTTATTAGTCAAACCAGCCATGTTAGACTTCTCTCGGCTACTCCTTTCACAGTGGTCATTTATTTTAGTTATTCTTATTTGTTTGATTGTTTTGTATTTCCTAGTTATTCATGCCTTCTTAATCAGAGCTGTATGGCAGAAACATATCTCAGCCTTTCATTTCTTTCATTGAAAAGTGTATGTATGGTGATTAGAAGTAAACATGATTTTTTTTTAAATACTTTATTTTTTTTTCTTCAAGTTACATCTCAGTAACAAACCCCTCCCTATTCCCCCTTCCTAACCTGCCCTTCCACCCTCTTCCCTCCAGAGGTTTCCCCTTTCAGTCCAACAGCTGGTTCCTTCTCTTATAACAGTAAGTATTATACAAAACAATAGATATAAATATGCCACATTTATGAGAGTAAATTGGCCCAGTATACTTTCCCAATGTTCAGTTTATACCTATTTGGCCCCTGACTTTAACATTCTACTATCTAACCAACTCCATGAGTTTAAAGGTCTATATGTGACTCAACATTCATACTATCTTGCAACACACTTTTAAGAGTATCTTCTTAGATCTATAACACCCTCTTGATTCCTAAACAGTTCAAAATTTAACTATAAGATTCTATCTGTCTATTCTTCAACCACCTCAGAGACCTGAGAGGGATAAATATATTTGCTTATATAGGAAGTGCAGAGCCTGCAGCTTCCAAAACTAAGAAAGAACATACCAATAACTGCCTGGACAGTTCCCATTTTCTCTCCATACATTCCAGCATCAATCTTCAGGCTTTGGGTCCTGTTTCTCTGACAGACATTTGTTGTAGAGCAGGGATTATGAAGGACTTACCTACCCTGTCTTGGCAGAGTTAGGCTGTCGACTTCCCTGCTACCAAGGTAAACATGATTTTTATTGATCACTATAGATGACAACAGAGAGATGTGTTATTTAAAAGGTAAATTTAATTAAAAATTTTGGGCTACTTTGAAACATTGTTTGTGAGTTTAATTTCTTGGGAGTCATTACTTATTGTTAACCAGAATACTGTTCTCACCAGTATTTTTATTAAGTTGAACAAGGTAGAGAGAGAGAGAGAGACCCCCATTTAGAAGTATAAGGTCCCAGTTCCAGTTGATACCATTTCTCAAGGTAACTGAAAGAAAGTTTCCGAATCTGTGTGTTCACTCTAAATAGATCCAGGGCTTTTTTTCACTGGAGTTAATATATAATGTAATTTTATTGTTTACATTAACATTTAATAAAATGTTTTCCTGAAGGAGAATTTATTTTCAGGATTTTAAAAACATAAATTCATGAGCTTTCATAAAAGCCTTTGTTTCTGTTTCTGCAGCTACTGTTGCTTTTTCATAGGTATTCCATCTTTCTCCAGCACCTGGTGAAGGGACCAATATTTCTCTACCTCTTTACAATCTCTCCTCCCATCCTGGGTACCATTTCTCTCTTCTCAGGTACCCTACTTCTCAGAAACACCTGATTCATCTTGATTCACTTCCTCTTTAAGTCTGTTATCTAGCACTTATTTTCTCCTTTAAGGGCTAATAATATACCACAGGGGAAATATTAACTGAGATGGTATTTGTAAAATATATAACATGGCTCCTGGTATGGATCTAGATGAAAAAGATGAGCTGTCTCCATTTCCAGAGTATTTTCCACATTGTAGCATATAGCCATGGGACTTCAGTCAAACTCTGCCTATAGGTACCCACAGCCTCTTTGTCTTATCACTCTAGTGATACTTCTTCCCTTGTGTTAAAAGTCATTAACTTTGCCCTGGTGCTGAACTATCTTATCTCCTTCCTTCAAAGAGTCCCTACCTGCCTGTTACTATCCCTTCTGTGACCACAGGATGAAAGTGGTGCTTTCCTCATATGCTGCTGTGAGGATATGGTGATTTAATATCTGTAAATCTTTTCAGAGAGCTGCAAGAACCCCACTGCAAGAACCCCACCAGCAATAGCTGTGTCACCACTGGTGATTGTTATTGTTAGTGTACAGCACTAGGCTTTACACAGAGCTAGAGCTCCATTTGGACTAACCGAGCAAGAGTAGGAAAGAGAGAGGTACGGGTTTCCTTTCATTACAGCTGATCACCACCATAGAGATGAATACCAGTGCAATTAACTCTGGTTATCTCCATATCCCTTTTTGTGGTGACATTTCTTTTTTCTTCCTGGAAGTCATCTCTGAGCATAACATTCTGAAGGTACTAACCTCCTCCCCTCAGCTTCACAGTGAGCAAGCTGTCAATATCTGATCTCTTAATATTTTGTATTCTCTCTTCATTGTGACATTGGGATAAGAGGATGGGCAGTGAGTGAAGTTCTATCAATACCAGTCAGGCTCAAGTCTTCTGTTAGCACACTGGAAAAAATGTAGTAACTTGTTGTAAAATTATTGATTTATTTAGATATAAATGTGGAGCTTCTGGTGGCCATGCTTGCTCTAACAAAGGAGAAATCACCTGAGAGGAGGGCAATGGAAGAATTAGATGTTAAGCCCTCATGAGCTTTGATATAGATAGTCCCAAATCTAGAATCTACTCCTGAACCTTTATTATCTGTGTGAAATTATAAATGTGGTCCAAGCAATCCTAGGGATCATGGTATCCTCCTAGGTACCCCCAAGACAATAATTTAAAAATTAGATTACATATATATATGTGTGTGTGTGTGTGTGTGTGTGTGTGTGTGTGTGTCATTTTCTTAGGATGATAAAATGGAGTTTGAGGATATAAATTATGAGTGTCATCCCAATGAACTGAATTTAGGTGCAGATGTGAGAATTCAAGTATATTATATTAAGACATGTTGAATACATTTATATAAAGATATGAAACAATAGATATCTTCTGATTTTTTTCTTAAGTTTGTAGTTAATTTTTATATAAAAGTTTGAAGTAATTCTTAGAATTAATTTCTAATGTGGTATAACTATAATCTACACCAAAACTCTTTGGAATAAATTCTTCAGGATGTAAAGAGATTCTACAGTCACAATGTGTATTAAGCTCTGAAGTACTCAAACCAATAAATTCTTTATGTATATGCATAGAGAGGTCATATTTAGTTGAGTTTTTCTCACTGTCAAATGAAAGAATCTTAATGCAGTGTTTAATGTCCTAAGAAACAAATTACAAGACTAAGAAGTTAAGGTGTTCATTTAGTCATTAATATGTATTTGTGTGAAACAGAAAACTAATTTTTTCCCTTGCTAGAATTTGAGAGTTGAATGAACCTAAAGACTCATGAATTACAGACTGGATTGATACATTTAGATGATGGAACCTTTAGAAACTGAGGCCCCACAGGTCCTTAGGTTATTGAGAATATCTCTCAAAGGAGATTATAGAAGCTTATTTCTAGTTTCTTTTCTTTTCTTTTCTTTTCTTTTGTTCTTTTGCTTCATGATTCACGATCTGCCCACTCATTCCAATATGGATTCCCATTAATATATATCATTTTCATTAAAGGCTGTGAGTGTATCTATCTTGAACTTAAAATACTGGAAACCATTTGATAAACAAGCCTTGGGTCTTCATAACTAGCCAGTGTTAGGTATTTCCTTGTAGTAACATGAATGTGAATAATAAGCCCTCCTCTCAATACAAAACGAAGAGAAGGACAGTAACAAGTGAAAGAAATCAAGGCATGTGAGAGTGTGCTGAAGTAAGATATGAAGTATCTCTTACTCCCTGCAAGTGACTGTATGAAATCTGCTTCTGGGGTTGGGGTGGTACTAGGGTCTTTTCCTATACCTTTGAGATCATTGCTATGGTTTTAGGTTGGCAAGACAAAATAAGTTGTAGATCAAAGGGTTTTCTTATGGGGTGAAGTTATGCATTCTAAATGTTAATTAACCTGCTTCCAGAAGCTTGCTTGCTGTACTACAAGTAATGCTGTGTTACCTTGCTTGTCTCTGATTGGTTAAATAAATACTGAGGCCTGAGATTGGGCAAAGACCGAGGCAGGTGGGACTAAGGTGCTCAGACTTCTGAAACAGAGAGGTTCAGGAGTAGGAGACTCCAGGAGAAGACGGGAAGAAGCCAGGAGAAGGAACAAGGTGACACATGATGGAGTAGATGAAAGAAGATCATTCCTCATAGTCTGGAACATCAGTATAGCATGGAGAATAGCATTCCAAAGGGATGTATGTATATATGTAGTCATATTTTGGCAATAGAATTATGAGCTAGCTTATATGGGCTAAGATTTCATAATCCAGGCCAAGGCTTGTTAAAATCCATCAGGCATCTGTGTGTTTATTTATAATAGCCAGTTAAAGATTAACATCGCTGACCTAGTAACAATAATCGAAATACTGGTTAATAATTTAATTAACTTTCTACAGTTTTCTAATCAGTTAAAAGTTTTGCCAGACCTCTCCTAGAGGCATTGCAAATGTGGCCGCTATGTCACATATGGATCAGTAGGTGGGAGAGAGGAGAGAGGTTATGTCTATATTCAGTGTTCTGACCTATGAACATATGAATGAATAGTAACCTAACATTCCTGGGCAAAAAAAAAGGAAGCTGGATAACAACACCACTTTGGAGTCATGCGGTAGCCTGATACTGGTACCAGACCAGTACCAAGAAGGCACCAGTTGGGTTCCCAGGACAGGAAACAAGACAAAAACTAGAAGAACTCTGCCTGGTCCTGGATGTGGGAGTTGTGGGTGAGCCAGCCCTGAGGGAGTGAGCATGGGAGAGGCATCCTTGACTTCTGTTTGCTGTGTGGTGGTGTTGGCTAGGGAGAGATTCCCCTCCCCTCCCTTTTGCCCTCACCACTATTGGCTGACAGGATATCTGACCCAGATGGGGTCACAAGAGCAGGAGAGCTGTCCTTGCCCCTCACATGCTGCAGCACTCGGGAGAGCAGCTCAGCGCCCTTCCATATCAGAACTGGCTCTGCAAGTGGGGGTTGCAGGTCTAGAAGCAGGGCTTTGAGTTGGCTCATCCCAGCTTCTACCCATGGATGAACTGCTGGAGTGCAAGAGGCCAGTTACACAACCCAAAACTACAGGATCTCCATAACACAGGACAGTTTCAGCATATCTGAGAGAAGTTCTAGTGAGGTTCCAGTATTGACAAAGTAGCAGAAACCAGAGGCCTTGCACCAGACCAAGGAGTCACTATAATAAACATCTGTAAGCAAAATGTATGGACAAAAGGGAATATTGTGGGACACACTGAGATACACTGAGATTTTAATTCTTATGCTGGGACAGATTGTAAAGGTGGAGGGTAGGTCTGAGGGGAGGTGGGGGATAAGAGGGAACAGGGTACATGATGTGAAATTCACAAAAATTTTTCACAAAAAAAAAATAGTTTAGCCAGATTTCTTGGCACACACCATGAATCCTAGTAGAGGCAAAGGCTGGGTGGATCTCTGTGAGTTTGAGGACAGCCTGCTCTACAGTTCCATGCTTCCCTGGATAGCACAGTGAGATTCCATTTCTAAAATAAGCAAACAACAAAACAAACACAGGGTAAGATTTTATAGCCTTAACACATACAATCCAAGTTTGTAATTTTTTCTTTTGTTGAAAATAGATTTTTATTTCATATAATATATCCCAAATACTGTTTTCCTTCCCTCTATTCCTAGTTCTCTCCATCTCCTCTCCCTTCCAGGTCCATGCCCTTTCTTTCTCTCATTAGAAAGCAAACAGATTTCTAAGGGATAATTAAAAAATAAAATAAGATAATATAAAACAAAAACATATCAAAATAGGAAAAAAACAAACAGAAGAAAAAGGGCCCAAGAAAATCCAAAGAAACAGATATAGATACAGAGACCCACTTGTTCACACACATTCAGGAATCCTTTTAAAATAGCTGGGTGTGGTGGTCCATACCTTTAATCCCAGCACTCAGGAGGTAGAGGCAGTCAGTCCTCTCTGAGTTCAAGGCCAGTCTGGTCTACAAAGTGAGTCCAGGACAGCCAGGGAATACAGAGAAACCCTGTCTTGCAAAACCAAAGGGAAAAAAATGCCACAAAGGATCTTTAGGATATATATTGTTGGGCTAGTGTTAAGCATTATAAATGTTAATTAATTGGTCCTGCTTGCTGTCTGTTACTTACATTGACTCTGATTGGTTAAATAAAATGCCGAGGCCTGAGATTGGGCAAAGACAGAGAAAGGTGGTACTTCCTAGGATTAGAGCAGGAAGCCTGCACTTTAGACAGAGGATTAAACATTCCAGCCAGCAGCAGGAAGAAGAAGAAGACATTCCAGCCAGGAGCAGCAGGAAGGAGGCACACACCATGGGTTAGAAAAAGGAACCTCATTCCGCATGGCCAGGAACATCAGCATGGCATGGAAAATGGCAGTCCAAGGGGAAGTATGTATATATGGGATCATATTTGGGCAATAGAATTAAGAGCTAGCTTAGATGGGCCAGGATTGCACAATTCAGGCCAAGGCTTGTTAAAATCCATGTGGTTTCTGTGTGCTCATTTATAATGGTGGGTTGAGAATTAACGGCTGCCAAACCAATTAACAATAATCAAAATACTGGTAAATACTTTAATTAGCTATATTTTTTACAATATATATATATATTTAAGATTTCCAAATATATTTTTTAAAAAGAAAGGAAAAAAGAAAAAGCCCTAACAGAACATTATGAGACAGTGACCCTCCAAAGATACCATTGAGCTTGTTTTCTGTTGGCCACTTACTGTTGGGCATGTAGCCTACCTTGAGGAGTAATGTGTGTCCCTAGTGAGACTCCCTTGGAGAAGACTAAAATTTTCATTTACACGCTTTTCAGTTGGAGATAGCTTCTGGGTTAGTGATAGGGGCATGAGTTCACTTTTCTTTTCAGTTCTTGGACCCATCTGGTGCAGACCCCTGCAGGTCCCATGCATACTGCCTCAGTCTCTGTGATTTTATGTGTGTGTTGTTCTTATTGTGTTTAGAAGACCTTATTTTCTTGGTGTCCTCCATCCCCTCTGGTTCTTATACTCTTCTCCTTGATCCCTGAGGAGAGGAATTTGAGAGAGACATCTTGTTTAAGACTGAATGTTTCAAGGTCTCTCAACTCTCTGCATATTGTCTAGCTGTGGGTCTTTGTATATGTTCCCATCTGCTGCAGAAGGAAGTGTCTCTGATGATAGTGGAACAAGGCATTTATCTACAGATCTAGCAGGATGTCATTAGGGGTCACTTTATTGTTATATTCCTTTACTAAAACAATAGTATTTGGTTTTATCTTAGAGCCATGAGCTGTCTAGTGTCAAGTTCTTAGTCACCCAGTCATTGGGTATAGATTCCATATAGTAGAGTGAGTCTTAGCAATGCATATATGGATTGGTTTCTTCCACATGCTTTGTGCCACTATTGCACTATTGTATCTAGCATACAGAACACCTTTGTAGATAGAAGAGTTTGTCACTGGATTGGTGTTTACATTTCTCCTTTGTTAGCATGCAGAATATCTTCTGGTACCTAGAACACTAGCCCTTGGAGTAAAGGGTATAGGTAGGCACCAGCTCAATTCTCCTTATTCAGTTAGTTGTGCAGATCTTGTCTTCAGCAATAGGACCTTGTTATCAGTTTGTAGAGAGCAACCTATATCCTTGGCAGCAACTTGAGTTGTTTGTGATTTCCTATGGGAACCCTTTGGCAACAATTCAATTAGATGTAGCCCAGCTTTGGCACTGGAAGCTTCATTTGGTGCAATAGTTGCCTAGATGGGGCACTGTCTCCCCTGTTAATTTGGTGATTTAATATAGATTACCTTCATATATTTATATATTTTAAGAAACTTCTACTAGATTCAGTTTCCATATTACTCTTCAAATTTTTTTAACTGTCTTTCCCCATACTCCCTCCATCTTTAATTTGTTTTTAAAACATTATTTTCAGTTTCACATGTCAAGAAGGTGCTGTGAAGATGTCTGATGATTAGACAAAATATTAATTTTGATATTGGGACAGGACTAATCTACCTCTATCTAACCCAATTTGAGAAAAGTACTTTTCAAGAATAAAAAGAAATACTTTTTTCCCTCTTAAATTACAAACAAAGGTAAGGATGCATGGATGTATTTGTTCCAGAAATACTTTAGCAGAATGTCATCATGATATGTCATGATTCAGGTAGAGGAAGAGTCTCTCTGATGAGGTGACATTTTGAGCTAAGCTCTGTCATGGGAAAATGAAGCAAAGAAATTTACTGGCAGAACAAAGAGCAAAAGTAAGAGCTTGTAAAGTGGCAAAGGGTTGATAGATCTGGAAACTGGGAAAGGGTGGAGCAGACAGCTAAGCATAAAGGTAAAGAAGCAGGCAGCAGATGGATCAGTAAGGGTCTTAGAATTTCTATTGCTATGACAAAACACCATGAACAAAAAGCAAGTTGGGGAGAAAAGGGTTTCTTTGGCTTAAACTTCCATACTGCTGTTCATTATTGAAGGAAGTCAGAACAGGAACTTAAATAATACAGGAATCTGGAGGCAGGAACTGATGCAGAAGCCACTGTGTGTGTGTGTGTGTGTGTGTGTGTGTGTGTGTGTGTGTATGTGTGTATGTGTGTGTGTTTGTGTGTGTGTGTGTACTCATATGCACTGCATACTGGCTTGCTTTGCATGGCTTGCTCAGCCACTTTCTTATAGAACTCAGGACCAGGACCACCAATGCAGGGATATATCACCCACAATGGGCTGGGACCTCCCCTTCTCACTCATTGATCACTAATTGAGAAAATTCCTTTTAGCTGGATCTCATGGAGGCATTTCCTCAACTGAGGCTCCTTTCTCTGTGATGACTCTTGAAACACAAAACTAGCCAGTACAGTAAATCATTCTATAGCCCTGGAGGATTTTAGAGAAGAGTAATGAGAGAGAGAGAGAGAGAGAGAGAGAGAGAGAGAGAGAGAGAGAGAGAGAGAGAGAAATAAGGATGTTATCGACTTGACTTAGCACTCTAGGAAAACCAGACCACACATGGCCTCAAAGCTAGCTTATTCTGTATATGTCTTCTCACTGACAGTTTTTCCACCTCCACCTACTAAATGCAACATGAACTGTAGTGAACCCCTCACATGCCAGAAAGCCTCAAAGACTTCAGGTCTTTGGTAAAATGCAATTGGGTACTAGAATCCAGAAAATTTGATTTTGTGCCCCATCCACCCATTACTTTATTATTGAGATCTTGCATGAAGGCTAACATCTCTAAGACTGTTGTTCATTTACAAGTGATAATGATATCTATCTCCAAGGGCTGCTATGAAAATTAGAGGAGATGGTGTTCATAAGGAAGTTATGAATGAAAGATTCTCCATAAATATCAGTTCTCTCCTACTTTGAAAAATAATATGGCAGTGTTTAGGAGCTACAAAGTACATAGTCAACTACAAAGGTTTGAATGGGTGTGCCACTCTGGGACTGTGAGAAAGATTTAATGAGGTAATTTACTGAAAGCACTTGACACAGTGCCTGACAAATACTACACACTCAGTAAATACTGACTGTTAAAAACTAGGGCAGTACCTAGAATGGTGCTTTGTGAAACATATACAGCTTGGTTGTTCATATTGCCTGTCTGAAAAAATTGGTAAATATAGGTAAATTCAGGTTTGGAGCATAGACAGGTGGGAACTTTCAGGGATGAGAGGAATTGAGAACAGGTGTGGATCTCCATGAAGTTCTCAGGCATCTGAGAGAAGATACTCAAGGCACACACAGGAAGCAAAGTGGGCTGAGGAGGGTGATGGTGATAAACATCGCCTTCTTCCTAATTTCAGTGTGTGAACACCACAAAGTGAATAATCTAAGCTATAAACAATGAAAGTAAACTTCTTAAAAATACAACTGACTTTCAGTGAGTCATATTCTCCTCTTGATGATATTTGGAGAGATCTAGGGTCCAGACGTGTTTGCTCCCACAGAATGCTGTTATCTCTATCTCTGCTGGTGTAATGGCAAGCTTGCCAGCCCCACTCAAAGAGGGGGTGGGCATCCAGGCTGGTTGCCCTTGACTGGTTTATAAATCACAAGCCCTCCACTGCCACCCCCATAACAAAGGATTGCAACTGGCCTGAAATCTTTGAACAAGAAATCAGCAAAATGCCAAGCAACAGGGCTCCAGCAACAGTATTGATCACTGACAATATGATGACTCTCTTTCTTGGTATAAGATCATACTCTAAACTAAGCCCCTGAGTTATAGACTATGTCCAAGTGGATGACACCTGTTGGTCCCTGCCCTAGAGAGCTTAACCCTAGACACTCAAGTTAGTTTACTGGAGTTATATTTGGTTGGAGAAAGGTGGGAAAAATCTTAGTGTAGTATTCACAGAAAGTAATAAGAGTTCTAAAAGTCATGACTTTCTCAAAGAAATTTCTCAATATAACTCTATCTTATAACTGTTAACATACTAGTGCCTCCTGGTGATGTGCAAAGCATGTGCTATGTGATTATTTTAGGCAGCGTTAGAGTTCAAAAACTGAAAAACAATCTCAATTCCAAAATACACAGATGAGTAATTGAATCTTTATTATGTGGGAAATAATTGATTAAAGATGATATTAGTTTACTAGATCCTCCAACTTCTTTTTGCTTCCCTATATTCCTCATCTTAACTCCAACTCAACAGCAAGGCCTGTCAGCTTAAATTTTCAAGTAGAAGGTGAACAACCCTAATGCAAAAATCTTGATTGGTTCAAAATCCAAAAGCTTTTTAAGCAACTGATGTTATGAAGAAAGTGGAAAATTCTGTACCTGACCTCATGTGAAGAGATGCTTTGAACACACATGCCAAAATTATTGCATATGATTACATTTAGGATCTGTGTAGAAGGGACATATTAAACATAAATGAGTTTCATATTCAGAATTAGGCACCATCCCAAGATATCTTATCAAATATATGTACATTTTCTAAAATCTTAAAAAATAATATAAGTCTTAAGCACTTCTGGTTTTAAACATTTAACGTAAGGGATTCTCAGCCTATATAATGTGAGCCTGATCATTGCTTAGCTCCTGCTCTGCTTCTGCCTTAGGTCCAAACCTCCTCACTTCATACCTGGAGGAGCTCGGCTCTACCACCTGTTTCTACTCTCTGCCAGGAGGCTGGGGGAAAATTAAAGTCAAATTATTCCACTTGCTTATTTAGGATCCTGCAGGAGATTTCTATCACTTCAAATAAGATGCAGCCTTGTTTAGGGGCTCATGTATGGTCTGTCTGTCTGTCCCAAGTCAGCTCTTTATCCTCTCACTTAGCAGTCAGCCACACTGGCCATTTGGCTATACCTGGAAATCTTCAGATCTGTTTCCTCCTTGGAGATCTTTGCCTTGGTGTTCTCTCTTACTGGAATGTCCTTCCCTGGAGCAAATACTTTCCTCCCTCTTACATTTTTTTTTTAATAAAATATCTCTTCTTCACTGAAGCTTTCCCTCACTGGTCCATCTGTAATGTTTTTCTCAATGAAACTCACCCCTTTAATGTGTTCAGTTACATGAGACAACCTCAAATGTGGTTTATTTATAGTTTACTTATTCTCTACAATCATAATGCAAGCTTCATTAGGTCTGGGGCTTTTAAAAAAATTCTCTATTTACCTTCTTTCCTTCCTTAGAAAAGTTCTTGGTACACAATAGGCACTCAATAAATGTCTGCTAAATAAATGGTCACTAAATTGAATCTTAAAGGCTCTCAAAATGTTTTCCCAAATCAATTAGAAAATTGTTAGAAATATGAAGTCTTAGTTTCTATCTCAGAGCTACACTAAAAATGAGTCACAGCAATCAGTGTTTTAGAAAGTTCTCCTGGGATTCTGAAACACATTTAAGTGTGACATCCAACATGTAAAGTATTTAACTTTACAAAAATAAGAAACTTAGATTTTTGAGACAGGATCTAATGTATCTCAGGTAGGCTTTAAACTTGTCATGTAGTCAAAGATGGCCTTAAACTCCTGATCTACTTGTTTTTGCTTTCTCAGGGCTGGGGTTGTAGGCTTGTGCCACCATGACTGGCTTATGAAGTGCTCAGGATCAACCTCAGAACCTTGTGCATGCTAAACAAACACTTTATCAACTGAGCTGTATCTCCAGCCATAAAGTTATACATTTGAAAGGTAATGTAATTAAGCCAACCTAGGCATATCTAAAATGTATTACTTATTGTTACCTTGTAAGAACTCAGTCAAAATTGACAGTGATATTGTTAACTATTACTCATTAGGCACTACAATGAATCTTCACAATAATTATTATAAGGGGGCCTTGGTGCTCATATTCCACATGTCATCTCATTTAGGCTCAGGAGGGTGAGTAATTCATCTAGTATCATCCCAGAAGCAAAACACAGACAAATTTGCTTGCTTTCTTATTGCTTCCTTTTTTCCAGGAGATCTAAGGACATATCACTGATGTGGCAGCAGATATGTAAGGAAAGCACATTTGGTATTTTCTGAAACAAATGCCAAGTTTCCACATTTGGAAATGATGACTTTCGGGTCCTGACATTGAGGGAACCCTCAGAAAGAGAAGTGGATGCTCTTTCAGTTTAGTGCCTTCTGTCCAGAGACACTGGTCCAGACTGACAGCAATGAGTCCCATTCTCTTCTACCTGGGAAACCAAGGCTATTTGAACTCTGGCCATGGGCTGGGAAAATCCTAGCTTGTACACCAGGAACTATGACTAATTGTACCTCCATAGATCACATGGGCCTTATAGTCTTCATGGAAGAGAACTGACATTTGGTGGTTATGGAGAAGATGATGATGGGGAAAATTACAAATATATATGCTTCTGAAGTCGAGTCACAGTTGTTCTTGGAACTTCACACTCTGAGTTCATACAGGGAAAACCTTACAGAGCAAACTCCAAAATTATGCTACAGCCTTTTGCCCAATTTAGCAATAATTGTTGATGGGAAATTGCATCAACTGGCCTTATGGCTCTTTCTTATTCTTGTTTATGCTTTTCAATTTATAACATCAACACATTGTCTACCTTTAAATTATTCATACATACACATACATACTTACATACATATAATATAGAGGTAAATATCCACAGTTACACATATGCTTTCAAGTTCTATTGTAGACAAAGCCAGTCTTGAATTAGTTTCCATTCAAAGCAGTTATGTTCACAGATGTTCACTTATTATGCTCAGTGTTTCCTAGACACCTAAAGCATTGCTTTTGAGGTTTTTTTTTATGATGACACTTGGCTTAGACTTTAATATCTGATTATATAGGAAGTGCAGGGCCTGCAGCTTCCAAAACTGAAAAA
>CAJQZJ010032130.1:4630656-4667777 GCA_907164525.1 Lophiomys imhausi
TGTGTGTGTGTGTGATTGAATTTAGTTAGGGTGACTTTCATAAGCATGGGTAGGAGGTTATTTGCTGGAATATTCCAGTGTCTATACCACTGAAGAAAAATATCTCTTTTGCTTCCAGAAGCCATCAGTAACTCCTCAAGATAAAGTGATTTTTAATGTAAAAAGCTCCTTCCCTTCTTGATTTCATGTGGTCCTCTTTAGAACTTCCTGGGATTTAGGAATGAGTTATGCTTCCTAGGTAAAAATAATTTCAGAAACAGTAGGGCAGGCATTGTGAAGGTTAGTAACATGGACTCTGGGGTCAGGCAGAACTAGGTTCAAATCCAAGTTTTACCCTTAAGTCCTTGAGACTGTGGGCATGTTATAGAATCCTATGCCCTTCAGTTCTTTTTGCTTTAAAGTGAAGATAGTAATTTTTACAATGTGTGAATTATTGTAAGATTAAGTGAAACAAGCTATGTTAAGCAGAGGATAAATGGTTGGCAGAGAAGAAGGGCTGGTAAATGTAGAAATTGTACGACATGTGCAAGTACACAAAGCTAATAATTTATAAAACATAGCTACTATTTAATACTCTGAGAGGAGTAGCTTTTTCCTTTCTCTTCTTCTCAATCATCACATACAACATGTCCCATGCTTGTCATCGGGAAGTGAATTCGTTTTCCATTGGAACAACCCACACTTATTGGAAGCTTTGCATCCAAGCTACTGTAGGAAGAAGGGACTCTTAAAGAAGCTGACAGGTTCTGCGTACTCACTGAATGTCAAGTACCTTTAGAACATCATGGTCTCCTTATGCCCCTTAAAACATGTACCTGTGTGTACATGTGTGTGTGTTTCCTGAATGCATGTGTGTAGACATGTGTGTGAAGGTATACTTGCCTGTGTGTGGAGGCCAGAGAGTGGATTTTGATATATTTCTTTATCGCCCTCTCTTTCCTTCTTGGGACAGGTTCTCTCACTGAACCTAGAACTCCCTGTTTAGCTGGAGCTTCTAGCTAGTCAGCCCAGGGATCTGCCTGTCTCTGCATCCCCAGTGCTGGGTTTATACACACAGCATTCCAGGCCTGTTTTTTAAGTCAGTGCCGGAGATCTAAGCCTAGATCATCATGCTTGCATAGGAAGTACTTTACCATCTTCCTGCCCCTTACCTGTATGCTCTTGCTCATTGCTAAGAAAAGCTCAGAGAGCAGAACATTTGCCCAAATTCAGGCATATTATATGAAGTAAGGATCAGGAACCATTGCTGTCCACCACCACAGCCATCTTTTCTGTTGCTTCAAATAAAGGCCACAGGAAAGGCCCAAGAGATAAATTTGGGCTGAGAAGGTGTGGGCTGTATTTGGTTTGCCTGCCTGCTTGAGACTCCTTCTTCAGTCTGACTCCCTGGACTATTTTGGGGCTACCATGTCATTTCAGCCCCACTCAAAGAGCCTTGCAGAATGTGCAAGAAAAAAAAAAGAAACCCAAGAAAATCTATTATTGGCACTAGCCCTTGATTTGCTATTATGACGTCCATTCTGCAAAGTGTTTATATCCTTATAAGGTTCCCAGCATCAATTTAACTGTGTTATCTCCCAGTAGATGATACGAAATGCAATCTCAGTAGCAGAAGGCAGAGAGAGGTGGGAGAGATTTTTGGCTGGGGAATGAGAGAAAAATTTAAAAGGGCCTACTATGCTGAGTCACTCGGGCAAAACAACTTACGACCGACCACATTCAGACCTGAGCCAAGATGCAGCAGCAAGTCGGTTATCAGTTAGGACTGTGGAGATGCTTCTGGTTGGGAACACAAGAAATTGCAGCCAAAAAAAACGAGGGGAAAATGCCAACATCCTGAACATTTTAAGTTCATCAGTTATATTTTTATACAGTTAAATCAAGCACAAAAACAGAAAAAAAAAAAGAAAGTCATGTCTCCACCAGTTTTCCTTGCACCTCCCCCAACAAAGGCTCAAAAACCAATGCTTTAGCTATTCTCACTTTGTCCTCATAATAATCGACTGAGTGTTGCTCATAGATCAGAGTCTGGGGTCAGAGTGTCACAGACCCTGTCATTTCCTGCAGGTTCCCCGTGAGCTGAGCACATCCATCATTTCCACTTTTCAAAGGAGGAAACTGATGTTTAGTGGTGCTGGGATATTTCCGAGTTAGAAACTGAACCATTAACTGATATGCACTACTCTTGTGAAACTAAGTTATATGTGTGTGTGTATAAAACTGAAACTAAGTGATACCCAAACCTCACTTATTATCCAAATAACTTTCTGAATTTAAAAGCCAACCACTGAAACATAATGAAGCAAAACCAGCAAATACATAAACAAACAACTTGAACACACTCCCCTTTTAGAAAGTTAAGGTTGAACATTGGAAATTTAAATCCATTGAGATGCATCTTCCTCACTCCAGATAGGGTCTCTCTTATTCTACACATTGCTGGTACCCCAGAGCTGACTCTGGCACTCCTGGTCATATTCTCATGCCTATGAGCTGATTAATGAACCATGTATTATAACAGTAAAATAGACAATAAGCTATTTTATGGGCTTTGGTTTATGGGCTGGGGACAGTGGAGTCTGGGATATTACTGCAGACCAGACTCAGCAGGAAAGTTTCTTAGGTGGTGGCAGGACTACGTTCAGCAGTAGTCATCCAGCATGCCAGACTCAGTTCTCAGCAAGTAGGATTTGAACAGTTGGGGAATCACGAATCAAATCCAGGGTATTTTCAGAAAGTGAGAGAATTGCTAAAAGTATACATGAAATGAGATTGCTGTGTCAGGACATGAAAATATTCCAGTGGGAAGAGTCCACTACCTAAAGATGAGCAAGTGCTAGATGAACTCCAAAGGAAAGTGAATCAGATTAACACAGCATTTAAACAGACTCCCTGAAGTGAGCAGCAGCCATTTTCCATGGTGTTCAGAGTGTGAAGTTCCTCTCCACATCTGTGGGAATGAGGGAGGCTGGTTAGAGAGTGGAGCTCCTGACCTCTGGTAGCTGGTGCATAGACACAGAGGTGCCATGCATGGTGAGAGCCTCCCTCCTAGGTAGTACATCTGATCAACTGGCTTTTATAATTTACAAGAGCAAAGAAAGGAAGCCATTTAAAGCTCAGCAGTGCAGAGGTGGCTGAGTGGGTGGGGCTTGACGTCTGACCACCCTGTTTCTGGCACACCTTTCATTCATTCATTCATTCATTCATTCATTCGTTCGTTCGTTCGTTCATTCATTCGTTTATATTGTGAACATGTCCACTCATATTTCCAGGCTTGCACCTTGTCTAAACAAGTTTTTCTGTCTTTCCCACTGAGTCTTCACAAGGTTCTGAAGGTTTACCTGTTCAGTTCCTGCTCAGACTTTTTTTCCTTTGCTGCTTCATTCATCCTAAACCAGTTACAGATTTTGTGAGAATCTGTAACTGGTTTAGGAGGACAAGAACTTTGACCTATGAACCTTCCATCACTAAAGCCTCCTACTTCCATGTTATGATGTCTCCACAGTGTTCTTTGTGCTGCTTCAGCTTCTTCGCCTAACATGAGAGCACTTTCAAATGTGTCCTGAAGTTTAGTTTCTGTTTGTGAGGCAACTGTAACTAAGCCTCCAGTTTCTCAAATGTAGAGAAAGAGGAACTCACAGGAAGAACGTGTGAATTCCAGTCCACATTTTGTTACTGAGTTGTGTGACTTTGGCTGAACTTTACTAACTTCTATTTTTTAGCTAGCTGACTTTGAAAAAGAAGCAATGTCTGCACACCCCCCGGATGGTTGGGAGGAGGGAATGCATGATTAAAAAAAAAAAGTCCTGATATTATAAAACATACCTTAAATAGAATTCATTATCACTGTTGTAACTTTAGCTCCCAGAAAATCCTACATATTTTAATTCACTTTAAACTCCTGTATTGTATTTCAAAGGAATAAAATTTATAACCCAAACAAAAGCCCCACATCCTAAAGGTTATCCGAGCCAACATGTGAAAATACTGGATAATTTTCAACAAAATTGGTTTTCAACTGCATTTTGCTACCAGCTATGTCAAGTACTCATTTTCTTGTCCCTGACGGAGTATTTTGGCTGAGTTATGGCTGTTTTGTAGGAACAGTGGGCTGAAGCCATCTCTTCTGAGAAAGACAAGTCAATATTGATTCAGATGGGTTGGGCATTTCCCCTAAAACACATCTGAGAATGGAAAAAAATATGTCTTTTAATAAGAACCTCCTGAGACCTGACCTTCCACAACAACAAAGCCACTGCTCAGAACATTCACCAGCCATGCCAGCTCCAGCCACCACTCTCGGTGAATCGACAAGGGCTAACAGGCAGAGGAATTTGAGTTCTTCCCTTGATGCTAACCGGGAAGTGCTTTCTGGAGCGCTGAGGCCTTTTCCTTGGAAATGATTCTGCCAGGATGATGCAATGGTGGTCATATTCATCTGGAGACCAAAGAACCCATGATGAACTCTCTTAAGGAAGATGGAGATATTGGCCCTTTCCTCTTCTTCTCTTTGTACAGAACAGGAAACAATTGAGTTTCCTAAGGTTCTTGTTTATAGCTTCACTCCTACCTGGTCTTTCTTCCCAAGGCTTTTTCCATGTTATTCATGCGGCAGCCCCCTGAGTACATCCTGTGAGCCTAAAATACATTTTTATCTGTATTTATACCTGTTTTTACTCCCTTCTCCTGATTCCCTGCATGACATCTCAGAAGAAAATATGTCATTCTCTCTAGGGCTGACCTGTAGAGAGAGGTCTGGACCCATCTTTCCAACATATTCTATCTTTATCCCTTTTTCTTTCTCCATTTCCCAATTCTTCAATATCTCTGGTTATTTTGATTCTATATCTATAAGCTGTCAGCAAACTATAAATTCCCCTTTTCCTTTAAAAGTAATTACTTAAAACATTACTTGTTTCTTTTTAGATATCATTTTCCTGTCTTTTATAGTCAAGGAACTAGAAACTCTCCCTCAATTCACCTTGGAACTCATCATTCAATGGAGCCTGCCAGTCATCACTGACCTGAAGACTTAATAACTTGTCTCTGAGGGCTCTTTTCTCCTCCTTAAAACTCTCTCTCCACCCCACTTGGCTGGTCCTTCACACTTCTCTCAGTTTCTTCTGCTTTTATGACATTCTTTTTCAATAGGTTGTAACTTTTGTGTTTTCTTTTTTTCTTAACTTCATGGTGGTATTGTCCAAATGTGATGATAATCATCAGTCCAATCCACCAAATCTTCAGCTCTGAGTCACAGCTTATATATATAATGTATCATTTTACAGGTGAAGAAACTGAACTACAGAATGCTTAAACTTCACAAAACTATCACAGGCTGAAGCCCAAGACTGAACTCATTCTGTTTCATTTGACATGATGAAACTGTCAGAGTCCAAATACCACAAATTTATTCTTTTTATAGATGCTTCATCTGCTGGTTGTGTGCTCCACCTTGGTTGGTCATCTTCTCCCCATGATAGAGAACCCTAGCATATTCTCTTCTCCTCAGGCTCAGGCTACAGAACCTTTAGAAAGAATAACTATGATAGCTACAGAATAGTGTCTTCACACCTGTCACCAACCTAACCACCGCCTTTCAGTGAAGACACACTCTAGTTGGGTTTTATCCTTCTTAGACAGCTACAATCCTTTTGGGACCTAATGCTTTCCATTTGTGTCATCTGATCAGGCACAAAAGACATGATCCAGTTCTAGAAACATTAAACAATAGTATTTGCCAGTTATTGGTCATTTACCATACCAAGCCATGCTGTGTCTCTTAGAAACATTTGTTTCTATTTGTAAAATAAATATTTTAATTAATTTTTTGAGAATTTCATACAGGATACTTTGATTATATAAACTCTAACTCCTTTTCCTTAACTCCTCATAGATCCACTCTTAAGTACCTACATTTTCCAAATTTGTGTCATCTCTTTTTTAAAATTAATAATTTATCAGCTCCAGTTGCTTATATCCATATATTTCTGAATATGGGATCATCCACTTGAGTGTGTTTGACCTACCACAAGCCATACACTTAAAGAAAATCGATCTCCTCACAAGTCTCTAACTGTTTACAGTTCCTCACGAAGGACTTTCCCTCCATGCTGAAATGATGGCTGACTTGATCTTGTGCAGGCAACACAGATACTGTGAGTTCACGAGTACAGTGGTCCTGTCCTGTCCAGAAGACCTGCTCTGGTCTTCCCAATCCTCTGGCTCTTTGAAATCTATCTGCTATCTCTTCTGTGATGATTCCTGAGCCACAGAGAGGGTGTAAGCTGTAGATGTCTCATTTGTGGCTGAGCGCTCCATAGACCCCAATTCTGTGCCCTTTGACTGGTTGTAAGTTTCCACCATCCACTGTGCAAATACATATCTCTGATAAAGTTTGAGAGCTGCACTAAACCCATTTCAAGACTGGTCCCCATGTTAGGTCTATATGCACATCAAGCTTTTTCATATCTTCCTCAGAAGTACTCTGGAGACAGAGAAAGTAACTGTGTATTTTTGAGGAATGAGAAGTATAAATGATGAAGCAGCTGTCTGCTATCTTGGCTATTCCTTACCATTCTGAGCTTTAAAAATGGCAGTAGATTTTTCTTTTTACTCAGTAAAGCTCTCTGTTTGGCTTCATATAAAAATAGGTTGTAAGTGATTTGCCATTGAGTAAAACAGAAACACTGGGAACATGGCCTGTGTTTATGCCATGGCCTCCCGTACTCCTAAGCATACTGCCAAATACTCCTAGGAATTTGCCAGCCTAATCTGAAAAGTGTAGCCATACATTATCTCTAGTACTTACAACATCCAGGCAAGAGAAGCATGTTTTGGCACACTTCAAAAAAATAGGCTCAGAAACAATTTGCCCAAATTCTCAAAGAATAGGTTAAATCAAAACCAGCCCAGAGAACTTCCCAGTGAACTCTGGACTACCTTCTGTCATGATGTGCGTGAGTGTAGATCTGAGAATCTAGTGTCAATCTTCTGTAGAGCAAAAGACTCAGTTTCTTAGCCTTTCTGAGCCAGCTTGGTTCACAAATGCAAACAGTTGCTGTTAGCTCAGCCCAAGCTCATGAGTGGTCTGACTAGCGAGAGACTTCAAAGCCTGGAAGCATCTTTCAGTACCTGGTACAGGATTCTGTGCCATGAGAAAAATCAACGCTTGAATCCATAAGCTAAACGCCCTCCCTACTCTCCTTTAATGACAGTGTGCAGAGTTTCAGATCTAAATTTGGTGAGCAAAGTTGCTCCTTTAGTTTTATGATACATACTGTTATCTAAATTACAAGTTTTCTGGAGGTCATCTTTGATGGCAGAGCTACTAGGTTATACTGTTATTAGGATGTAATGAAAGATTTTGTGTGTGTGTGTGTGTGTGTGTGTGTGTGTGTGTGTGTGTGTTAGAATTCAAGCTGCATTTTTTCTAGTTAAATGCCATTAAAATGCTCTATTCATCCTTCTCAGTGCAGTTAATAAATATGTGTTCTTGGTTGATCTTAGACTAGAGAATGTCAGAGGATGGGAGGGACTAGAAATCTAGCCCCTGAATTCCTGACTATATTTTCTCTGAAGGACCACAGAGAGGAACTTTATTTCTGAAAGTCTGCTTGGTGTTCTTGGCCCACTGTGAACCTTCTCTTCTTCAGAGCCTTTCCCAGGGCTGCTCCCTGCTGCTTCACTTTCCCACTTCCTAGTTCTTCCCTTACTGTCAGCACAGTTCGGAGGAGTCTCCATTAGCATTCAATGATCACTGCTCTTGCGCTGTCATCAAAGGCAGAGCTAGAGGAAGGGAGAGCAAGATATCTAGGCATAAATTAACAACTTATGGCAGGCAAGGGAAGACAAAGATGTAACAGAGAGAGGAGGAGGAGAGCACAGGCTGCCTGATCATCAACTAAAGCAGACAAACTATAACTGTCTGTAACGCCGAGGTCAATGTACATCTTGATTTCCTTGCATTTACTCAGAGCTCCTTTAGTTTCTAATGAGAAAAGAGAAAGTGGTTTGAAATAAGGATCACATCCATTTGCATGATGTGGAGAAGGTTGTATAGAAACATTTTCTGCCCCTATAGAGAACTCATAGACACAAAGAACACAGATGTGTTGGCATCTCGGGTAACGTTGTTTTTATAGCCATGGGTACAGCCACAGAAGCTCCCTGAAACAACCAAGGAAACCATGGAACTGAATCAAGCTTGATGCTGGTTGTTAACTATTTGCTCTTGTAGGTCAGACAGGAAAATACGTGCAGGACAACACTGTAGGCCTGCCCTTCCTATCGCTTTCATTGCTGGCAGCACAAACCCCATCACTGAGTCCTTTGAATTCCTGCATCCCTTGGCAGTACACCAGCTGTACTGGGTTACCTTGGTGACTGGCCTTGACCTTGGGCCTTCTATATTTTTCACAATACTAATGTGCTCCCTGATGATTGTCTGAGAGTTCTGAAGGGTAAGCCTCAGGGAAAGGACTCCTGAAGAAATAGGATCAAGTCATGGTTTAGCATCAGGCTCTAATGTTGAACTTGCTGACTTCAAATCTGCTTCATCCATGTAGCTGTAGAATTATTTACTTTTGGTAAATAAGCTACTCTTCCTAGTTTTCCACTTTTTCTTTTATTAAATTGGTGAGAATAACTAAAGCCACCTGGGGTTCTGGTGGTGTTCAAATAAAATAGTACATGTGTAGTAAGTGCCTCGTAACAGTTAGTCATTGTTAATGTGTAATTAGCAAATCATGTGCCTTTCCAAGCAGTATCATGTAAAAAATGGTAAATATACCTAAAGCTCACATGATAATACACATTTGTAAATACAAAGAATTGGACTCAAGGTTACACTAATATTTCCTTCACTCAGCATTCTTAACGGCAAAAGGGGGCTCACTAAACTCCTGTAATGTACTTCATGCCAACAATTTTCATCAGTATTGTCGTCAGCAAATAGGAATTATATTTGAGAATTTATGTTTCATAAAACAACATGGTGTTAGTCAACTTTTGGCTGCTGTAACAAAGCTCTTCAGAAAATCGATTCAGAGGAGGACATGTTTGCTTTGGTTTATCTTTGTGAGATTTCAGTACATGGTCTTCCAGGTCATTGCCTTTGAGTCTGTGTTGAGCAGCATGTGATGTAGCGGAACATGTAGCCCAGAAAACTTGCTCTTCTCGTGGTGGCCAGGAATCATCTAGAAGAACTTTAGATCCCCTTATTCTCTTTATAGGTACAGCTATCCCAAAGATTTAACTTCCTTTTACTAGACTCGACTTCCTAATGGTTCCATTATCTTCTAGTAGTGCCAGAGGCTGGCATCTCCAGAGGTGAGGTTTCAGGATATAGATTGGTATGTACTGTTTTCACTGTGCCCTTTCCCTCTGGCTGTCCAGTGTCCCAAGTGAACCATGCCCATAGGCCAGTAGGGAATTTCTTAAATATGATGACATAGTATAGTATATGTAGTATGGTAGCCAGTTTTCTTCATTAGAACAGATGGAGGACCAAAGGCAAAGAATGCCTGGTAGTGTGGGAAAGATAATCTCACTTGCCGAATCCTGAGAGTCTGGGCTCAGAATTGTCACTTGGACTTATATCAAGCATTATCATTCCATTAGAGGATCTGGGCAGTTTGTTTCATTTCTTTGTCCCTGGAGGCATCTTGGGCATATCAACAATAGGTAAAATTGATATCAGATGTTCATCTGGTCAGTGAGAAGGGGAAGGACTCAAGATCTACCATGAGTGAAGAGCCATGCACTAGACCCCTGTGGAGTTGCATCTTCTCATTGATCCCTATTCATCCAATGGGTTAGGTGTCATGGTCCTTAGTAAGTTCATAAATCAAAGGTTCAGAGAAGATAAGAAGTTTATCACAGTTTACGCTACTAAGAGGTGGCAAGCCTGGAGTTTGGAGAATTAGGAGAATACACCTAATTCTAAAGTCTTTGCTCTATCTAGAAAAAAAAATCACACTTCAAGTCAGTCATAGACTTATCCTTCTGTAGATTACCCAAAACTGTTTATTATGTTTTCAATGACAATGTTTCTTTCATATTATACTAGAAATTTATTATTGAAAAGTCTAACTTTGTTTTAAAAAACATATTTGGTATGTACCATGTGACTTGTACCATGTGAGGTCCTAGAAAACTAAGTTTCTATTATGACAAAATTATGATCCAATAAATATTATAAAACTGACAGCTTGAGTTCAGTTCCTGGAAACCATAAGGAAAAAGAAGAGAACTGACTTCTTTGAGTTGTCCTCTGACCCTGTCACTCATATTGTAGCATGTGTGTACCCATGCATGCAAACATGCATACATACATATACAAAGACAAAAATGTAAAAAATTATGAAGAGATACTTTCCAATGGAAGTATTATACTTTAAAATGCAAATATGTATACTAAGACACACAGTAACACCAAGACAGACATTACTGTTCCTTATCCAGGAGCTCAAATGCAGCCTTATTCTTCCTCTCTAATCTATGTTAGAGAACAGTCACTAACTAGTATGGAATTTCTTTATAGTCCTCATTATTTATTTATTTTTTAAGGAAACCACTTTGGCTTGAAGAAGCAGCAAAAATATCCATGAAGAGGTTGTATTTTAGAAAGGTCTTTAACAATAAGGGATATTTTATTGACTACAAGATAATCTGTGGTTTTTTTCATGTGTATGTGTGTATGATGTGCATGCATGTACATGAGTTCTCATGAATGTGAGTTCACAAGTATGTGCAGATGTGTATGTACATATATATGTGGAGGCCCAAGGTTGATGTAATTGTCTTCCTAGATCATGTTCTATCTTATGTTTTGAGGCAGAGTCTCTCAGCTAAACCTAGAGCTTACCAATGTGGCTAGACAGACTAGCTAATCAGAATTCATGGGGATTCTTTTTTCCTGTTTTCCCGGCATTGGAATGCTGTAAATAGCTGTCCCTCAATAGGGCCCTTGATTCCCAGATCTCTGCCTGGCTGATCCTTCATAGGTAGCCACCAGCATTTATGTGGATGCTGAGGATCCAAGTTGTGGTCCTCATACACCTTTACCTGTTGATCTCCTTAGCCCCATGACAAAGTTCATCTTAAGTGAACGGGATGAGCAAAATAGGGGAATTGGGGAAGAAAATGTAGAATGAGAAGCAATCACTGTGCTGGTGTGTGTGTGTGTGTGTGTGTGTGTGTGTGTGTATGATCTTGTTAAAATATTTGTACTTCTTTTTGTTCTTGAATCACACTCATGTGTGTTTAGGAGTGACAGTTCCAGAAATGTGAAGAAGAGCACATGAAAATGATAAGGAAGCCAGAGGAGGTAGAGTCATGAGCAGCAGGAGTTTTCAAAGCAGTACATGAGAGACAATAGGAGCACCAAACAAAGCAGTACAAATGAAGTGGGTGGAGGGAAGGAGGAAGGAAGACATAGAAGAAGGGATGAAGAGGAGGAAGGAAAGGAGAGAATGAGAAAAGAAAGGTAGGCAGGCATTTAATAAATATGTTTTGGCATTATTAAATGCTCTCTAATATTGTAGTGTGTTGAAATATGGTAAGTCACTAGTCTTCATGTATTTTAGAATTTAGTTGAGTAGTAATGTAATAATTGAGTAAGAAATCACAAGGATTAGGGTTAATTAAGACAAAAATAAATGAAATAAGAAAATGAAGTATGGTGACCTGACAAAAGAAGAGACTAGAGGAGACCAGATGAGTAGCCAAGGAAGATTCATGGGTACTGGATTGATGCTGAATGACAGAAGGATCACTCAGGCAAGGATCTGGAAAATCAAGGGCCCTCAGGAGGGACAGCTATGTGACAGGAAAGGATGTGAGTGATGCCAGAGAAGTAAAGTCTCTTTGGCAGTTATCTGGAGATTCCATTGAAATTACTTAGGAGGCTATCTTAGTATTCCACTCTAAAGCTGGTAGTGGCTTGACCTTATATGGTGGCCAAGAAGGGAGTGAGAAACATGCAGATTCAGTTTGTATGTTAGAGGCAGACATGAGTGAAGATCAAATTAAATTTGGTATCCTAAGGATATGAAGATAACATACAAGTTAGAGGGTTGAAAAACTCGGTAGATGAAGAATGAAAAACAATACTACTTCTTCGATGCTTTTCCCAGAGAGGCTCAACACTAATTACATTATGAAGAGAACAATCCCACCATCTGTGGACTCTTCGTGGATCATCAGAGCTCAGCAGCTACTGTATCGAAGTTCACACAAAAAAATTAAAACCAAAAATACTCATAAAAATCCCATTCTTTTACATTGTGGAGGGAGGAAGCATGGTTATAGCATTTCCAAAGAGCCATTTGGCAAACTGTATCAAGAGCCATAAAAATATTCACACCCCATTGACTGAGAAATTGTAACTCTAGGAACAGATCCTAAGGCGATGTTTAGAGAGAGGCATAATGGTTGTGAACATATGCTAATGTCAACATTGCTTATAATATGGTAACAAATGGGAACATCCTAAATGTCTGACAATAGACAATTACTTAAAACTGTGATACAGTCATATTATATCAGACAACCATTACAGAAATAACGCTTTAGTAGAATAATTAACAACTTGATAAAACTGCAAAAGCACAGTAAAAAACCATAAAACATATGATCTCAGTTCTGTAAACAGCTTCTGAGGACAGTAGAAAGGAAATGCTTGATCATTGCTGCTGGGTTTACATACCACACACACTGGTATCTGTGGCCTGATAAGTTACTTGAGTGAGTGGGCGTAGGCCTCCCAAATGTAGATTCGACTGATAAACAAACTTTAACCCTTCCTTCTTCCGATGTGTTCATTTTATGGATGGGTTGGGTGAGAAAAGGGAGAAAGAATATTGGGATGTGAGATAGTCATCAACATCATGAGAAGAAGGTGAGATAGTAAATAGTGCTGTCAGGTGGTCTGCTACTGTGTTTTTGTTGTGGATTCTTTCTTCCATGCATCTTGATATTTCTTTAGTGTGACGTTGGCTCCTCACTAGTAAGTGTTGGCACATTGGCACGTATACAGACAGGTGTGGTGAATGTTAGTACTTCGAGACTGGTGGCAGAAAGAGCAAGAGTTTAAGGTTATTGTTTTCCATACAGTAAGGCCAGCCTGGATGACATGAGATCCTGTCTCAAATAAAACAAGAGAAGACAAATGCCAGCTGGTGCTCAGTCCTATCCACAATTGTTTCTGCCAATAACATCTTGTTTTTTTTTTGGGGGGGGGAACCACCCATTCCTCTTTTAAGTTCCTGTAGTTTAAGGGTACTTGACTCACCTGCCAACTCCTCAAACCAAGGAATGAGTGTACAACTCAGACCAGACTAGCAAGAGTATCCCCTTTCCCAAGGCAATAGGAGAAGAGATAGGCCAGTAAGTCCACAGAATGAACTGTAGATGTGACTATTTTGATCCAAAGGTCTTTTGCATGCTCATGTTTTGAGTGCTTGCTCCTGGTTTAAGGTGATGTTTGATGGAATGAGGACCTTTCAGGAGGTGGAGCTGACTGACAACTGTAGGCTACTAAGATCAAGTCTCGGAAGGTGATTCCTCAGCCCCTGGTTCCTGGCAGCTCTCTCTTTCCTCGTCTGCTGTGTATAAGGAGTCTTAGCCCGATTGCTTCTGTTTTCCCAAACCACACAGTGTCTTCTATGATGGCCTGAAATCTTCTGAAGTTATGAAACAAAATTCATTTTTCCTCTACTAAGCTGAACTGTTAGGTATTCTGACATACAGTTGTAAAGTGTAATGTTGTGTGTTCTTCAAGATTGTTGAAAGATAGATTCCTGCCCTCCCTGGATTTGTAGCGGAAAATATCCACTTAAAGTTTTTGTATCACCCCACACTCTATAAGAAGAGAGCTTGCCTATGAAAGGATCCAAGTAGAAGATGTAGCTGAAACACATGCAGATACTAGAGTTCATGATAAAGGGGCCACATTACCCCGGGATATTTATTGTAGTAAAATGTGTATGTGTGAAGAGGGTAGTGATGGTGAGATGGATATACTTATATATATACTCATTCAGATTTACAGACATGTAGAGAACTACTGCAATATATGCTTGGGCACTTATCATCCAAACTGAGAAATAAAACATCACTAATCTAGATACTGGCTTTACTCCTGCACAGCCTATTCCACCTTCCTCAACTGAGGGCTTGCTGTTTCTAGCCCGTTATTTTCTCTATTTATGTATGAAGCCAGCGAGGTGTCTGAAAGGGTAAGGGGACTTGCCTCCTAGTGATGGAATTCTGGCAATTTCTCTGGAAGCCACATAAAAGTACAATGAACCAAAAAAAAAAAAAAAAAAAGAAAGAAAAGAAAAGAAAAGCCGGGCGGTGGTGGCGCACGCCTTTAATCCCAGCACTTGGGAGGCAGAGGCAGGCGGATCTTTGTGAGTTCGAGGCCAGCCTGGTCTACAAAGCGAGTCCAGGACAGCCAGAGCTGTTAAACAGAGAAACTCTGTCTCGAAAAACCAAAAAAAAAAAAAAAGTACAATGAGACAACTGACTCTACAAATCTACTCCAGTTTCATCTGAGTATTCAGTTACGTGAAAAGTTTTTATAAATACAAAAATGTATGTACCTATCAAATGCCCAAAATAAAAAATAAGAAATGTAATCATATAGCTTATAATTATACACAATGAAAAAATACATCAAATTGTTTGGTATTGGCACAGTAGGCAACTGTTAAAATTTTGTTCTAATACTTTCTCTGTTTTCTGTATTAAATATGTGCTATTACTATCACAAAAATAAAATCTTATAAATAACTACTAGGAGGCAGTTGGTGCAAATTAACTTCTCCTGGGTAAAAATAGCACAGATTCATTAGTGAAGAACAAGGAAGAGGAGTCACAACACACCCGACATGAAAATACTATTTAGATATCGCTTCAAAGATCTCCATTCCACATGCCACACAGGGACTTTCTAGATTTTCCTGGTTGTGTGCTCTATTGGAATCAGGTGCAGCACAACCATTTGGGACTTGCAAGCTAGTGTCCTTTGCTTTATTTTCTCTCAACATCATAGCTTCCGCCACTACAAGTGAACATCTTCTTAGCCCCCAGATGGAACCTAGCCCTGTGAGTCACTCCACTTAATAGCACTAAATCAAGGGAAAAATAACAGCAAAATACTATCAATCTTTATATAGGTGCCTTGGAAGGTGGTGCTGGAATGGAAGAGGCAATAAGAACTTGTTCCCTAAATTAGGGATAAAGCAGTTTGGATTTAAAAGCCTACTACCGAGAAAGGGCTTTGAAAGTCATCTAATCCAACCTTCTCATTTTACACATGACAGAAGTGACTTATGTTCACGGCCATACACAAAACCATGATAGATCTTGGATTTGACTACATGTTTTTGTCCATCCTTTTAACTGAAGAATAGCAGTACACCTATTGCTTTTGTAACCATCTGTGATAAAATCACTGCTGTTCATATACATGATTCAGGCTGTGCTCCCTACCCTTCTCTATCTGTGTCTCAGTCTCTGTCTACCTGTTTATTAGGTCTACTTCCACCTCTATGGTCTCTATAATTTTTATTTCTATATTAATAGTAGGAGAGCAGTGCAGGCATCAAACACATAAAATGTGTCTTTGGTAATAAACACAACAGGGGTCAATCTGGAGCACTTCAAGGACTGGTAGATGATAATAGTATCCTCTGCGGTCTGGGATAAAAGAAGGTGAGTCTGTCGGTTGATGTTTAGGGATGCCAGTATGAATCTCCTTAAAACAAGAATGCAATAGTAAATACAAAAATTAAAATTAGGACTCAGAGTTTTAGTTAGGTTTTCTATGGATGTGATAAAACACTATCACCAAAAGCAACTTGGAAAGGAAAGGGTTTATTACAGTGCTCAAGTCGCATTCTATCATTGAGGGAAGTCAGAGCAGGAAGCCAAGGCAAAAACATGGAGGCAGGAACTGAAGCGGAGGCCATGCAGGAAGACTGCTTATGGGTTTGTTCTCCATGACTTGCTCAGCTTGCTTTCTTATAGCAAGGACCCAGGACCACTAGCCCAGGGATGATACCACCCACTGTGATATGGACCCTCCCTCAATAATTAAGACAATGCTTTCATGGACTTTCCTACAGGCAATCTGGTAGAGGTATTTTCTTAATAGTGGTTACTCTTTCCAAATAATTCTGCCTTCTGTTAAGTTGACAAAGAACCAAACAGGACATTCTAGAAATTTCATATTGTGGGAAATGTTTTTATTCCCCTGCCAGGTAGAGAAACATTAGGTAGACATTGTTTAATGAGAAATATAGCTAACAATGAAAGATGTTTCTAAACAAAGTTGTGTGGGCATACATACTTATTCCTGTCTTAAATTGCTGTATACTTGGTCAAGCAGCACTGAGACTCAATATAATAACTCTGGATTCTAAGACAGAAGTGCTCAATTGATCTAGGATTCAATGAGGGCAGCTGCATTCTCTCTCTCTCTCTCTCTGTCTCTCTCTCTCTCTCTCTCTCTCTCTCTCTCTCTCTCTCTCTCTGTGTGTGTGTGTGTGTGTGTGTGTGTGTGTGTGTGTGCTCATGTGTCTTGCTTGCTTATGGTGAACTTGATACAAACACAGAATATTGAAAAAGGTTATTTTAATTGAGATAATATCCCCATAAGATGGGTTAATAGGCAAGTCTGTGAGTTTTTTTTTTTTTTCAATTATTTGTTGACTTGGGAGTCAGCCAGCACATGGTGAGTGGTACCAACCCTAGGCAGGTGATCTTGGGTTGTATAAGAAAGCAGGCTGAACAAACCAGGAGGAGTGAGCCAGGAAAGAATGTTTCTCTGTGACTTCTGCTTCAGTTCTTGACTCCAGGCACTTAACTTGAGCTACTGCCCTGACTCCCCTAGATGAAATAAACCCTTTCCTTCCCAAGTTGCCTTTAGTCATGGTATTTTATCACAGCAATAGAAGAAATCCTAAATAAGACACATGTGTACATATTGGTGTGTGTGTGTGTGTGTGTGTGTGTGTGTGTGTGTGTAGGGCATAAGTTAATTCTGAGTATTTTCCTCAGTTCATATCTGCCTTATTTTCTAAGACAGTCTCACACTGAACTTGGAGCTTGCCAAGTGAGTAGACAGGCTATCCACTTGTCCCTGACCACTTTCCCCACTGCCCAATGTTTAATTTGGGGATGCTGAACACAAATTTCAGATATTAATGTTTGTGTTGCAACCCCTTAACCAAGTAAGCAATCTTTCTAGTCTTGTTTTTTATCATAAAGGCAGAAAATAAAAACAAAAAATTTAAAAAGCTTTCTATATACATCTTCAAAGAATAAATAGGTTTGAAATTTTCCCTATGATAACTTGAATGTCATTTTCCCCCTCATCCTTTAAGGCAGTATTTGTCCTCCTATACATAAAATGGTAAAAATACAACTTTGTATAGGTTTTAAAGGGAGCAGCTTTAAATGTTATTGCCACAAGACTTAGAAAAAGACGGGCCTATGGACATAAAAAATTTCTAATGTGCAAATGTACTCACAACCCTACACCATTTTCTCAGAAACATAAATGTTCATTTATCCATTTAAGTAAAATTTTAAAGAGTCACCGAGATTATGAACAGTGGAAAGCGAATATCTAGGATTCCACAGCAGAAGCTAAAGCAAATATTTGAACTGTGAAGTGAGGCTGGGCTGCTTTAGAGATCACTCTCAGGAATGAGGATGAGCCAACTGGGAGCAGGTGTTTGGAGAAATGAAGGGCTCAGGGAGGGTGTAAGTAGTGATGCCATGACAAAAGACACAGAAAAGGGAGAGGAGGGACCAAAACAAGATATTGAAGAAAGATTTGATTCTTTTGTTTTTCTGTTGGATGCAATAATTTTATTGATAATCCCATAAAATTTCTTTTTTAAAAAACGTTTATTACTTCAAGTTACATCTCCATCACAGTCCCCTCTCTCCACCCCTCCTGTCCCACCCTTCTACTCTCTACCCCCTCTCCCAGCTATCCTACTCCTTTGGTGTGGGGTGCCCCCACAAATCAGCCCCCCTCAGTTCAGCAGTCATATGAGGGCTAAGGGCTTCCTCTTGGTTGATTGTGTTCCATTAAAATGTCTCTGAGAGGCTAATGTTCACTTTTGAAGGTGCTTGTTGTTTGTTGCAAAGGACTCTGAATTCAGAATCTGTGTGACAATCATTGAGCACCTACCAGGTTTAGGGACTCTATTATTCCTTAAGCCACTTCTTCCCAGTGATGTTCCTTGCTCCTACATGAAGTCACCATCCACCCTGCCTGTCTTACCTCTACCCACAGTTTATTCACCTTCCTTACCACCCACTGAGCCAGCTTCTGGAAGGTTTCCATAGTCAAGCTAGTCAGCTGTGTTCCCTATCCTCCAGAGGTCTCAGGGCACCCAGTGATCACTGGTCTCAGACACTTGTTATTTAAATTGTGGCTTGGTTATTTGTACTCATATATCTTTGGTATCTATATTGAAAATCACCAGTGTTGGTAAATTCCTGGAAGAGAGGAAATATTTTACAACAAATATCAGACAGGCTAAAACAAACAAACAAAAACAAAACAACAGCAAAAAAGCCTTTCAAATCTTGTGTTTACCAACATACCTTTTTCTTCCAGAAGTGAAATTCATAGATTATAGAATCTGCATAAGCCCATCAAATAATCATTTAGAATTTTGTAAGTGTGAAATACAGGACTCTTTGCCTAAAAGGAAAGAAAACGATTATAAAGTTATGCACACATCAGTATGTGAGTTTGAACACAAGCACACACACACACTAGAGGAGATTACCCAACAGACTGACTCTAGCATATGCACATGCACAAAGATCTCCCAGGAATCTTACATATACAAAGTAGTGCAAATGTCACCTTTCACCATGTAAATTCTTTTAATGGCCAACAACTTTCAGTAGAGTTATTTTTAAAAATTACAAAAGACTTGTGATTGATGTAGTAGTTGAATTTCTGGAAATCCCTTGTATATTAGAACTTTGAAAATCAAATGAAGTTGTATATATATATATAATGGAATTGGATGCTAGTCATAGATAAATATAAATAGACTCTTTTTTCACACTGAGGAATAATGGACAAAGTATTTAAAAGGCTTGTGGAGCATGGACAGTTTGTTACTAGAAAAGATTGTCCTACATTTGGGGGCATGTAGCATACCTGCCCCTTGTTCACCAAATGCTGCCATTGTTTGCATCAATCATCATGATAACCCAAAACATCCACACTGTTTTCTAAAATATTTCTCAAGGGTTGGACTTCTGAAAAGTATTGGTATTAAGCATAATCTCCTATCATTCGAAGATTTGGACATTCACTTTACATACAGGTAGGATCTTTAGGAAATATTATATGTTAAATATAACAAGGGGAGTTTGGCATCAGACCCTTGCTTCCATGGTTCCTATACAATAAATAGTGCCTGAAAAGTCTTATTTGAAGGCAAGGACAGAAAATATTCTTAGCTGCCATTTTTTTATAGGTGGAAAATAAGTAGAAATATTTATTTTCTCGTATTTCTCAAACATGAATTTAACATCAATAAGCTACTAGGATTACACTAAGCATGTGGTACCCAAAGAGAAATGCATGATATGGCTATACCAGAAAGGGATACAGTGTTGAGATGAAATGAGATGTACTCAGCAGCCTGGCAGTCAGTGAAACTCATAAGAAATGACTTTCTCTTAAAACAAGTTTCTATAGTGTTAAGATTCTATTAAAAATCCTAGCTTTTACCCAAGAGAATCACTCTGCTGGAGCAACCAGGAGAAGCAAAGACAAGTGGGTGGCTTCTGAGAAAATGACTTTGGCACCATAACCTACATATTCTATACCATGAACGCTGTCACTTCATGTAAACTAGGAAAAATTTATTAGCTTGAAGTCACTTTAATATGCCTCACTTTCACAGATGTAGACTAAAAGAAAATCACAAAATATCATAGAAAAAAATTGCTGGATTCTGTAGGGAGATTGACAGGTAGCTGCCATTTCTGTTAGGAAACACTCCTACCTAACTAAGTCTTTCCACCACTGGTCTTGATGCTGTCTTCAAGAAAATAGTGTTGGTAGAAGACACAGTGTCCGAGAAGCAGGCTGGTTGTATTAGGGTGTCCAATGTAAGTCCAGTGGTTGAAATCAAGAGCATTGCTGATCCATTCACTCAACAAACACAGAGCCATGTGCTGTTTAGTTGCTGAGTTATAACAGTAAATAAAATTGAGCTCTTTTCCTAGGTTCTTCCATGTCTGAAAATAAGTACATAAATAGGTGTTTGTCTATTTGATAAGTCCCAAGAAGGAAATAAAACAAAGGAATTGCTGATGGGTGACGGAAAGCAACAGTAGAAGCTATCTGTCTGTGCTGTCAGTGAAGTTCTTCATTAGTTGTGAGGAAGTCTATCCTGTATATCTAGGAAGGTGGTACCATCCTTAGATGTCTGGCTTCTCCCCATCAATCATTAATTAAGAAACATTATCAAGGCTTGCCTACAGGCAATATGAGGCGCTCTACTTCCAAGATTTCGCTAGCTTGCGTCAAGCTTGTGACAAAAAGACAAAAATACTCCATACACAAAACCTACCAAACAAACAAATACCACCCCCAAACTCAATCATTTTGAAAGCACTCCATGTATTGACCCTTGCATATGGATGTAATATTAAGATTATATTGGGCTACATAGGCATTGATCTTTGTATATTGATACATAATTAAGAGTATATTTAACCACAATTGAATAGATCTTTATATATTGATACAAATTTAAAGGTAACGCTTCCTAATGGTATCATACCTAGAGATACTTAAAAATAAAATGTGAAGCTCTGACCTCTTGATACCAACCGTATAAAACGGTCTAGGATAGTTAAAACAAACTCCCAGTCATGCAAACATGTCACTTTGTTAGCTACTATGACAGTCTATCACAGATATTCTCTAAACTACCCAGTAATCAAGTTGCTAAGAGACAAGCAACATTTGTTTATCTAAATACAAGAGATGGATGGGGCATCTTCAAAAAACCCAAGAGATCTGCAGAATATGGCATTCAAAGATGTTATCTTAAATCAAGATATTTTTTTTGATACCGAGACATATCAGCGCCTGACAGCACCCCCTATTCTACTCTACTCCAAGTAGAAGATAAGCATCGAAGAACCTCCACTGTAAGATGGTTGAATTAGTGGCAAGCCTTTCTCTTGGCATGAAAAAACCCCTTGCACCAACTGCAGACAGACTGCTGTCCAAAAAGGACAAAACTTGGTAGCAGGGAAGTCGACAGCCTAACTCTGCCAAGACAGGGTCGGTAAGTCCTTCATAATCCCTGCTCTACAACAAATGTCTGTCAGAGAAACAGGACCCAAAGGCTGAAGACTGATGCTGGAATGTATGGAGAGAAAATGGGAACTGTCCAGGCAGTCATTGGTATGTTCTTTCTTAGTTTTGGAAGCTGCAGGCCCTGCACTTCCTATATAAGCAAATATATTTATCCCTCTCAGGTCTCTGAGGTGGTTGAAGAATAGACAACTAGAGTCTCATAGTTAAATTTTGAACTGTTTAGGAATCAAGAGGGTGTTATAGATCTAAGAAGATACTCTTAAAAGTGTGTTGCAAGATAGTATGAATGTTGAGTCACATATAGACCTTTAAACTCATGGAATTGGTTAGATAGTAGAATGTTAAAGTCAGGGGCCAAATATGTATAAACTGGACATTGGGAAGGTATACTGGGCCATTTAACTCTCATAAATGTGGCATATTTATATCTATTGTTTTGTATAATACTTACTGTTATAAGAGAAGGAACCATCTGTTGGACTGAAAGGGGAAACTTCTGGGGGGAAGAGGGTGGAAGGGCGGGATAGGAAGGGGAAATAGGGAGGGGTTTGTTACTGAGATGTAACTTGAAGAAAAAAAATAAAGTATTTAAAAAAAATATTGACTCGCTTGATCTCTTGAAGCAACTGTAACTGCTGTGAATTCATGAGTGGAAACGATGTATTTCTCTGTAGTCCTCTTTAGTCTATAGTTCTTGTAGTCTTTCAGATTGTCCCTGTGCTGTGTAGGGTATGTGGTATGTAAGGATGTGATCTTTAGGAGGCAAGAGAGGCTCAGGAAGATTGAAATGATTTAGAGCAGGATGTAAGTTGTGGAAATATTCAGGAGATGAACAAAAGGGAAAGAAGATGATGGAATTTTTACAAATCATCCAAAAGAAAATGTGGCAAGATTTGTGTCAAGTCAGAGTTCTAGGGAAAGCAATTAATAGGAAGCCAAATACTGTGATGCAGAGTTGTAGAGAACTTGAAAAGCCAAGCAACAGGTGTGAGATGAGTGGAAGAAGAAGTGAATGGCAGAGCAATAGATATGAAAAAGTTCATTTGCCCAAGGGATAGACAATTGTCCCCCACCTCCCAGAGCATTCTGTGTACATTTCTCCACTCTGAGATATTCTAATGGGGGGCAGAATATGCCAGAGTCCTTTCACATCTAGATGTGGCTGATGGATGTTCTGTGGCCTTTCAGAGACTGTCAAAACCAAATAGCATGCTACCACAGTGGGTAAGGCAGGCAAGATCATATCCTTGTTCTGCTTTAATTTGAGCTGGGTAGAGTGTACAAAATGCCCCACCAAATCTTTAAGGAGTGGGAAACTGAGTGAGAAAGCCATGACAGTAGGAATCAGAATAGCTCACAGAGAAAGACTGTGAACTACAGAGAGTAAATAAAGTAGTATTCCCTATCCATATCCAATCACAATTGATTGATGGAACAACCACAGAAGTCATGGGACCCGTTTATGTTGTATTGTATCTTACTAATGTGTTTGTTATTATGGTCCTAGCTACTGAATATGGAGACCAACTGGCACTTATTTCGAATGGACAGTGGTAGGCCTTCACCATTATGGAGAACCTCCCAACTTCCATAAAAAGGCTTTCATTGTATAATGTCAACTCATGAATGCCTTACAATTTTGGAAAAGTATCTGAAAGGGTAGGAAAAAAAAAAACAGGTAAAGAGTTCAAATGAAGGAACCCTGTGTAAGGTAAAAAATAACATTTTCAGGGGCCATAAGGTTACTGGGTAAATATTGGAGTTTTAAAAAAATTATCCAATACATACATTCTGCTTTATTTTACTTTACTTAATTAATTTATCTTTTAATATTTATTTATTACTTCAGCTTACATCTCCATCACAGTGTCCTCTTTCCACTCCTCCCAGTCCCTCCTTCCCACCCTCTACCCCATATCCCTTCCATCACACTCCTCTGAAGTGGAATGTCCCTACATAACAGTTTTATAAAAACTCGGCCTAGACTCAAAAAACATTGTAGAGGAGGGATTGCAAACAAACAAACAAACAAACAAACAAACAAACAAACAACTAAGCCAAAGGAAAGGGTGAAGTATTGTGTAGTCATTTCCTTTGAATTGGAACATTTCCTCCAGGAGTGGGGAGGGATGTATATAAGAATGAGGAAGTTCATGAAACTTACAAGGTTTGAGAATTCAGAAAGTTACAAGATTAACCATGCCCTTCCTAAAGGTTATACAAGCAGTTACTTGTCTCACTGCTGCAGCAAAGCACATGAAAAACAAAACAAAACAACTTAAGAAAGGAAAGGTTTATTTTGGTTTAGAGTTCAAGGGATGTAATCCATCATGGTTCGGGGAATGAATGGTGGCAGGAGCTGGAAGCAGGTGGTTATGTAGTAACTGCACTATGAGTTTCTGGATCTCATGAAGTTTTCCATAAAGATTAACTGTGGGTAAGACTCTAAGTTGAATGAAGATCTTGAGAGATATAGCTTTCATGAGTCAACACTCATACTTGGGCAAATCTTTTCATGATGCAGCTTGTTGTATTAGACCTAGGTACTTAAGTCTCTAGGTGAAAAGAGTTGAGACCCAGGGAGGCCCTAGTGTTTCAAAGTATTTGCCTTAGCTGGAAAGACTCACAAACTATCTCAGCTAAGTTAACTCAACCACCTAGTCCCAACCAGCTCAGTGGCTTGCTGTACCTTCTGAGCCCACAGACACATCTGTGCCCTGTGTCTTCTAGTGAAAAAAGGAGATCTTTCTCTGTCACTTCCCAGAGTTTCTTTCTTCCTCCCAGGAAGTCTCACCTTCTGATTCTCTCTCTGCTCAGCTAATTGGCCATCAACAACTTTTATTGTCCAATCAGAGAATGCTTCAGATAGGGTGGTAACCAGATCTCAGAGCATTGAGATCAGCAACTGAGAACCATGCATAAGACCTTTCTCCAATAGCAGCTCCTCTGAGTCACTCATGATCTTACACGTAATCCCAATCAACTTATTGATTCACCAAGTTAGACTAGGTTGGGGTTGTTTTGTTTATTTGTTTGTATGTTGTTAGTTTGTCATCAGTATTCTATCAGGAGTCAACAGGCATTTGTTCTGATTTCCTTAAAAAAAGTTATACAACATATGTGTATTACAAGGCAGAGTTAGTTCACACAATTACTGGGAAATCTAATTCAGAAAAGCAAGATGTGGTCATCTTAGTTTTCAGAGGAATGCTGTGGGATAAAGATAGTTTGAAAATGTTCCTTGGTTGGACAATTCACAGGGTCATATGTCCTAACTCAAATTCAGAAGGTGTGAAATGTTTTCCTAGGAAAATATTTGATCTGAGTCCTGAAGGATTGGTTAACTCCAGGTAAGTGGAGGAAGGAGCTAGACGGTGGAGACCTTAGGGAACAATGGAAGAGCACTATGAGAACATGGCAGCAAAAAATTTCTGCAAGGTGTGTTAAGAACATATGGAAAATTTAAAATGTCTGATGAAAAAAGGGACAAAAGAAGTAGGGTTTAACTAATGATGAAGGGAATTGTACACTGTATGGAAAATGCAAATTGCACACTGTATTCTGAAAATAAATGCTATAATTCCTGACATATCAGTAAGATATGTAAGAGTCTGAAATGTGTGAGATCATGCATAGTGTCAGCTACCTGGAAATTAACTATATGATACCCCAAGAGTGAGTTCATGACCTAAATCCCTAAACATTATTGATATGACTGTCTTTGAAAACTGATACCCTACAGGATGTTTGACAATCACAGCAGTGATAATGCTGATGGCAATGAAGACAGTATATACTGGGCTCTTGTTATACAGAAGACAGTCTACAAAGTTTACACACAGCAAATCATTAATTCTTTCAAAAGCTCCACAAAGCAAGTACAACTTTCTCTATGGCAGATGGAGCAAACTGAGTCAGAGATAGGGCAGAGTACCTTGACTACTCCTAGCACAGCATGTCTCATTTAGGAGACAGCTGGGCATGTTAGTGTTTAAAGCTCTCTGAGGGGCTGGAGAGGTGGCTTGGCTATTAAGAGCAGTTGATGCTCTTGCATAGGACTGAGATTTGATTCCCAGCATCCACATAGTGGCTCATAACTACCTGCAACTCCAGTACCATGAGATCTGTCTACTTCTGGCTTTCACAGACACTAGGCACAGACACATGGTATGCACACATACAGGAAGACACTTACACACATATATTAACAAATAAACCTTTAAAATTCTTTCTGTCCAGGTCATTGGATCAGTCGTGTGTGTGAGTGTGTGTGTGTGTGTGTGTGTGTGTGTGTGTGTGTGTGTGTGTATGCACATGCAAGCACTCGAGTGTGCATGCATGTGTGCATATGTGCACGGTTGTATGGCTAACATATCAAGTAGTCCTATGGAGAGTTAACTGGTATGCACTGAGGATTGCTTTGCTAGGGAAACAGCCTGAAAGCAGGGGGCCTGGTGGAGAGAGATCAATATGTCAATGTGAATGTTTTATTAAAACCTTAGCCCTGGTTTCTGGCCCAATAAAGTGTTTTGTTTAGAGTCTAATCAGAGTTGTTGCTGCCACCCACATTCTCTGGCTGACAATAGACTCAAGTCAGTTCAGGTCATTGATTTCAGCTTTCTCCCTCTTTATTTCCCACCATGAATGTTATATTAAATGCCTGGAATATGATGCATCCTATAAAAGGCCTTGGGGATGGCAAGTTGAATAAAATACAATCTTTGTCCTTGGGGAATCAGGCTGTCATGTTTTTTTTTTCTTGCTTTCTCCCAACATGCTGCATAGCTCTCTGTATTTTTCTTTGAAAAAAAAAATAGAAGTATATTGGTCATTAGATTTGGCCCAGGTACCAAGGGAACAGCCTGGGATGATGTAAAACACACGAGGCCAGAAGTAAGGAGACTAAAGCACTGGTGTGGATTCTGTATCTGTGATGCCAGAGGACTGATTGAAAGCTTAACATTGGACAAGTGCTGTGAGAAGAACATGAGATTTGGAGTTCTGGATTCTATTCTGTTATTGGTTGTCTGGTTGCTTGCCTCTACCTCATGCCTCGAAGCAGCATGAAGAATGTCTGTGCCATGTCTTAACCCTGAGGAGAAGCTGTGCTTCTGGTGCCCAGCCATGTTTTCCAACTATTGCCGTCAAACTCCCGGATGTCCAGGGAGGTTGTAAAATCACCTAGAGAAATCAGGATGTCTGCAATCACACCTCATGGAGATATATAGTCAGTCACTTCCTAGCTGTGGGATCTGAGGGCCTGCAATGAGGGAACCCTCAAATAACCATGACCTAACCAAAATCAAAATGTCCTTACCAAAAACATGTTTCCTCAAAATAGGCCACTGAGGATGGCTGTAGTAGCCCATTCAGAGATATTGGTGACACTGATTCCATCTATCTTGTTACTCTACCATTTCCAACATTGAGCTTCTGCCTTATGGTTCAAATTGATTTTCCCAGCTTTAGTCATCACAGGTAAAATCCAAAATGGAGAGGAAGGCTATACAAGAAAGAGTTTTCTCCCTTCATTTAAAAGTGTTAATTGCTTTGTTAGGATTTTGGAGGGTGAAAGGACATATTCATATACCCAGCATATTACACATATTCAAGGGATGGGAATAAGTATAACGATAAATGTGGAATGTCACATGGTTGGTATCAGTTATCTCTCACTCAAATTTTCAGATTTTATATGTGTTAAATGACATGTATGAACGAAGCCAATCAGCTCCAGACTGACAAGTGTAACTCACGCTATTGCTACCCGCTCCCCTCACAGGTTTTATGTCACAGTTGTGATGGCAAAGAGAACATGAAAGAAATAACTCTTTAGTGGATTGCCTTTCAATGAAATCTATTTTGTAACAATTTTCTAGGTAACTTTTGTGTGTGGGGAGGGGGAGTATTAATGGTGAGTAGGGACTCCTTCAACAAATTGTAATCTCTTCATCCTAGGTATAGGCTAGGTAGGTAAGGCTAAGTTGTTAAAACAACAGAGAGCTAGAGCTTTAAGCCAAGCCATTGTTGGGCTCCTTGTTTAGGAACAAAGTCTGGCTGTCATTGATCATATCCAGGAAAGGCCCTCCTGGATTTTGTAGAGAAAGGAGAGATTTGGAGGGCAGGCCTACAGAGTAGACTTCCACTTCCTAACCATCAATGCTTCTTCCACAGAAGATGTGTTGCCATCCCCAAAGACCACATGCAGTCACCAGTTGGAAGGCATTTTAGTGAAACCACATTTAGTATTTTCATTCAGAAAGACATGTTTCTATGAAAATCCATCCTTTAAGTTTCTGTGAATAGGAGCTCACTAAAACACAAGAGTGAAAAGAGTAGAAGCCTCAGGGTTGAGCCCATTCCAAGTAGAGTTTTAACATGGCCATTGCTTGACACAAATTTCCCATACTAATTAGCATATTCATTCATTCTTCCAATGGTGATTATTAAGTGCTTACTATGTTTAAGGTACTAGAAATGTTAAATGAATCCCTAAAGGGCAACAAGCATTATAGTGGAGGTCAAGATGGAAGTGGAATTTGGCAAAAATGAAAAAGGAGTGGAGAGATGATTCCATGATTAAGAGCACATATTGTTCTTGCAGAGGCTCTGAGCTCAGTTGCCAGCACTCACATTGGGTGGATAACAACTGCCAATAACTCCAGCAGTAACAGAACTGCCTCTGGTTTCCTTGAGCAACTATACTTATGTGCATATACTCATGCATAGTTGTACATGCTTTCTCACAAATAAAAATGAAAATCAAGAGAAATGTAAAAAATAGAAAAAAGAAGCTCAGTCTCCCACTCTAATGCACCATTTACCAATTTATTAATTAGTACCTTCATGTACTAATTATTAAGTAATAATATAAATAACAACAAAATAATTAACATATAACTATTTAATTAATTTATTAATTAAACTTATATTATTAATATAATTAATATATGGTCACCAACTTTATACAAATAATTTTTTCTAGTTCAGTTTGAATGCATACTCATCAGAGAAAATTTAGGAATTATAGAAAAACAAAGACAAGAAAATGCATGTCCCACACATAACTTTACAGGAGAGAGAACTCTTCTCAATTTGTAGATATAGAACCATCTCCTGAAACACTCAGCTTCCCCCTTTTTCTTGCATCATGGGAGTGGCCTCAGAACAGTTCTCAGTAAAGTATAGGGAAGTGGGAGAATCTTGTGTAGGGATGGGCTTTTCTCTGTATTTAGTAATGGCAAACAGAGACAGCCCACAATCCATTTAAAACATTTAAAAGATAAATTACTTATACTTAAAGCACACAAATTTGGAGTCAGAGTGATTCTTCCTTGGAGTTGCAAGAGGAACGATAGCCCTGGTGACCTTTTCATTTCAACACACTGACACTAATCCACAACTTCTGGCCTTGAGATTTGTTAGATAATAAATTTATGTTGTTTAAGCCATTCAGTTTGTAGTATTGTGTTATTACATAAAACAGAAACTAACACAGATATGGTTCTGAGAAGCAGAAAGTTTTTTGTAGCAAATACATAATAACATGAAGTTGACTTTGAAATCGAATAGTAGATAGCAGGTGAAAGAGTTTTCAGGGGTATGGTTAGTAACAACCAGATTTTCTGAAACATTCCTACTGGCAAAAAAAAAAAAAATACAGAAACCAATGGCGTTTATGGTGAGGGATGAGAAAGAATAATATGGAAGAGAAAGGCTGCCATAAATATAGTCACCTCAGAGTTTATATATCACCACAAAAGAATACTAATGGTAACATTAACAGCACCATATCTATGTTAACATCTATGCTGCTTTTATGTATGGTCCTGGATGGTTGGAAAAGCGTGGAAAAGCAGCCTTGTTGTACAGTGGCAGAGAACTTTCTTGAACTGTGTCCTGTAGGTATATGGAAAACTGACAGTGTGAGTGATGAGCTTGGATATTTGCTTGAAGAGATTTCCAAGGTGGATTTAAATTATGTCAACATTTCTTTGGGATATTCCTGCTATGATGTTCTGAGAAGAAAGGGAACAATTGACAGAAAATTACTCAGCAAAAATGAATCAGGATTGGAATCTTTACAAAATTTTTAGTCTACTCTAGAGTATAAAAGATGCTAAAATTAGGATCCAAGATGGCGCCGACCATAGAGCAGTGGATCTGAGTAGTAGGTGAATGAGATTAGTCACTGTGGAGTGAATATGAGGTCCCCTAGTCTACAGTGAAACACAGACAGTGTCTGAATTCCCACAGCGAACATTGAGACCAGTCACCAGGTAAAACAGCCCACGCAGTTCCCGAGAACACCACCCTGAGATCAGCCAGCTCCGTCACTGGTCTGGAGAGGAGCTCTTGTTGATCCCAAGAGGGGCTCACAGAATCCTGATGCCCAAAGACCACCAATGCCCCCGATTCACTGTAATAGACATGAGGTTTATTAAACTGACGCACCAGGGTTCGATTCCCCCGTAGAGGAATGAACCCCGTAAAACGGTTCTCTGGCCCTTTAAATACACAAGTGGCTACCAAAAAGGTGGGGAAACCAAGGAGTAGCTTTTTTTAGCAGGCAAGGCAACAGCCACAGGTGGTGATAAAGGAACAAAGAGTATGCTAAGTTAGGAGGTGCAAGAGGGGAGTGTAGAGGAGTGAACCAGAGGGGAGTCTGAACAGACCAGTCAGCTATGTAAGCTTTGATGTTTTCAAGGCCTGAGTTCTGTGGAAGGTTTCCAAAAGGAGTGAGGTCAGGATCTCAACAGAGAGGAGAAGGCCATGTATTCATTAATTTTTACAGCCTTATACTCTGGCTAGAGATCTAGACCAGGAGTGGATCCAGCCATGGCTCCAGCCACAGACCAGTGGCCCTGCCTGCCTGCCTGATATCCAGCCTGCACTCGGACCTGTACACCTAAGAGGGAAAAACAGCCACACCACAAGAGCAAAGGTAAGTGAGATTATTTTTTTCCAGAGTTTCCAACATGGCAGCACAGTGTGCACTGTAGCGGAGAGGCAGAGACCAAACCCAGTCAAAGCAAAGCAATTAGGAGCCAAGACTGCCTGCAAACAGAGCCCGCGACTATGTGTTCTCCACAAATACTGGGGCGGGTGGGTCACTCATCCTAGCACCCAAGGATCTGAGGCAGTCAGCAACAGGCACACTGAGGACTACATCTGTTGTGGGTGGAGCTCCCTGTCTGCATAGTCAGCCTAGCTGGGGAGCCAGAACGACTGGGTCAGTGAGAGGAGAACTCAGACCCAAACACAGCTCTACCTGCCTTTCTGAGGAGACCAGTCAGCTCCCAGATCCTCAGAGGCTAGCCCTCTCCCCACTCCAATCCCCTCTATATTGGTCCAATTGGGTCACAAGCAGTTGAGGAGAGCTGCAGGCACCATCCTCTCTGAGAGCCAGTCAGTCTATTAGAGGAATCTGCCCACCATCTGGAGGTAAACACCAGGATCTCAGGATCAGCCAACCCCCAGGGCAGGGAGTTTTCCTGAGCACCAAGGTCAGGTAACAAAAGAAACAAACAGATAACACCTGGGTCCATCAATGACAAAAGGTCAGCTCAAGAACATGGTAAAAAAAAAAAAAGCCCAAAACAATAGGATGTCTCCAGATCCTAGTAATAATGCTACAGACAACTCTGGACAGCTGAACCCAATTGAAGCAAAGGAAAATGACCTTAATCCTATGCTTATATTAATAATAGAAGGCCTAAGGGAGGAAATCAAATACCTCAGAGAGCAACAACAAAATACTGCAAAGGAGGTGATGGAAATGAATAAAGCGCTTAAAGGAATGGAAGACCTGAAAAGGGAAGTTGAAGCAATGAAGAAAATCCAATCCGAGACATCCATAGAACTGGAAAACCTTAAGAAAAGAATCGGAACTACAGACACTAGCATCACCAACAGAATACAAGAGATGGAAAAAAGAATTTCAGGCTCAGAGGATAAAATTGAAGAAATTGATACATCTGTCAAAGAAAATGTCAAATCTAAAAAAGTCCTGACAGAAAAACTTCAGGAAATCAAGGACACAATGAAAAGACGAAATCTCAGAATAATAGGAATAGAAGAAAGAGAAGAGTCTGACCTCCATGGACCAGAAAATATCTTCAACAAAATTATTGAAGAGAATTTCCCAAATCTAAAAAAGAGATGCCTATAACTGTACAAGAAGCTTATAGAACTCCAAATAGATTAGACCAGAAAAGAAAATCTCCCCGCCACATAATAATCGAAACACTAAATGTGCAGAACAAAGAAAGAATATTAAAAGCTGCTAGGGAAATGGGTCAAGTAACATCTAATGGCAAACCTATCACAATCACACCTGACTTTTCCTCACAGACACTGAACGCCAGAAGGGCCTGGACAGATGTCTTGCAGACCCTTAAAAAAACCACAAATACCGGGCCAGACTACTATTCCCTGCAAAATTATCAATCAACAAAGATGGAAAAACAAAATATTACATGACAAAGCTAAATTCAAACAATATCTATACACAAATCCAGCTCTACAGAAGATGTTGGAAGGAAAACTCCAACCCAAAGAGGTTAACTACACACAAGAAAGCACAGGAAGCAAACAGCATGCCTGCAGCAAAATCAAAAGAAAAGAATCTCACTCACACACCATTTCTACCAACATCAAGATGGCAGGAAGTAACAATCACTGGTCATTTATATCTCTCAACATCAATGGACTCAATTCCCCAATAAAAAGGCACAGGCTAGCAGAATGGATGCGAAAACAGAATCCCACATTCTGCTGCTTACAAGAAACACACCTCGGCAAAAAAGATAGGCATTATCTCCAAGTAAAGGGCTGGAAAAAGATATACCAAGCAAATGGACCCAAGAAAAAAGCTGGAGTGGCAATTCTAGTATGCAACAAATTGGACTTTCAACCAACATTAATCAAAAGAGATGGGGAAGGACACTATATACTCATCAAAGGAAAAATCCACCAAGATGAAATTTCAATAAAAAACATCTATGCCTCAAATGTAAGACCACCCACATTCATTAAAGAAACACTACTGATGCTGAAATCCCACATTGAACCTCACACATTAATAGTGGGAGACTTCAACACACCACTCTCAGCACTGGACAGATCAACAATGCAGAAACCAAACAGAAAAATAATGAACCTCACAGATGTCATGAATCCAATGGACCTAATTAATATCTACAGAACATTTCACCCCAAAACAAAAGAATACACTTTCTTCTCGGCACCTCACGGAACCTTCTCCAAAATCGACCATATAGTCGGTCACAAAGCAAGCCTCAACAGATACAGGAAAATTGAAATCACTCCTTGTAACTTATCAGACCATCATGGAATAAAGCTAGGCTTCAACAATAACAAAAACAACAGAGTGCCTGCAAAAACATGGAAACTGAACATCTCTCTCCTCAATGACCTCTGGGTCAGGGAAGAAATAAAAAAAGAAATTAAAGTCTTCTTAGAACTCAATAAAAATGAAGGCACAACATACCCAAACTTATGGGACACATTGAAAGCAGTACTAAGAGGAAAGTTTATAGCACTAAGTGCCTTCAAAAAGAAACTGGAGAATTCCTATACTAGCCACCTAAAAGCACACCTGAAAAAGCTAGAACAAAAAGAAGCAAACACTCCCAAGAGGAGCAGACGAGAGGAAATTATCAAACTCAGGGCTGAAATCAACAACTTAGAAACAAAAAGAACAATATAAAGAATCGACAAAACCAAGAGCTGGTTCTTTGAGAAGATCAACAAAATAGACAAGCCCTTAGCTAAACTAACTAAAAGGCAGAGGGAAAACCCCCAAATCAACAAAATCAGAAATGAAAAGGGGGATATAACAACAGACATTGTGGAAATCCAGAGAATCGTTAGGTCCTACTTCAAAAACTTGTACTCCACAAAATTGGAAAATCTAAATGAAATGGATGATTTTCTTGGTAGATTCCACCTACCAAGGTTAAATCAAGAACAGGTAAATAAATTAAACAGTCCTATAACCCTTAAGGAAATAGAAGAAGTCATTAGAAATCTTCCAACCAAAAAAAGCCCAGGCCCAGATGGTTTCAGCACAGAATTCTACCAGACATTCAAAGAAGAGCTAACACCAATATTCTTCCAAATCTTCCACAACATAGAAACAGAAGGAATACTGACAAACACAGTCTATGAAGCCACAGTTACCCTGATACCTAAACCTTACAAAGACCCAACGGAGAAAGAAAATTTCAGAACAATTTCACTTATGAATATGGATGCAAAGATACTTAATAAAATACTTGCAAACCGGATCCAAGATCACATCAAAAGTATCATACACCATGATCAAGTAGGCTTCATCCCAGGGATGCAGGGGTGGTTCAACATTAGAAAATCCACCAATGTAATCCACCACATAAACAAGCTGAAAGAAAAGAACCACATGATCATCTCATTGGATGCTGAAAAAGCTTTTGACAAAATACAGCACCTTTTCATGATAAAAGTCTTAGAGAGATCAGGTATACAAGGACCATATTTAAACATAATAAAGGCAATTTTCAGCAAGCCAATAGCCAACATCAAACTAAATGGAGAGAAACTTAAAGCATTTCCTCTAAAATTAGGGACAAGGCAAGGCTGCCCACTCTCTCCATATCTCTTCAACATAGTACTTGAAGTTTTAGCTAGAGCAATAAAACAACTAAAAGAGATCAAGGGGATTCAAATTGGAAAAGAAGAAGTCAAAGTATCCCTATTTGCAGATGATATGATAGTATACATCAGTGACCCCAAAAATTCCACCAGAGAACTTCTACAGCTGATAAACTCCTTCAGCAAGGTGGCCGGATACAAAATCAATTCAAAAAAATCAGTAGCCTTTCTTTACACAAAAGATAAATGGGCTGAGAAAGAAATAGGGAATCAACACCCTTCACAATAGCCACAAATAATATAAAATACCTGGGGGTAACTCTAACCAAGCAAGTGAAAGAACTGTATGATAAGAACTTCAAGACCCTGAAGAAAGAAACTGAAGAAGATATCAGGAGATGGAAAGATTTCCCTTGTTCATGGATAGGTAGGATCAACATAATAAAAATGGCAATCTTACCAAAAGCAATATAAAGATTCAATGCAATTCTTATCCAAATACCAACTCAATTTTTTACAGATCTGGAAAAAACAATTCTCAACTTCATATGGAATAACATAAGACCCAGAATAGCTAAATCAATCATGTACAATAACAGAACATCTGGAAGTATCACCATCCCGGATTTCAAGCTGTACTACAGGGCAATAGTAATAAAAACAGCATGGTACTGGTACAGAAACAGACCAGTTGACCAATGGAATCGCATTGAAGACCCAGAAATAAACCCACACACCTATGGTCACTTAATTTTTGATAAACAAGCCAAAAACATACAATGGAAAAAGGAAAGCATCTTCAATAAATGATGCTGGTCTAACTGGATGTCAACATGTAGAAGAATGCAAATAGATCCATTCTTATCACCCTGTACAAAACTTAAGTCTAAGTGGATCAAGGACCTCAACATAAATCCAGACACACTAACATTAATAGTAGAGAAAGTGGGGAAAAGCCTTGAAATCATTGGAACTGGTAGCAACTTCCTGAATAGAACACCAATAGCTCAGGCACTAAAACAAACAATCAATAAATGGGACCTTATAAAATTGAAAAGCTTCTGTAAGGCAAAGGACACTGTCCTTAGAACAAAATGGCAGCCTACAGACTGGGAAAGGATCTTCACCAACCCAACATCTGACAGAGGGCTAATATCTAAAATATATAAAGAACTGAAGAAATTAAACACCAAAAAATCAAATAATCCCATCAATAAATGGGGTACAGAGCTAAACCAAGAATTCACAGAAGAGGAATCGCTAAAGGCTGAGAGCCATTTGAGGAAATGTTCAACATCTTTGGTCATCAGGAAAATGCAACTTAAAACAACTCTGAGATTCCATCTCACACCTGTCAGAATGGCTCAGATCAAAAACTCAAATGATAGTACATGTTGGCTAGGATGTGGAGAAAGGGGAACACTCCCCCATTGCTGGTGTGACTGCAAACTTGTGCAACCACTTTGGAAATCAATCTAGAGATATCTTAGAAAATTGGGAATAAATCAACCTCAAGACCCAGCCATACCCCTCTTGGGCATATATCCAAAAGATTATAAACGAAACCACAAGGACATTGCCTCAAGAATGTTGACAGTAGATTTATTTGTAACAGCCAGAAACTGGAGACAACCCAGATGTCCTTCAACTGAAGAACAGATAAAAAAAACTGTGGTACATTTACACAATGGAATACTACACATCTATCAGAATTGAGGAAATCATGCAATTCGAAACCAAACGGATGGAACTAGAAAAGCTCATCCTAAGTGAGCTGACTCAGTCCCAGAAAGATAAACATGGTATGTATTCCCTCATAAATGGATATTAACCATACATCAGAGGATAACTATCCTACAACCCACACACCCAAATAGATAGGAACCTAGCATATCTATCCCAGGAAAAATTCTACCCACCAGTGAGTCATGGAATCTGCTGCAGGTTAGTGGAACACCACACCCTAGATGGTGTGCCTTATCAAGCTCCAGTACAAGTGGAAGCTCTTGGCCCTCACATGATGCAAGATCAGAGGGAGTATCATATGTGAGGGCCCACCTTATCTGAGGAGAAGGAGAGTACCAAATAGAGGAACAAGGAGGGAGGGAGGGAGGGAAGGACAGAGGGAGGGAAGGAGAGAGGAAGGGAGGGGCCAGGAGGGGAGGAGGGAGTAAACTATGTTCTAGAAGTAAATAATACTTTTTTAAGAAAAGAGTTAATAAGCTTAAAAATATAATAAAAATACAATATAAAATTTTCAAACTATAATTTACCAAAGGTATAATTGCCTTACTGGCATGAAAGGAAAATGGCATTAATTTCAGATTAGAATGTTAGACTGCAGGTGGCTACAGAGATTACACAAAATTGATAGCAGTTTAAAAGTTTTTTTTTTCTTTTTCTTTTTTTTTTTTGGAGAGGTATAGGCTATTTCCATGGTTTGGCATTAAAAAGCAGGTAACAGGTTTAAAACACTGTAAATAAATTAAAGGTGACAGCTGTTCAACCTGGTTTTACAAATCTCCAAGAGTTGAAAAAACTTGGAGCTAAGGTAAAATAATGCATGGTGTTAGCCCATGCCTTTACCTCCAGCAGAGACAGGAGGATCACTATAGAGTTAGTTGTCTTATAAATTCTAGAGTTACAAAAAACAGGGTGGTGATGGTGCACACCCTTAGTCCCATCATTGGGGAATAATACACCCTTAATCCCAACACACTAGAGACAGAAACAGGCAGATCTCAGAGCCTGATACAAAACAAGCTCTAAACAGAGAAAAACTTTGATCCAGGGGTGGAGGAGCACATCTTTAATCCCATCAGTTGGTAGCCACATGTCTTTTATCCCAAAACTTAGAGTGCAGAGACAGGCACATAGGATTTGGAAGAATTTAAGTTTAAAAGCTACTTACAAAAGGCAGGCTGCAATTCAAACAAATTGTCCTTTGAGATCTCAAAATATATACACTAAAGGTTTGTTTAGCTCCAAAATATCAAAATAATTTCTTCTTTAATCCGGATTGAAAGGTAATATTTTATACATTGTCAAAAAAAACAAATTTGCTCCAGGAAAAATATTACCTGAC
>CAJQZJ010032130.1:4668565-4733028 GCA_907164525.1 Lophiomys imhausi
TATCTTATGAAAATGTCACCCTGAGAAAGTATCGAGATTGTTGGGTTACAGGGACTTCCAGTCCAGTGGTTAACATTGTCAACTTGATCTAGAACAGTGGTTCTCAACCTGTGAGTTGAGATCCTTTTGGGGGTTGAATGACTCTTTCACAGAGATCACCTAAAACCATTGAAAACCACATGATGATTTATAAAAGTAGCAAAAATACAGTTATAAAGTACCAAAGAAAATAATTTTATGGTTGGGGTTCACCACAACATGAGAAACTGTATTAAAGGGTCACAGCACTAGGAAGCTTGAGAACCACTGATCAAGCATCATAGAGGAGGCATGACTGTGAAGGATTATCTAGATTAGATTAATTAAGATAGGAGGGTTTACTGTGGAAGCAGGTGTGTCATTCCCTGGGTTGGGTCCTAGATTACATACAAGGGAGGAAGCTGGTTGAGCATAAACGTGCACTGCTTTTCCTCCCTGACTGTGGCTGAAGTGTGAGCAGTCTCTGAGCCACCCCATGCCATGATAGGCAGTACCCTAGAACTCTGAGACAAAATAAACCCTTCTCTCCTTAAATTGTATTTATCAGGTATTTGTCATATCAACAAGATAAGTAATTAGTAGATCCAATACATTCAAAAGATAGAATTCAAGTTCTGGGATAGCTATCTAAGAGCAGTAAGTAGAGTTTTAGATCTATGACTGTGCTTCAAAGCAATGAATGTCATGCTGGAGTGACCAATTCTCATATTACATTCATTTTCACAAAGAGTTGCCTGCAGTACTCTTAGCTTAATTCAAATTTTATCCTTCATTTTACCAGTGACAAATAATTTGTAATGTTTCTCCTGCTGTTCCCTTTGAAGTAGGTGATATTGATTGGGCGCTTTCAGATGCTAATTGACTAATTCTAGAATGCAAATTCTTTTTAGAGACCTTTATTTGTTTTGCCTACTTAATTAACTACCTAGTATGTGTTATTATGTTTATGGTGATGTATATCAAAGTAAATTATGACTAGAATACTAATTTTGAGCTGGAGAGATGGCTCAGCTGTTAAGAGAACTGGCTACTCTTCCAGAAAACCTGGGTTCAATTCCCAGCACCTACAGGGTGGCTTATAATTCTCTGTAATTCCAATTCCAGGGGATCTGACACTCTCTTCTGGCCTCTGTGTGTACCAGGCATGTGAAAACTGCAAATTAATTAATTAATGTGGTTATTAGTAAGTATAAACTGTAATATTAGGCCGGCGGAGTAGCCGGTGGCTTGGCAGAGGAGCAGGCGGCCTGGCCCGAGTGTCTTAACCGGTTGCCTAACTTATCCTGGAGAAAGAGCCCTGGGACCAAGGGTGGCCTACACCACTTGTAACCTAAACTCTGTTAATTAATATAAGTTGTTATATTAGGCTGGTAGAATTACCGGTGGCTTGGCGGGAGATTAGCCTGGGCTCAAGGGGTGTCTGGGAATCCAACAGCCCAGGACCGCTTGGACTGAGGGCCTATAAGCTGCCACAGTCTTTTCCCCAATAATTAAACACACCAAGACCTTTTCATATTTTAACACTTAGCCCTTAGCTGAACAGACTCTCAATTAGCTGCTCTAAGTTAACCCGGATCAGATCACCTAATCCCAAACCACCATGTGCCTGAGAGTACCTTCCAGCAATTCTCCAGTTGTCTGTCTCTTTCTGTGTCTCCCAGCAGAAAGAGAGAGAGTGTCTGTGTGTTCTCAGAGTTCCTCTGCTGATCTGAGGAAGTCCCGCTTTCCTATACTCTTTCTGCCCAGCTAATTGGCCATAAGTGACTTTTATTAACCAATCAAGAGAATGCCTCAGAAGGGGCAGTAACCAGATCTCAGCATTGAATTCAATGTATCAGAAACAATATTAGACCTTCCCTCAACAGGCATGTATGTGGTACATGGACATATGTGCAGAAAAAAAATCCACCCATACTAGTTTCGAATTTCCCACCACTCTGGTAATTTAGTTTTCCCATCCATACCTGAGCAGTGAGGTGCATGTCTCTTTACAGTCATTGGCAGTAGAACAGTGACTGACGTAGGTCTAACAAAACCAGAGACAAAATTTGTAAGTTGTTTCCAGTGTATAACTATTACACTGATTTGGTGAGGAATCATTTGGTTGTATACCCAGAAGTGGTATGGCTGGGTCTTGAGGTAGAGCTATTCCAGATTTTCTAAGATATCACCAGACTGACCTCCATAGTGGTTGCACAAGCCTGAATTCCCACCAGCAATGGAGTAGGGTACCCCTTTCTCCACAACCTAGCCAGCATGTGCTGTCATTTGAGCTTTTGGTCTTAGCCATCTGACAGGTGAGAGATGGAATCTCAGAGTTGTCTTCAATTGCGTTTCTCTGAAGATTAAGGATGCTGAGCATTTCTTCAAGTGTCTCTCAGCCATTAGGGATTTCTCGTTTGTGAAGTCTCTGTTTAGCTCTGGTCCCTTTTCTTTGAATGGATTATTTGGTTTCTTGGCATTTAATTTCTTGAGTTCTTTTGGATATTTTGGATATTAGCCCTCTGTCAGATGTGGAGTTGGGGAAGATTTTTTCCCAATCTGTAGGTTGCTGTTTTGTTTAAATTACAGTGTCTTTTGCCTTACAGAAGCTTTTAAGTTTCATGAGGTCCAATTTATTGATTGTTAGTCTTAGAGTCTGATCTGTTGGTGTTCTTCTCTTCAGGAAGTTGTCACCTGTGTTGATGAGTTCGAGGGTTTTCCCCACTTTCTCTTCAGAGGGCACTGTGATGGAGTTGTAACCTGAAGTAATAAATAAATATAAAAAATTTGTAAGTTGTTTATTAATTAAGTGCTCCCAAGGCAAAAACACTGAGGGGAGGGAAGAATTTGGACATGGAAGGGGAAGTAGCTAAACAAGGGGCTGGCTGTGGGAGGAGCCCCAAAGCAAGCAGCTTTAGTGTGATTCTGTAGGGGCACTCCACACTATGCCTCACCCAATCTGAGGCAGAGGTAGGCTCTTGTAACCTAATGGAGTCAAGTTCAGCAAACCCTGGAAGAACACACCAAAGCTAAGAGGAAGAGCTCATGGAAATGGCAAAAAGAATGTCATCTTGTTAAAGAAGTAGCTATTTGCTTCTGTGAGATTCAGTGCTTTTCCTGGCCCAGTGCTGTCTAAGGACTCATTTTTAGTGAGGTAATCACAGGAATTAGAACTATGCATTTAGAAAAATTCACAGCAACCTGACAGCAATTTGATGCCTGTTGAATCTAACATTAATACAAACTGGCTTAATTTTATTTTGTTTTTCTAGTTGTTTTCTTAACTGGCTACAGAACACATAAAAGTGCTGTTATTGCTAAAATGTAAAATCTTCCACCAACTCCATAACTCTGACTGAAATTTAACCCAAATGTTATGGTACCAGGGACTAGAAACTTAATGTGACTATGGTGCTTAGAAGTATATAATTTTAGGAGGTGATGTTGACTACAGAAGGTTGTCAGTGTGGAGCCCAAATGAATACTGATGGATTTGCAAGAAAAGAAATATCAAAAGAGATACAGATGTAGATTTTTTCCTCTTTTGCTTTTTTTTGCCATAGGCAAAAGTAAACTATGAAAATTTCTTTGATTTTACATTTTAGTGGAGGATCAAGATCATAAATATCCATCCCATAGTTACATTTTGAGTTGTTTAGGAATCAAGAGGGTGTTCATGATCTAAGAAGATATTTTTAAAAATTGTAAGGCAAGTTAGTATGAATGCCGAGTTAGATATAGAACTTTAAACTCATGGAGATGGTTAGATAGTAGAATGTTAAAGTCAGGTGCCAAATACATATGGACTGGATATTGGGAATGTATGCTAAGCCATATAACTCTTATAATTGTGACCTATTTATTTCTGTTGTTTTGTATTGTATTTATTGTTATAAGAGAAAGAACCATTTGTTGGACTGAAAGGGGGATCTGTTGGGGGGAAAGATATACCTTAAATTTAAAAAAGGGGGGAGAGGATGGGGGGTTGAGGGGGAAGAAGGTGGGAGGGTGGGACTGGAGGGGGTTGTAGGGAGGGGATTTTGATTGAGATGTAACTTGAAGAAATAAAAAATAAATTATAAAAAATGAAAAAAAATTACAAAATAAAACAAACAAACAAACAAAAAGATCATAAATATCCAAGTTAAATTCAAATATCAGATAGGATGATAATATATTTTAGAAAAAAAGAGAGGGGAAATATGATAACAGGGAAGGAGGATTTTTTTGGATGATTTTATTTGTTATCCATTAACACAAACTTAATGGCTTACCTAGTTTAACTCCCTGATTCTGTGAGTAAAGGTACAGGCACAGCTTGTCTGAGCCAGGGCTTCAGATCTTATAAAGTTACAATCAAGGTGTTAGGTGCATTGTATTCCCAGCTTATGATTCAAATGGAGAACAGTTTAATTTTCTTCTGTGGTGCATAAAATTGAATCCAGGGGTTTGCACATGCTTGTAGGGAATTTCTGTTTATAAGGTAGAAGTCTGGCATTTTCAGAAAGCCCCGTAAGCTTGGTGCCAAAAGACAGACTCCCTTTTTTCAGTGGAAAGCCCTTCCTCCCTCTGATCTGAGGATCCCAGATCCTCTAAGTAAGATATGTCACATAGCCCGACCCAGATAAGAAACACACTCAGAGAACACCTGGAGATTTCTGAAAGTACTTCCCCATACTAATGAGGTCTTTCAGTGCCTTGGCTTTCAGCCAATGACATTTGTCTATGCCTCTAGACTATGTGGAGTTCTTCACCTACCCCCACTGCACATGGGCTAATTAGGTATTATATTTTCTTTCTTCTGATTGGACCATACCCAGCAAATCAAGCATATTCACCTCCAAAACCCCTCCCCACTGCCCAAAGGTTTATAATGTTCCTGATTCAGGAAATAAACTCTCTCTCTCTCTCTCTCTCTCTCTCTCTCTCTCTCTCCACCCTCTTTTTTTCCATGCCTACACACACACACACACAAAATGACTGCCAGAATCTGACTGTTTATTTTGGGCTTTGATGCAAAGCACTCTTCCTGCCATTAAGAGTTTGTTGCCGCTGCTTGCCTGGCTGGCCAGGCTTGTAGGGATCCAGGCTCCTGTCTGGCTGCCACTACCTAGCTAGGTCTCCTACTGCCTGCAACCAGGGCTCTTCTCTGAGCATACAGAACACCAGCTCCTCCTCACTTCTGCTGGCCTAGCTAGGCCACATGCTCCTGATGAGAGGCACTGAGCTTCTGAAGCCTCTCCCGCACCATCTGTCTGGCCACCTGGCCCAGCTCCAGGAGACCCAGGCTCCTTGTAACTGCCTAGCTCAGCACTGACAGTTTAGATAAAAGAGCTAACACTTGGGTGTTGGAGAAAACCCTTTATCCTACCTCTCTGCCCTAACCTAGGACCACCCTTTTCTGCCGGGACCTTCTAGTGGAGGATCATGTGTTTCTGGCCTGATACCAGACCAGGCTGGGAATTCTTCACCAGAAGCCACACATGCTAATGCTTTACTACCTTCACTTTTTTTCAGACACAGTTTCATACTAGCTTTGAAATTTTTATGTAGCCCAAGGTGTTATTAAACTCAAGATTCTTCTGCTTTTACCCTCCAAGGTCTGAAATTACAGGCATCAACCACCATACTTGGCACAGAACAACCCCCATATAAGGTCATTCTAGTTGTTTTGTAGAAGGACATCTACTTTCTTGGAATTGTTGGCCAAAGATTATCCTTATTTACAAGGCTATTCTTGGCTACATGTCAGTAGGTGTTTTATCATGGACACATATTCCTTCAAAGTCAACAAGGGAGAATATCTTTAAAATGACTTTTATGGTAAGAGAGCCATAAATGTAATGTAGTCAGGGGGTGATCTCCAAACACCTCTTCTAGCACATGTCCTGCTCATACTCTATGTTAAGGATTATACAAAAGGACGAACATAAAGTGGGTTTCATGATAGCCACATTGAAGATATCCATCACAGTGGTCAAAGAAGGGACACATAATGTAATATCTAAGCAATGACCTGCAAGAAGAAACATAAAACTGAGAAGAAGGTAGAAGATTGAGCAGTGTAAATTTAAAGTACTGGAGGTCAAGCTTGGTTAGTGATTCCTTGATCAAGGACAGCTTGAGCGGAGGGGAAAATTACAAGAAATGGGCTCAGAGGGATCCTAGGGAGTCAGATTTTTTAGGGCTTTATAGATTTGTCTGAGGATGTCAACTTTTACTGAGTGAGATAGGACTATTGACAGGTTCTGAACTGAGGACTAACATGACCTGATAGAATCTTTCTGCCTCTGGTGAGAGAGAGAGAGAGAGAGAGAGAGAGAGAGAGAGAGAGAGAGAGAGAAATTAGGACTTTACTTAGTGATAGACACACACTCACACACTGGCTTCATAGATGACGATATTAAAAGTATTACTTCAAATATTCATATGGTAGATGTAATCAGAAGGGAAAACTGATATGATTAGCAGGGTACTTAGATAATGTGGCAAAGAAAAAGAAAAGAGCCAAAGATGACTTCAGAGTCTTTGGCTGAAGCAAGCCAAGCAATGAAGTCAGTGTAACTGAGACTAGGATGATGGTGACAGGGATGGTGTTAAGGAGGCATTCATTATAAAAGGAAGTACAGAAGTTTGATTTTGGATACAGTATTTTGGTTTGCTTATGCATCAGGTTAGTGATAAATAAAGCATTGAGTGTGTGAATCAGAGATTCGTAGGTGAGGTCAGGGTGAACAAAATAACAGAACTCAGCAGTCATCAACACAGTGATGACTTAAAATCATGAGATGTGGTGAGTGCTCTGATGGAGAAATCCAAGAACTCAGTCTCCAACCAGAATGAAGAAGACTCCCTGAAGGATACAGGAAAAGAGTGATGTGTCTGTGTGGTGGGGGAGGAGAATCTAAGAGAGTGTTATCCTGGAAGTCTATAACTTCAGGGATCATGGAGATCCATGAAATTTAGGGATCAAGGAGAGAAACAAATTACAGCTTCAATAAGAAAGACAAGGAATCAGAATTGATTATTGGTTTTAGCCACACAAAGGTCATGAATGACCTTGACAAGGGTTGTGGTCATCAGAAAACATGATGGTATAGGTGTGATAGAAAATGGAGGGGAGGAGCTGAAATGGAAAATGTGTGCAACTTTTTGGAGGTATTATCCTGTAAGCAGGAGGGAAGAACAGATGATGATTGGAGAACCCTATGTTATAAGGTCATTAGGGCTAGTAAAGTAGTTACTTTGAAAGTGTGAGGACCTGAGATCAGATATCCAGCAGAACCCATTAAAAAACAAAAACAAAAAACTATCATGATGGCACCTCTCTGCAGTCCTAGTGCTGAGACAGCAGAGACAAGGATTCCAGAGGCCTGCTGGCCAGATAGTCTAGTCAAGCCATGAGATCCAAGTTTAATGAGAGACCCTCTCTCAAAAGTAGAACCTGACAGGGAAAGATGTGTGTGGCATTAACCTCCAGCCTCCAACTGTATCCACTCACCTGTGTACATACACAGATGGAGGATACTAGGTCATGTTTGTATGCTGATAGGCATGCCCCACTAAAATAAGAAAAGTTCAAAATTCAGAGATGGAAGAGAACAATATACCAATGGGATGGTATTATTGCATTTAGTTGAGGGGATGATCTAAAATTCCTTCTGTAAGACCTCAAAATTAAACTTGATAAATGATAACGTCAGAAAATTGTATTTGACTCTTGTTATACAGTGTCTTGTGACACAGAAAGAGGTAAAAGCAATCTTTTAATTCAGAAAATTTGAGACTCAGATTACAATCAAGATAAGTAGTCATGAATAGTGTGAAATGTTCAGACTGGAAACTGAGATCTCTCAGTTTAAGTGGTTTAAGTATGTTTAGGTGGTTTAAGTATGATTTATCTAACTGAGATAACTAAGAACTTCTGGGGTCAAATCCTAACAGCCTTATGAGGGCAGTGGGTTCTCTCCCCATGGAAGCTCATCACAAGAAGCAAATTACTTTATGTCTCCATTCTCTCTCCCACAAAAAATAGGTTTTATTATTTTGATTTGGAAGTTAGTTACTTTAAAATTTTTTAATTAGTTAATTAATCAGTCAGTCAGTCAATTAAGTATGTGAATGCAAGCAGGCTTATGTACATATGGTTGCAGGAGCTGTGGGGTGAATGTAGAGGTCATATAAAAGCTGGTGGATATTGGGTTCTTAAGTCAGGTTGGTCAGCACAACCACATTTACCTGCTAACTGATCTTGCCAGACTAGGACATTATGTCTAGCAAAGCAGCAAAGGTAAGCTGGAGAAAGCTGTGTATGCAGAACAGTCTTTCTTCAAGTGAAAATTGGAGGTATCTCAAAGAACAGAGAAGTGGGGATTCCAAACACTCCCTGGGATTAAAAATACAAATACTGTACTGTATACAATAGGTTCTTGAGTCAGAAGGGAGTGGAAAGGGAGAAGGCAGAACAGTACAAAGGGATCAGGAGTCAAACAGCAATTAAGGGAACAAAGGTCAGCAGATAATAATTATAGGCAGTTAGGGAGAGAATTAGAGCTAGAGAGGTGCTAATTACATGAGCCATTTAGACAAGGGTGGGGCTTTTCTTCGAAAAACAAAGTGAGGCTTGATTACCTGCTAAAAATAAAGGCAGGCCCTCTGAGCCAGGCTCACAAATCTGGCTCTGTCCCAGGCAGAGAGAAGTCCTGTGCTGGTTTAGCTACTTTGTGGATCCTATAGGAGTAGCCTGCCTCCACCTTTTTCCAAATTCTGATGCTGGGTCTGGGACTGTGTGAATCACTCCAGCTCCAAAGGAAGTGGCAGAGTAGATTGGATTTTGAGGATACAAAGTAAGATACATAGTAAGAATAAGAATCCTTCTAGGAGCTGGCTAGGCCCTGTAAAAGGATGGTGACCAAACAAAGGGAGGGAAGTCCTAGCTCCTTTTGTTCTTGGTTAAGGTTTCCACAAGGAAGTTGCAGAAGGAGGGATGCTTCTCTTCAACTTGAATGTAGGCCATTTTTCAGACTAACCTAGCTTTGTAACCAATACAGGAATGTTGGTCTAGCTTTCCCAGTGGCTGACATAATGTCTTTATTTCTCCTGTTAGTTTGTGAGATCACCATTCCCTCCTGTGGACTGTGGAAGTAATGGAAAGGTACAGAAGAGGCAATAGAAACAAGAAATACATTCTCCAAGCATATTCTGCTTGTCCAGCCAACATCTCATTTTACCTGTATCCATGAAGCATCATGGGACATTTGCACCTAATTTCAGAATATGGACAGTTTTGTTCTGAAGATTTTCTGTTATGATGGATGACAGTTTGCCAGCTACTAAAGTCTCTGTGTGTTTCAATAGCTATGTTTATCTTTATTGAGGTTTTCTTTTATAAATTTTTCTGTTGTTGAATGACAAACTGACCCAAGACATAGTGACTTCGAGTAGCAATGAGGTGAGGTCATCTGGGGTTGTAGCCAACTTAGGGTATGATGGAACTAGAGTGAGGTGGCCTGCTCATAGGGATGCTAAATTTGCACTTGGTGTTGGTTGAGGGTCTTACTTCCCCTTTATGTAGCTCTTCAGTTGTATATCCTTATGATATAGAGGCTGGCTTCTTCCAGAAGGAGCAATACAAAAGTCTAGGAAGGAAGCACCTGCATGCATTTCTTTGTGTTTTGCCTAGTCTTGTAAGTGACTAAAACTTGCCCAGTATTAAATTGGTCCTTTATTTCATCCCCAATTCACAGAAATGTGAATGATACTGTCTTACAAATTGGTTTTATATTTGTTCTTTAAGCAATGCCTAAGCATTGCTTAAATTCGTTCATTGATTTATCAACCCAAAATATTTGTTGGGTCCCTACTATATGCTAGGTACTGTTTGTTTCTAAACTGTTAATGAGCTGCTTGAGACTCCCAGTGGCAGAAAGAATGAGAAAAATGTAGAAAGCTTAACATCATTGAGAATTTGATCAACATTAGAATGAGGATTCTTAGGTGAGTAAATTCCCTGATTTCAGTGGATTGAATGTCTAATGGAAGACTCTTATGTTAAGAGCTTCACATAGAAATAATAATTGGATTAAAAGTATACACACTGCATGCACGCACACACGTATGAGCACCTACCCCCTTACCTTAGAAGTGTTCAAAACATTCATATTATGTGCTTACCTTAGCAAGCAACTATTTTATTGCATTTTGAAGGTAAATGAGAGTTTTTTTTTCTAGATGTATTTCTAAAAGGAGAGCCACACTGTAAATTTCGGAGTAGCTTTCCAGAGGGCAAAAGAGGTGTGGTTTGGGAAGGCAATAAGAGAAGAAGCATGGCACCAAATGTAATTTGAGTGTATGTTGCTTTCCTGGAAATATTTAAATGAGAAAATGTGGATTCATAATTGAGTAATGTAGCACATAAACACTTAAGCATCTTGTCTTCGCCTTTGCCAGCTGGGCACATCTATAACTGAAATCAAAGCAGGATATCATAAAGCCTTTCCAAGAACAGAAACATGATTCCATGGTTTTGAGGAGGGGAAAGAATAGCCTTTTTTAAATAGTATAATTTACATTCAATCAAATGCCCAAATGCTATGTGTACATACAATTCCATACTCAGTGTCATAATACTCTGCCACAATAACTTAAATGTGCTTGAGTCTGGATATAGTTATATTGAAATTTGGAACAAATGTGTCTAGATATAATATTTGTTATAGGAAAATTCTTCTCTTAATCAATATCAGAACATTTTTAGGACTTGGGTGGGATAAGAGCTTACATAAAATGAACTTTCAGTGAAGTCTTGCCATGTCTCCATGAGCTGTATGTTAACAGCTCCATTTATAGAGGTGAAAACCTGAGATACCCTATATAATCTGTTTCAAGATTGTATTATTTTATGATTCTTTATGAAAGATAGAATAATTCTTTTTTTCTCAGTCTTAGTTGTAATTTACAAAAATTCAACCCATATTCTATTGTAAAGACACCAACACTAATTTCTTACATGTTTTGATTGAGAAATCTCATCTGTGTCCAGCACTGCCCCAGCTGCCAAGGAAGAAAACAGAAAATCTTGGTGTCAGTTCTTAACTACTATGAACACTCTAGAATGTGTCCAAATGAAATAAACCCCAAAGTAAGTATTGTTTGATTTTTTAATCATAGTTTAGATTAATGAGGAAGTACTAGTAGAATGAAAAGAGTGAGCAATGCTTAGCAACACTGAGAGACTATTGGATTAGACATAGAAGACAGAGAATGAGAGGCAGAAAGGCACACACAGGCAAAGGGAGGATTGCTGCCCAGTGCTGATCCTATAGATTGTCTGGGTCCATGTTTGTCCAGATGCATAACAAATAATACTTCTAATCCACACTCATGCCTCTGCCACTGAAAGTTGGCAAGGTCTTTGATGCTATCAAATTTTGGGTACTTAACAGGAAATTATCTTATCTACTTTCCTGTTGCTGTGAAGGGAAAGTAGGGCCAAGGCAACTTGCAGAGGAAAGACTTTATTGGGGCTTACAGTTGCAGAGGGCTAGAGTCTATGGCCATCATGGCAAGGAGTATGGCAACAGGCAGCATGCGTGGGGATGGAGCAGTAGCTGAGAGATTACATACAGCCTTATCTACAAGTAAGGAGCAGAAAAAACTAACTGGGAATAGCAGGGGTTTTGAAAGCACAAAGCCAGCCCCCAGTAGCATACTCCTCCAACAAGGCCACATATTCTAATCCTTTCCAACAGTTTCACTGAGGATTCAACTATACAAGCCTATGGGGGCCATTTTCATTCAAACTACAACAGAAGTCTAGCTGAGAAGTTGTTAATTAGTGAAGTCTATTCAAAAGCATGATGGAATAGGTCACAAGAGAGGAAAAGATTCACATTAGTGTCAGTGATAGGAGATGAAAGAATAAGATTTCCTTTACAAAGCTCAAAGTACAGCTTGTGAGACTTTTTGTGTAGACAACTTGTGTACTGAAGATGTTCCTTCATTGAGCAAATATTTACAGAGACTCTTCTTCATAACATATCTTGTGTTAGTAATACAACACTGAACAGGACACTCTTTGCCCTTGCAAACCTTAGTCTGCGAGGTGTAAAAAGAGATAAATCATAGGGATGTATAGGACACGGCCTTCCAATCTAGGCTGTGATTTAATTTTCTAAGTTTACTTCACTTTTCAACTGTTTATTTTCATGCCCCTTTGATAAAGACTATATGAAAAAGTCTCAGCAGCCTCCCATGGTGACCATCTGCCCTATCTTATTGGAGTTCTGTCCAGATATTGTCAATGAATCAAGAAAGTGCCTGCCCCAGCTATCAAGCACTGTGGAAATTCTGTTCTCTTGTGTTTTTTTAAAACCATGATTACCAAATACTTGCTTGCTGTCTTAGTTTGCTTTCTATTTCTGTGATGAAGACCATGACCAAAAGTAACTTAGAGTGGAAAATGCTTATTTTATTTCAGTTTACTGTCTCTCCAGAAGGGTAGTCGGGGTAAGAACCCAGAGGTAAGAACTGAAGGAGAGTTCATGGAGAAATGCTGCATTCTGCCATGCTCTCTAGCACTTACTCAGTCTGCTCTCTTATACAACCCAGGCCCATCTACCCAGAGGTGACACCAACTACAGTGAGTTGGATCCTCCCATATCAATCATTAATCAAGGAAATGACCCATAGACTTATCTACTGGTCAATCTGATAAAGGCAATTCCTTAGCTGACTCTCCCACTTCCCAAATTACTCTAGCTAGTGTCAAGTTGACCCAAACTAATCAGCATGCTTGCTGTTTAAAAAGCAAAGATGGTAGGGGTATATAGGTGTACATAGGCATATATGTTTGGATGTGCTCCTGAATGATATGTCTAAATCCTAGCATACTGCCCACGTGAAGTTGAACTTAAATAGGAAACAATTTTTTGTAGATAAAAATACGGATTTTGTGATAAGATTTATGATAGTCTTTAAATCCAATGACTGGTGTCCTTATAAGAGAGAGGCAGTTACCTTTGAGTAGCATGTGGACATGTCTATAAGCCAAGGATGACAACAGCTGCCTGTGATCAGAATCCAGGAAAGCAGTGAGGAGCAGTGTTCTCTCAGAACCTCCAGGAGGAAACCATCAGGGTAGTACCTTGATTTCAGACTTTGGGACTCTAAGACTATGAGAGAATCAGTTCTTTTTTCTTCAGTCACAATGTATTAGACCAGGAAAGTAAGTGGAGGGTTAATAAAGTTTGCTACTGCTCCATTACTGAACTAGGCAGAGACAAAGGACTGGGACCAAGGAAGGGATTACTAAGAGTTACAGAGAGTGAAAAGATTTTCTTTTCTTTTCTTTTTTCTTTTGGAATCTAAAACAGGAAAGTTTAGGTGGGTCTATTTCCTTCCTCAGTCTCAGCTCTGGGACAAAGTTTGGAACTCAGACCAAAGGATCCTATCTTTTAGATATGCTAAAAAGTAGGACAAGCACAGATAGTGGCAAATTCAGAGATCCAAGCAAGCTCTTGAAACATTAGGATATTTGATATTCCAAAAGAGAAACAAAATAATTATCATGACAAAATCCTAAAGTCTTTAAATTCCTTATATGTATTATATATTCACGAATGCCCTAATTTGAAGTTATTCTCTACTTTTCCAATGAGAAAATCAACACAAAAGTTGTCAATATGAATAAATAAACTTCTACATATGTAGATGAAATAATCATATGCATGCTTATACTATCTAATGTTTAACTACATATGATCATATATTGTAATTATATAAAATGCAGCCACTTAAAATGACACTTATTTTTATATACCATAAACCCCCTTTAAACTCTCCACAAGAATTTTTAATATTGTCTTTGTTATCATTAGAGACAGCTTTGAGTCATTGCCTGGGAATAGGCTGCACCAGCTTACAGTGCTTCTGGCTATTAGATGCACGTTGACCCTGAGAACCCCCTGTGAGCAGCCGGGGAAGACCACAAACACTGTCCGACAAGTAAGCTGCAGGGGAGCTACAACCCCACCCAACAGCCTGAGGCATGCCAACCTGCGCTGTCATCTATATGAAGACCAATTGGATCCCAGGAATCTACAGGAACTCATCACCATCACAACCCCTCACCTGAGTCCCCAGTTGGGACAAAACAGGAAGGGATGAGCTCTTGGAGACACACTGAAAACCTCCACACAAGGCCCCTTCCAGCCAGTGGAAAGTTACAGATCACCAAGCAATATGACTGCCACACCAAAGCTCCCCCTTTGGTTCCAAGCCCAGAAGATAATAGGAACAAACAGCTAAGAACAACCAAATGGCTAAAGATCAGAGAAAAAACAGGTACAACAGAAGTCAGGGAGATATGACTCCAACAAAACACAACTATGCTAGTACAGCAAGTCCTGACCACTTTACCACAGCTGAAACACATGAAAATGACAACAACTCTACAGTCTGAAAAGTGATAGAGTCCTTTCAAGAAGAACTTAAATCTATGAAGGAACTCAAAGAGTCCACAATTTTACAAGCGAAAGCAACAGATAATACCATTAGAGAACTCCAAGCCAAAGTGGCTCAAACTGAACAGCAAAGAGACAAGGCAATGAAAGATTTAAAAGAGATGAAAGATGTCCAGGCAAGACAAGCAAATTGGAGCAGGAAATATACAAAACAAAGAAAATCTTTCAAGACATGAAGCTGGAAATAGAAGCAATAAAGAAAACACAGTCAGAGTTAAAAATGGAAATGGAGAATCAAGGGAAGAGAACAGGAAGTACAGATATGAGTATCAAAAATAGGATACAAGAGATGGAAGACAGGATCTCAGGCATGGAAGATTCGATGGAAGAAATCAGTACAACATCCGAAGAAAATGAAAAAGCTAAAAACTCCTCACCCATAACATTCAAGAAATCAAGGACTCAATGAAAAGACAGAACTTGAGAATTATAGGCATAGAGGAAAGAGAAGACTCCTGACTCCAAGGTCCAGGAAACATCTTCAACAATATCATAGAAGAAAACTTCCCAAACCTAAAGAAAGAGATGCCAATAAAATTCCAAGAGGCTTACAGAATACCAAACAGATTAGATCAGAAAAGAAACTCCTCTAGCCACATAATAATTGAAACTCCAAATGTACATAACAAAGAAAGAATATTAAAAGCCATAAGAGAAAAAGGTCAAGTAACGTATAATGGCAGACCCATTAGAATTACACCTGACTTCTCCTCAGAAACTCTAAAAGCTAGAAGGGCTGGACAGATGTTCTACAAGCCCCGAGAGAACATAGGTGCCCAGCCAGACTACTATACCCAGCAAAACTCTCTATCAACATCAATGGAGAAAACAAGATATTCCATGACAAAATCAAATTTAAACAATTTCTACCCATAAATCCAGCCCTATAGAAGATCCTAGAAGAAAAATTCCAACCCAGAGAAGATAACTACACCCAAGAAAACAGAGGAAACAGAAAACTCCACGGCAACTAAACCAAAAGAAACATAGGACCACCACCTTTCCCAAAATAATGGGAAATAACAACCTCTAGTCACTAATATCCATAAACATCAATGGACTCAACTTGCCAATAAAAAGACAGAGGCTTGCAGATTGGATCCGTAAAAAAGACCCATCATTTTGTCGCTTACAAGAAACACAACTTGCTAACAAAGATAGACACTATCTTAGAGTAAAGGGCTAGGAGAAGGTTTTCCAAGCAAATGGACCCAGGAAGCAAGCTGGAGTAGCAAAATAGACTTCCAACTGAAGTTAATAAAAAAAAAAAGAAGAGTAGGACATTACATACTCGTTAAAGGGAATATTCATCAAGAGGACATCTCAATGTTGAACATCTATGCCCCAGATACAAAGGCACCTACATTTGTAAAAGAAACTCTCCTAAAACTTAAATCGCACATCGATCCCCACACATTAGTAGTGGGAGACTTCAACACCCCACTCATAACAATGGACAGATCATCAAGACAGAAACCAAACAGAGAAATAATGAGCCTAACAGAGCTCTTGAACCAAATGGACCTAACAGATATCTACAGAACATTTCACCCAAACACAAAAGAATACACCTTCTTATCAGCACCTCACGGAACCTTCTCAAAAATTGACCATATAGTCGGACACAAAGATAGCCTCAAGAGATACAAGAAAATCAACAATCTCGCTAGATGCAGAAAAAGCATTTGTCAAAATCCAACACCACTTCATGCTAAAAGTTCTGGAGAGAACGGGCATACAATGACCATATCTGGAAATAATAAAGGCAATATACAGCAAGCCAGTAGCAAACATCAAAGTTAATGGAGAGAAACTTGATGCATTTCCTCTAAACTCAGGGACAAGACAAGGATGCCCACTTTTGCCATATCTCTTCAATAAAGTACTTGAGGTTCTTGCTAAAGCAGTAAGACAACTAAAGGAGATCAAGGGGATACAAATTGAAAATGAAGAAGTCAAATTATCCCTATTTGCAGATGATATGATAGTATACAAAAGCAACCCCAAAAATTACACCAGAGAACTCTGACAGCTAATAAACACCTTCAGCAAGGTGGCGGGATACAAAATTAATTCAAAAAAAATCAGAAGCCCTTCTTTATACAACAAATGAATGGTCTAAGAAATTAGGGAAACAGCTCCCTTCACAATAGCCACAAACAATATAAAATACCTGGGGGTAACTCTAACCAAGCAAGTAAAGGACCTTTACAAGAACTTCAAGCCCTTGAAGAAAGAAATTGAAGAGGACATCAGAAGATGGAAAGATCTCCCATGCTCATGGATAGGTAGGATCAACATAATAAAAATGGCCATCCTACCAAAAGCAATATACAGATTCAGTGCAATTCCTATCAAAGTACCAACACAATTCTTTATAGACCTGGAAAAAGCTATTCTCAATTTCATATGGAACAACAAAAAACCTAGAATAGCTAAATCAATTCTGTACAATAAAAAAACATCTGGAGGTATCACCATCCCAGATTTCAAGCTATACTACAGAGCAATAGTAATAAAAACAGCATGGTACTGGTATAGAAACAGACCAGTGGATCAATTGAATCGAATTGAAGACCCAGAAATGAACCCACACACCTATGGTCACCTAATCTTTGACAAAGAAACCAAAACTGCACAATGGAAAAAGGACAGTATCTTCAACAAATGGTGCTGGTACAACTGGATGTCCACTTGTAAAAGAATGAAATTAGACCCATACCTATCACCTTGTACAAAACTTAATTCCAAGTGGATCAAAGACCTTAATATAAGGCCGGCCACACTAAAGATACTAGAAGAAAAAGTAGGAGAAACCCTTGAACTCATTGGCACAGGTGACAACTTCCTGAACAGAACACCAACAGCTCAGGACCTAAGACCAACAATCAAGAAATGGGACTTCATGAAACTGAAAAGCTTCTGTAAAGCAAAAGACACTGTAGTTCGAACAAAACGGCAGCCTACAGATTGGGAAAAAAATCTTCACCAACCCCACATCTGACAAAGGGCTAATATCCAAAATTTACAAAGAACTCAAGAAATTAAATGCCAAGAAACCAAATAATCCAATTAAAAAATGGAGAAAGAGCTAAACAGAAAATTCACAAAGGAGGAATTCCTAAAGGCTGAGAGACACTTGAAGAATTGCTTAGCATCCTTAATCATCAGAGAAATGGAACTCAAGAAGACTCTAAGATTCCATCTTATACCTGTCAGAATGGCTAAGATCAAAAGCTCAAATGACAGAACATTATGGCGAGGGTGTGGAGAAAGGGGAACCCTCCTCCATTGCTGGTGGGAGTTCAGGCTTGTGCAACCACTATGGAGGTCAGTCTGGCGATATCTTAGAAAACTTGGACTAGCTCTGCCTCAGACCCAACCATACCACTTCTAGGTATACATCCAAATGACTCCTCACTGAATCCCAAGGAAGTTGCCTCATGTATGTTCATAGCAGCCTCATTAATAGCTAGAAACTGGAAACAACCCATATGTCCCTCAACTGAAGGATGGAAGCAAGGAAATTATGCAATTTGCAGCTAAATGGATGGAGCTATAAAAGTTCATTGTGAGTGAGCTAACCCAGACTCAGAAGGATGCACATGGCATCTCTTCATTTATAGTCGGATTTTAGCTATATAGTACAGGATATCTATACTACAACCAACGCACCAAAGGGAACAGGAACATAGACTTTTTCATCCTGTCATTGAGACACTTTTCCCTAGGGGTGCTGCCTTGTAGGCCCCCAGTGTATGAGGAGGCTCTTGGCGCTCATATGACTGCTGAACTGGGGTGGGGGACTGTTATGTAAGGACACTCCACTCCAGAGGAGTGGGATGGAAGGGTTAGGGGGTAGAGGGTGGGAGGGCGGGAGACTGTGAAGGGTAGAAAGAGGACGCCATGAAGGACATGTAACCTGAAGCAATAAATAAATAACTTTTTTAAAAAAGGAAAAAAAAATGAATGCAAGTCTTTAGACTCAGAAGAATTCCAGCAAGGAGAATCCATCCAGAACTGAACTGAGCAGGAAGTTCTTCCCCTCTTCAGTGCTTCTTGACTCCTACACCAGTTTCTTTGTTCTTCTAGTAGTACTTCTGAGTATGCTGCTGTACACTCCGTCAGGGCATGTCTTCCCATATCAAAAATTTCCTGTGATTTTACTTACTCAAAATCTACCCTACTTTCAGACTTTGCTTTGGATTGGTTGTCTGTCTGAGCAGTGTGACTAAACCATTTCAAGTAACATAGTTGTATGTTTGGTTTTTTTTAATAATTTTTTTTCTGATTGTGTGAAGAACTAAGAAAATGTGTAAAAATTTCTCTAAATCATAAAGAAAACCAAAGCTAACACTTTGATATGTCATATATATGGCATGAAATATAACAGAAACTCTCTCTCTCTCTCTTTGGATTTTTGAGACAACATTTCTCTGTGTAACAGTACGGGCTGGCCTAGAATTCACTTTGTGGACCAGGCTGGTCTTGAACTCACAGAGATCTGCCTGCATCTGCCTCCCAAGTGCTGGGATTAAGGGGTATGCCACCAGGTCCAGCCTAACTCTCTTTCATTCTCTCAACTCTTTCTATATATATTTATATACACATCATATATATATATATATATATATATTCTGGATTTTTTTTGAGACAGGGTTTCTATGTGTAGCAGCTCTGGCTGTCCTGGACTTACTTTGTAGACCAGGCTAACCTCAAATCCACAGGGATCTGCCTGCCTGTGCCTCCAGAGTCCTGGAATTTAAAGGTGTGCACCATCATGCCTGGCTACATATATTTATTTTTTTTTAATTTGCATTTTTCTTTTTCTTTTTATTTCTTCAAATTACATTTCAATCATAATCCCCTCCTACTGCCCCCTCCAGTCCTACCCTCCCACCCTCTTTCCCCTCATGCCCCCCATCTGCTTTTTTTTTAAAGAAGTTTAAGGTATATCTTTTTCTCACCAACAGCTCCCCTTTTCAGTCCAACAAATGGCTCTTTCTATTATAACAACAAATACAATACAAAACAACAAAAATAATTAGGCCACAATTATGAAAATTATAAGGCTTGGCATACATTCCCAATGTTCAGTCCATATGTATTTGGCAATTGACTTTAACATTCTACTTTGCAACCACCTGCATGAGTTTAAAGTTCTGTATCCAACTCAGCTTCCATCACTATTTTAAAAACTTGCTTCACCATTTTAAAAACATCTTCTTAGGTCCAGAACACCCTCTTAAATTCTAAACAACTCAAAATTTTTAATTCTGCCACTTTTCATATTATCAAAATATAATTTTAGTATAGGCGAAGTAATTATTTGACTTTTTATCACATAGCTCATTATCTATTTCAATAATAAATTCTCTACATCTTGACTATAAATCTTATTTCCTTAACACACACATATTTACAATTAGATATATTTATTTACACACATATAATATTACCTTTAAGATAGAGGGCTAGTGATGGAAAGAATAAAGATAAGTTCAGGATTTGGCCACATTGGTGGACCTTGTGTTATGAATCTATTTTATTTTCTGTTACTAGTTTTTTTGTTAGTAACACTCTGAATTTCTCTCATGGAACAATAAGTACCAAGTCCTCAATCAGTGTACTTGTGTGGTGGTAATCCTACCCTATGGTTTACAGCCTCAGACATGCCCAGCAGAGCATTTTATTTTTACAATCACAGTCCTTTTAGCGATGAACATGTGAACAAGGATAGGACATTCAACCCGATAAGAGCCAAGGACGGTCCTTTTGCTTGAGCATAGGTGTAGGGATATCATCTTTGCTGTGTGCAGAAATGGGAGAAGTAGAAGCTCATTGTTGCTACAGGGTTTTTCACTTCCCTGCTCCAACTCCCGACCCTGCAGGCTACAGAAGAAGCAACAAGAGCCTAAGGGAGAAATGGAAGGAGAAGCTAGTTCATACCACACTGTTAAATCTCTTGAATCAAGTTCTTTCTAAAGCTATCCCTTGCCCTGAATTTTTTAGGAATATGAACCAATATACTTTATATATCCTTTTTTATTTTTGGTCTGAAGGCACTTTAGTGAAATTAAAAATTCTGATTGATAAATCCAATTGTGGAGGCCTTTGCAAAGAATGATTCTGTAACCCAAGAGTAATTCTAAAATCACAAGGTGCCCTCAAATCATAAGAAACATTGTTATTGCTGCTGCTACTGCTGCTCCTGCTGCTGCTTCTAGTATTGGCCCTTGTTTTAGGACAATGCCTGGATCCTGTGACAACAGATGCCCTCTCCTTGCTCTAATAATGGCCCAACGGGAAGTTGGCATCTATCCCAGGCTAAACTGATGAAGGAGTTGTGGTTCAACAGTGAAGAGGGAGGTGGACAGATGGATGACACCTTCTTTACTTATTAAGGTTACTACTTGAGGCCAGAAAGACTTATATCTAGCCTAGAGATTTTTCCCTATTGAGTTCCTATTTGTCAACATTCCTGAAAAAGTCACAGTTCTGATTACAGATCAAATAAGTGCACAGGAATGTGGCCAAAGCAGCATAGAGAAAGCCACACGTGCCTTTGTCTTAGAAAATGATGCTGACTTCAGCTAACTCCAGAATTCCTTCACTGTTGGCCGGCATCCACTCTCCATACCAATCAAAGTCTTCCAACGCTGGGGAGACTGCCATACGAAGCATCCATCTAAATAATCAAGACTTCTAGATCCCTTGTCATAAGCTATTAGTTGTATATGAGTTGAAAATGATGGCTCTTGACCACCACACTAAAAATACCCAGAATGTCAGGGAGCAAATTGTTATGTACTAAATTTTATGAATGGAAGCCATGTTTTCTTGTGATCTGGAGTTCAAACCAGACTTGCTGGGGGAAAAAAACAAACAAAACAAAAACTCCTGATCACTTTGCATTCTGAAATCATACACATATAAGCATCACTAAATATAAATACTGTGGGTTGTATTTACACACATACTCGTTTATGTATAATGACAATAAGAATTGAAAGAAAAGAAACCATCAATTGGAGAGGGAGTGAGTGGGTGAGGGACATGGGAGAGGCTTGAGGGAGAGAAATGGGTGAAGTTAGATGGAGGAAAGGAGAAGTAATATAATTATATTTTAATTAAAATTTTAAATTAAAAAAATGAATAAAAGCCCTGATTATCTACTACGTGTTATGCCAATTTTATATTAAAGCTGAGTAACGAAAGACAAACAAACTCCAGGGTCCCTTTTCCCACTGACAGGACAGCAAGCACAGGATTCTCTGGCAGCATTTTGGAGAACATGTAGCTCTAATCCTTAGATGTAGTGGCCAAGGGAAGACTTCCTCAAAGAAATGAGGTAGAGGACATAGAAACGATAATGAAGAAAAAAGGTCAACAGAGAGAATATTGAAGCACAAAGGAGCACACACCCAGAGACTCAAATCTGAAGACCTACAAGCATTTCATAAGAGCCAGCCTGAAGCCTAGAAGAGTAAAGGGCTGATAAAAGACATCTATGTCAAGCTTGGAAGGAGATTGTGAACTGGTTAGACATGTGGATATTTACGTTGAGGGCCATCAACATTTAAGTGGGAAGGTACTCACTCACATTAGAGTTCTAATTTTCACACTAGAATGGAATCCAGGATTTACAGGATTCTATCATTTGTCATTTACAGGAGAGAGATGGCTAAGGTAAGACTAGATAGAATATGAACCGCTCATGTATCAGTATTTCTGCCCATCTATGCCATGGCTTCTGCCTTTCACCATGGTGCTTGGTTTTACAAAAGTAAACATCATCCTTCTAGATCGCCTGGTCACTGTTGAGAATCTTCAGTGGATACTGAGATCTTAAAAAACACCATTCCAGCAACAGATAAAGATTAGGGGAGCTTCCAAGAGATGCTGTATTTGAGCTCATGGATTTGTTCCATCATTGGAGAACCACCCATGAAAACACTACCAGGGAAAGCCCTTCTGGTAGTTGTTACTATATATTTGCATTGGATCTTATATGGGGGAGGAATCCACAAAATACTTTTAGTTTTTTATTTAATTGCCAAAGCTGATGTCACAGCTAGTCTTTCTTCCACACTTGACAGATGAAGCTACTGCATGGCTTGCCCAGATTCTCAAAGCCCATTTGTAATGAAGGTTGATTCAGAAGTTTATATAATTCCTGGCAATGAAGTAAATGGTATGGGTGGTCTCTATCTTGGAAGGTAAATAGTCATTCATTCAATGTGTGACATATATTTATTCATTCAAAAATTTAATGTTTTCTATGTGATAATGACTAATGAGAAAATAAATTTTTGTTAATTTAGCATGTACAATGTAGGTGAAAAGTAGATATATTTAACAATAGAAGAAATTTTTAGCTTTCCCAGGAATTTCTTCCTTTGGTAAATGGTTTATTACTTGTTTTATTATGGAATATATAGGCCTCCTAAAGTATGAGTTTACTGGTTTCTCTGTAAATCCACTGAACCCAAAGTGGGCATGTGGCCCATCAGTGGCCTCTGGCCTTAGAGAGACTTAGGTAGACTGATTAGCCAAATACTCCTTGAAAATAAAAGATGGTAACACAGAATAAGATGAAATTTAGAAATTAGGAGATGAAGAGAAAAAGAATCCCTGACAGTGGCAAAGGAACATGTGGATTTGGAAATGCCCCTCAACTTAGAGAGGAGGATTATTTAGCTATTGTTTGATTTTCTGTCCCAATTGTGTATACACAACTGCAAGATTTGAAAATCATTGGGAAGAAAACGATCCATGAGACTAGGAAGGGGAGTAACAGTATGGATGTGAGGACTAGCTACATTCTGAGCATGGGTTGCATCATAGTACAACTGGGGGTGTCCCCAGAGAAGACGTCCACTACTTCTACTCCAAGAGTAATGTCACTGAATGGGCAGCCGCAGTGTCTGCAGTGCTGTCTGACTTTTCCCAGGGACATGTAAATAAATATCTGCTCACCTCAGGTGATTTACAAGAACAGAACCAAGAAACCATTCCATGAAAATATAGTTGGTGAATCAATGAGTTTATTTGGGTTATTTATAGGACCATTGGTGATTTGGTGTTAGTTAAATCACCAATAATGCCCATCCCAGCATCAGGGATAACTTCTGAAAAGGATATGCCTAGAACTCCATGTCCAACTTACTAGCTACTCTATAGAAAAGTCTTCTCTTCTCCAGTAATTATTTACTAATTATATAACCCTGGGAAGGAGCCTTATATGCCTTGTGACCTTCTGAGTGTCCTAAATCTTGTAAGTTTTATGAGTTTCCTGAGTCTTGTAATTCCCTTTTTCCTTCCAGGAAGAAGTATGTGTGTGTATACATGTACATGTGGAGACCAGAGAATAATATCAGCTATCCTTGCTCAAGAGACATCCACTATTTATTTGCTTGTTTGTTTGTCTGTTTATTGAGATCACCAAACAGATAAAGCTAGATGGTCAGTGAGTCCCAGTGGTGTACCTGTTTCTACTTCCCCAATTCTGGGATTAGAAGTACATACCAGCAAGCTCATCATTTTTTACTTGGGCACTGGGGCTTGAACTCCAGTCCTCACACTTATATGGCAAACATTTTTATCAACTGAGCTATTTTCCTAGCCCTTGAATGTTTCGATTCTAAGGAAATAGCTACACAGTAAGTGCTTAGTTTTTTACTTAGATGGAGCTGCTTTGGGGGAGATTTTGTCATTCTCCCCTAGACAGGGGAGATATGATTCAGCCTAAAGCCACTAACAAGTAACAAGCTCATAGACAAAGGGTGGCCTGGGTTCTGGGAATTGTGATAATGAGGCTGCTAAGGGCCTCTGGGCCGAGTCAGCTGCTAAGGACACAGGCCCTGGCCAGCTCCTACCTCGTATGGGCTTTGACTGTAAACAGTAGAAGCTCATTAGGGACAAATGGTTTTAAAAATAGTACATATTCTCTAATCAGGCAGTGGGCTAGTGCTCAGACCCTCTCAGTAAGAATGTAGGTTGAGGGGGAAGGCTGGGCAGGCATTGAAGGACATGGAAAGACAGCTGTAGCCAGCTGCCACCAGCCATAATTCTGGTCATACCATCAGCCACCTCCAAGGGCACAGTACTTGAAGGGCTAATTAGACACCCCTATAGTACTGTAGTGGATTCCTTGGGAAACACTGCAAACTACTGCCCCCACCAGCCTTCCAGAAAGAAGAGACATTATTAGGCTTGGGCTTGGGTTAGAGCAAGGCAAGTCTTGCTGGAAGTAAGAGTAGAGAACAGCATTTCACCCATCCAGCCCTGGCCTTGCCAATAGCTCCTGGCTTGTGCTTCTGGGATTTCTGATAGGAATGCTGAGAATGGATGAGAGGAAGGCCCAGACTTCCTCCCCACACAGACACTGCTTATTGGAAGGATGTTGGCGGAAACCACACTGCTGGATGTTCCATGCTTCCCCTCAGTGCAATTAAGGCAGCAATCGGTATTTCTTAATTGCTGCTCTTGTTCCATCTCCTGCCCCTCCTCCTTTCTTTGTCCACTGTAGTGTAGCACCAGGAGACCAGATTGCCCTTTGGGAATGGCCTGGGAGGGAAAGGAAGTGACTCAAGGAGATTGAAAAACCGTAACACCTAGAAAAGTCTTGCAGAAGTAGTTCAGAAGTCAAAACATTGTCTGCTCAACCTCACACCCAAATCTGAGGCCACTTTCCAGCAGCCAGGGTGACACATGGCCCAGAACTTTCATTCATCTTTAACTGGCCTCTCTTCTCTATATCAGATTTTCCTAGTTCCCTAGTCCTTACTGGATAAGTGTCTTATTTTAATCCTAGTACCTTATATGAGGGGCTTCATGAGATGAGATCAGGTATAAATATTAAAAGGAAAATTGAAATTATTTATGTGGAAAAAAGGTATGAGTAATGTGATGGTAAGGGGCTGTGTGTGTGTGTGTACACACACATGTGTAGTTGAGTATATGCATACCTGTGTGTTTGTGGTATTTGCATGTGTGTATGTGCATGTGTGTATCTATGCACATGTGTTTGTGTGTGTTCGTATATTTGTTTGTGAAGTGTGTGTGTATGTATATGTGTGTATGTATATATGTGTGTATCTGTATCATTTATAAACTTTAAAGAGGTTGGTTTGAGGCTTTCAAATTGAACTTGTATGGTCTTTGAACAGATACTAAGGAAATTACTTGACATAAAAGGAATTCCAGGAGTTTAGTCATTAATTTTAACTTAGGAACTCATGGAGTTTGATGTAGCTCAGCAGATGGTCTGGGGTTCTCAGACTAAGATTTCCAAACAAATGTGTTTCTTGATCCTTCTTTTCTTGCTTCTTTCCTTCACTCTTTCCTCCCTCCTTTCCTCTTGCTTGCCTGCATGCCTGCCTTTCTCCTACTTCCTTATGTATTTATTGGACATTCAAGCTTAAACTCTCTACCAAATGATAATACCACAATTAATCAGATACATATCTTTATTATAAACTTCTTAGTGCTCATTCTTTGAGATCAGATACATTCACACATGACCACCTGACCACCATAAATGGTGTGTGTGTGTGTGTGTACGTATGTTTGACTTGATGTAGTCAAAGCCTATGGAATTTGTTATTTCTCTCTCCCCCATTGTCTTGGCTATTTCCATATCATCTGCTATGTTCAATGTCTAGTTACTCTATTTTGGTATTTGAAACACTACTATTCAATATGCTCCCCTTCTGAATGACATTGTAAACCAAGAAACTCTTTATTTTAAGGCAAATATCTATTTGAAGCCTCTGAAGCTAGCAATCTGTTTAACTCACTTCTTGGGTGTGTCCAGTTGGTTCAGTTATTCCTAACTCGTGATTAAATTGACAGTCCTGGTGTACCTGTAAGATGAGGATAGTGTGAGAAGAGATATTATGGCACCAAAGTGCACCAAAATAGTTAACTCCAACTAATGCTTCTTTGAACTTAGCTTTGGAATCTCTCTCTTTTAGTCGTCATCTTTGACAAAAGCCCAATTGTGTATGTGAGTAGCAAGAAAAATCAGGCTACCACAGTCTGGAAATTCATTCAGGTGACTAGCCCTTCAAAATAATGACTAGACATCATGTAGAATAGTCAGTGGCTTTATGCAGCTGTTGGACATTAAATTAACTTTTAACTTAATTGATTAAAAAATAAGGCTGGAAAATGGATTAGTTCTCTGCTTTATTCAACCCCTGGACCATGATCTGTAACAGAAAATGTGTGAGTTACAAATGTAACCTAGCATGTAATCTAAGAATATTTAGTTGTAGACATACTTTTAGAAAGTAAAATGGGAAAAACATCAGTAATATTAATAGCATATTTTTAAATTCACTGTAACAAGTATCCTTTCAACATGAACCAAGACAAAAGTAATTCACATACACATACATGTGAATGTACATGTACATGCATGTGTGTGTGTGTGTGTGTGTGTGTGTGTGTGTGTGAGATGTGTTAAGGACTTGACTTCTAGCTTCTGGGGTGTTTGAGAGTTATTGGATCATAGGTATTCCGGCCTTATTATTAGATGAGTTCACAGATGGATTTATAATCTGATGACATTATTGGGAGTGATGGAAATTTAGTAGCAATTTGGAGGAATTTGGATCCTGCAAATCAGCATCAAAGGGAATTCTGCTTGTCTGCTTTGTCTTTCTCTGTTTCCTGGCCTCCATGGCTCCATGTGATGATCTTTGTTTCACTATATTCTTTCCAACATGATGCTTTGCCTCCCTACAGGTCCAAAACCATGCAACCAGCCTACATGGACTAAAATATACCCTTTGTTCTTTAAGTAGTTTTCTCAGGTAAGTTTTAGAACAACAGAAAGCCTAACAAACAGGTCTTCAAAATTTAGTATGTATTTTATGTTGATAATTAGACACATTTTAAATGTAGTTACCAAGTAGGGCAGCAAAGATTTGAACAGTTGGGAAGACCTAGCCACTAACAGAGCATACTGGCAGGAAGTATTAGCACTAGCTTTTCCCTTTATCCCATACATTAGCACATCATTTGTGAAAAGTACAGTTTATCCGTGTAACAAATTAGATGCTGTGTATTTTGTCCTTTTTTTGTGCATGAAAGAAATGAAGGTCAGTGAAATGAAGTCATTTGCATTACAAATGATCATGACAAGTCACATAGTTGGGACTTAACTCTTTCAGTTTTGTTTGATTCTAAATCCTCATACTTCCCACCAGCCAGCATCCCTTAAGATCTGTACACTTGACAGAAACATAATTTGGACTTGGTATCTTTTTCTTTTGGGGGTGGTGGTGGAGAGCTGTTTACAAGGGTAAGGGTCGGACTGGGAAATGAATGTGATCAGGTTGTGTGAAATTTTCAAATAATCAATAAAAATATTGACCACAATAGAAAGGTTTAGGGTCAAAGACCTTGGAAGAGTGTGTTGTACATACAGCCCAATTTTGAAGGTTCGCCACATAAATTAGCAAGTCAAAGTCTCTGAGGAAGTCTATAGTTAAACACATAGAGTGTGCCTGCTTGTCCCAGAATAGTTTTTAAATCTAAGGAACCAGTGTTTCCCATACCTGACTCTGAGATGTACAGTGCCAGTGGGATTCTGCTTTGTGAGCCAAGTCTCCAAGTAACAGAGGAAGGCAGTTCACAAATAATGGCAGGAGCTTTGAGTGTCAGCCTCAGACATTCAAAGGAGGCATTGTCTGTTGGCAACAGCCTAGCAATAACATTGTTCCTATTTGGCCTCTGTAGTGTCAGGTTAAAATCAGAGAGGGACCTGAAAGGCTCATCTCATCCACCCTTAGGGCACACAAGAACCCAGATAACTACTGCTTCCAGTATCTCACACAATGGCTATTTATGCTCATAATATTAACCAAGCACCTTTGAGAGTTTAGGGCAACTTTTAAACCAAAGAAGAAATATTCACACTCACACAGTGTAGTTTTAGCAAAAGAAAAATGTGATCATACTTTCATCTTTTTGAGGATTACTGGCATGTATATAAGAAAATTAACACTTAAACTTATTAAGTCTTAAACGTGGCTAAAAGACCTCACAGCTCATTAATAGACCTGCCTAGGAGCTATCATCATCAGCATCAATATTTTAATATGAGAAAACAAAGTCACAGAGAGGTTAAGTAACATACTACAAGTCACTCAGCTAGAAACCAACATAACTATTCTTCAAGTCAGGGGACCACTGAGCCTGCCTGTTCAGCTGTCATCACTTGATCTTGAGTGGATAAATCTAGAGTAATCCACTTTAGAGCCCAGCTGGGCAAGTGTGGTAAGTTTGTTTACATGCAGGCAGAGAGACAAAGAAAAACAATGTGAAAGACAGAGTGCAGGTTAAGATATGTTAGAGATTAGGGGAGAAATAGGGATGGGTCTTGCTTTCATACAGTACTTCATTAAAAGAGTTCATATACACCATCACACTTGATGGTCATAATAATTTATTTGAGTTAGCTACTGATAATTGATAGTGGTGACCAAGTGGGAGCGGATGCTATCTATTCGCTGTCAGTTTTCAATCTCTTCTACCACTTAACTTTTGCTTTCAGAAATCAGTCTCATGTCTCTCCCAGTCTTCTCTCTTTGCCTTAACTCTTCTAGACACATTTTTGCCCTTGGGCTGACTGGTATCAAACTCAGGACACTGCACATTTGAGACAGGCACTCTAACATTTTGAACTAATAGCCCCAGCCTAGACACACTTGATAAGCTTTGCATTATTCTGCATGTTCTAAGTCCAGATACCACCCAGGCTGCACTTCACACATTTCTAAGGCCCCAGTGAGACTGACCAATGTTGTGTGGCAAGAAGCCAGCACTCTTATTTCCTGAGGTTGGATGGCTGGGAGGCCTCCTCTGGGTGTCTCGGCCTGTTTCCCAGCACACAGCTGCTGTGCTAGAGGCTGGGTAAGTGTTTCAGCATTCGACTGGGAAACTACACAAGCAAGGATTGGAGGACAGAAAGCCTCCTCTGAGTCAATGTCAGGGAAGAAGGATGCAAACCATAGCAACAAGGAACCTGGTTAGAATCCATCAGGGTGGTACCTATAGAGTTCCACCCAGGTAACAGCAGAATACCTTAAGGTATTTCTGAGTACTCATGTAGAAAATCCACTTGGGATGCACAGGCATTAAGGATTTTTTTGTTTGTTTGTTTTTCTTTTCTTTTTCTGGAATTCTCTAATTCCTTTGCTGGGGCATCACATAGAGAAAGTGCTCCTTTGAGGGGACCTGACTGTCACTCTGGCAAGCCATAGACCAGTAAAAATTAGTTACACTTTTTAGATTTTGTCACACAAGACAAACATCAGAATTCTCCTGGGGGTGCTACAGAATATTCAAGTGGTCCCAGACCCTCTATACAAATTTTCATTTATGCATCTAAATGAGGTAGGACCAAGGACTTCCCTTTGACATCTCACAGTTCAAGAAAAAAACTTGTCAAAATAACCCCCCAAAAGAAATGAGGTGAAAAGCAAAACATAGTAAATTGAATTATGTGATCAAAATCTGTTTCTTCATTGAAATATGATGATGACATTAGCTACCACTTATTGAATGGTATTTGCAAAACAATTACTACATCAATTTGTGCACTGATTCAATAAAGATTCCATCACATTACCTCTCTCTCTCTCTCTCTCTCTCTCTGTGTGTGTGTGTGTGTGTGTGTGTGTGTGTGTGTGTGTTTCTGAGGAATGAACATAGGGCCTCATATGTGGTAAGTACATGCTTGCTAACTAAGCCTCACACCCAAATCATACTATGTTATTTTATTTTCAAAATAACTTTTAATATGATGAATATTTTCTTCTGATGACAAAACTAAAGGAAGACTACTTCCAAAGCTTTCCAAGTTTTCCTCAGTTGGTGTTTGTATTGCAAGCAGAATTTGATACATGAATTCATTTTTCAGATTCCAAAGCTCTTGCTCTTGACCATTCATTCATTCATTCATTCATTCATCCATTCAACAAACATCTCTTGAGCACCTCTTATGTGCTAGGCACTCATCTAGGTGCAGGCAATTCAGGACATACATTCTAACAGATATGGACAGAAATCATGAACTTGCAAAATTATCTTATTATAGATGTTGAAAAGTGCAGAATGCAAATTTAAGCAAGATAAAGAGTGTATAGAATAATGACTGAGCTATTGTAGCAGTCTTGGGGTTTCAGAAGTGATAAAACATCATGACCAAAACCAACTTTGGGTAGAAAGGGTTTATTTCACTTTACAGCTTGTAGATTATGTTATAGGAAAGTCAGGGAGGGAACTCAAGACAGGAATCTGAATGCAGAAACTGAAGCAGTGGTCGTGGAAGAATACTGTTTAGTGTCTTGCTCTCCATGGCTTTCTCAGTCTACTTTCTAATAGAAACCATGGGTACTCACTATCCACAATGAGCTGGGCCCTCTAAAAAAATTAACAATCTAGAAAATACCCTTCAGACTTGCCCACAGGGCAATCGCTTGGGGGTATTTACTCAATGGACATTCCCTCTTCCCAAATGACTATATCTCATATTAAGTTGACTTAACAGGGCAGGGATCCTGTTCATAAAGTCCTTCCCTGAGCCAATGATTTCAAATATATTCTCTGCTTCCTCCTGTTAGATTCAGGGTATTGAGTCTTAGTTGAGGTTCTTGATCTATTTGTAGTTGAGGCTAGTCAAGGGTGAGAGATATGGATCTAGTTTCATTCTTTCACATGGAACTATTCAGTTTTACCTGTACCACGTGTTGGTAGTGCTCTGACTTCTTTAGTTGTATTTTGGATTATTTGTCAAAAAACAAGAGTTTGTAGGAACATGGTGTTATGTACAGGTTTTCAATTCTATTCTATTGATCAATATGTTTCTTTTATGCTAATGCTATGCAGTTTTTATTACTATAGCTCTGTCATATAGTTTAAATCAGGACCAGTGATATCTTCAGCAATTCTTTAATTTTTCAGGATTATTTTTAGCTATCTTGGTTTCTGTGTTTGTGTGTTGTATGTGTATTTAAATATGAAGTTTAAAATTAATTTTTTTTCAATTTCTTTGAAGAATTGGAATGGAATTTTGATGGAAATTGTGTAGAATCTATAGATTGCTTTTGGTAGGATAGCCATTTTTACACTGTTAATCCATGAGCAATCCATAAGCAGGGGAGATCTTCCCAGTTCCTGATATCTTCTTCTTTCATCAGTGATCTAAAGTTTTTATTATGTAAGTTTTCACTTCCCTTGATTTATTCTAAGATAGTTTACTTACTTATTTTTAAAGGCTATTTTTAATGGCATTATTTTTCTTATTTATTTTCATGAATAGGCACCACAACAAATCTTTCATTTTTGTATAGGAAGACTAGTGATTTTTGAGAGTTAATTTTGTATGCTACTATTGTGCTGAATGTTTTTATCAGATGTTTCTTAATAGAGTGTTTAGAGTCTTTCATCTATCAAATTGTATCATCTAAAAGTAAGGATATTTTTACTTCTTTCTTCTTTGTATTCCTTTGATCACTTTCACTTATTGATGCAGATGAAAATTCAAGCACTATGTTAAGTGAGGAGGGAGACAGTAGACATCTTTGTCTTATTTCTGACATCAGCGGTAATCAATGCTTTGACTTTCTCTCTGTTTAGAATGTTTCCTGTCAATTTGTTGTAAATTTCCTTTATTATGTTGAGGTAGATCCATCATATTCCTAGTCCTTCCAAGACCTTCATTATAAAGAGATGTTGTGCTTTTGTTAAAGATCTTTCCTGAATCTGATGAAATGATCATGTGGTTTCTGTCCCTTAGTTTATATATGTGGTGGATTACTTTTATTGTATATATATATATATAAAACCATTTCTGTGTCTCTGGGATGAAACTAACTTGACAATCATGTATAATCTTTTTTATGTGTTCTTGAATTCAGTTTCCAAGTGTTTAACTTTTTGCATCTATATTCATAAAATATATTGACCAATAGTTTTTCTCTTTGTGTTTAGTCTTTGTCTGGTGTGGGTATCATGGTTAAATTGGTTTCATTAACCAAATTTAGAAACACTCTTCAGTTTCTATTCTGTGGAATAACTTAAAGTTGTAATGTTGTTAAGTCTTCTTTGAAGGTCTAACAGAATTCCCTGCTGGATCTATGTAAGCCACAGTAATGATTGGCCTGACAATATATGCCCACTCATACAATAGTGGAATTAATCAATCACATTTTAATTATATTTAAGGGCTGCTCCATGAGACAGAGCCCACTCCTGACACTGTCAATGAAGCCAAGAACCTGTGGCCAAACAGTTCATGGGCCCTCAGGGAAAACACACTACTGCTATTATTCTTCAAAATGGGCATAGCAGTAATATGACTCTTAATAATTTGGTATAACAATAGATCAATGTGTTGATCAACCCTCATCAGAGAAGCTTCTTTTTACAAAAAAAATGCACTTAACACAGAAACCCATAACTGATCAAAATGCAGAGAGAATAAGAGAGTTTGGAATGCTCATCCCTAAGTGGGATGTTCTATCATGTCCCTTCCCTCAAAGCTCAGGGATCTACAAGGAAGAGAAGGCAGAAAGATTGTTAAGAGCCAGAGTTGGTAGATGACTTAAGGGAAACAGTGATTTCCCAACACAGTAGGATAGATGTATGTATGAAGTCACAGAGATTGCACAGCTTATATAAGACCTGTGCAAGGTCAAGCCAGACAAAATTCCGTCATGGAGGAGGGGAGGTGGCCATAAAGTCCCATCATCTAGCTGAAGAGATATTGGCATTTGTTTGTTGCCAGGAAAGGGAAGTTGGTTTTCTTCAGTGAAGTGGCACTTGGTACTGCACTCCAGGGCAGGTAATATGTCCATAAGTAGTTGCTCAACATGGACTAGAGTTGATGGTTTTTTCTTTTTAAGAGATATGCAGGCAAACAGACAGACATATGAAGTTGAGGGGTAAGGAGAGATATTGAGGGGTAAGGAAGGATATTGGAGAAGTTGGGGAGGTAGGAAGGTGGGGAGAATCTTGGAGAAGTTGGAGGAGGGAGATGGATATGACTGAAATAAACTGTATGGGATTCACAAAGAATAAATAAACAACATTATTTTAAAGAGTGGTATGGAGAATGTTACCCTGATTTTAGCTAAAAAGCCAAGAAACAGGAATATAAGGAATGCTAGTGGTGAGGGGAGAAAGTTCTCATTTTGTAATGATGGGTAAATACTGTCATTCCCTCATAAGGAGATTTCTAAACAGAGACTTAAGGGAGTAAGTCATCTAGATGAGAAGCGTTCCAGTCAGGAGAATAAAAGCAAAGGCATGGAGTTTTCTTGGTGCTAGGGAAGCAGCAGAAAGAGAAGGCCAACTTCTTCAGAGAGGTCAGAGAGTAAGGGAGGGCCACCAGATCAACAGAAGGGTAAGCCATACTGTGTAGTGAGTTAGATGCGAGGTCCAGGGAGGGCTGTGATCAAAGGAATGACTTAAGTTAATGACATTCTGAATGTGGGGGGTTAGTGTTAATGGGCCCAGAATCAACATACCCCATATTCACATGTACATCCAACATCCAGACGTTAGCTTAGATAGGTCGGATTTTGGGACCATTTTTCTATGAAAGAAAATGGGCTTTTTAGAGGAGTTATAAGGATCAAGGAAGGGAAAATCAAGATTAGTATGAAATGCTTTATGGGAAAATATGTTAAAATAGATAAGGGTAAAGACATTTAAAAATGGAACAAAGGTCTGTAGAAATAATTAAATTATTATATGAAGTTCATATCTAAGACAATCTGAAGAACAAAATAAATATGAAATTAAGTTAAGTCCACAAGATACAATATAGAAACATAATTATATAATTGAATAAATAGATGGGGATAATGATTACAGAAGAACTAAAATTAATAAATATAGAATAAGAGGCTAGGGAGATGATTCAGTGGATAAAATGTTTTCTGTCCCTGCATGAGGACCAGAGTTCGAATCTTCAGTACTCTTGTGAAAACTAGATGCAGTGGCATGCAACTGCTATCCTACCTAGCACTACAGGGCAGAGGCAGGTGGATCCCTGAGTGACGCTACCCAAAATGAGAAGTTCTAGATTTAGTGAGAGAACCTATCTCAAAAACTATGGTGGAGAGAAATAAAGGAAAACACCTGACTTTGACCTCTGCTCTCCACACATGTCTGCAAGGCTTATAGTGCACACACACATGCACACGCACACACACACACACACACACACACACACACACACACACACTAAACTCAAACAATGTAGAAGGAAATACAAAGTCATTGAAAAATGAATAGGAAAGAACAATGCTACAGCTTCAAAGTATATCCTCCAAAATACTGGAATGTTACAAAGGAAAAACCAATAAGCTGATAGAAGCATGGGACATACCCCTTTAGATTAATCAAAGTTAACATCAACAATAGCATGTATCAGGATTAGGTACCCTGCATGTGGCATCATGAGAACACTGACTGTGTCATGTCTGCAGTACACTTAGTAAAACAACCTAACCCGGAATTCCATAAAGTCCTTGCCACAAAGCATGTATCACTAGCATACACACACATGAGCCAGGGTTTGGGGTGACATTGCATTCAATCCTGGTGTTGGGGGTCAGAGATCAGTGATTCCCTGAAGCTCACTGGTCAGTTAGACTAGCTGAATTGGTAAAGTTCAGGTGGACCTGAGAGACTTTCTCAAAAAATAAAATGACCAAAGAAGACAGCTAACGTTGACCTCTGGCCTCCACATATATGTACAAACATGTATTAAGCACACCAAAATACACTCATACATACAAACATGTACATAAATATGCCTCATACATACCATCAAAAATTACATAACCTCAATGATGGGAAAGGATCACAGTATGCTGCTAGAAATGTTATAACACAATTGACAAATACTCTTCAAAAATTTTTATCAAAAGATTAAAGACCAAAACAAATAACAAAAACCTATCACAAACCAGAGGAGTCGAGAGAAGCAACAGCTTAGTACAATGAGAGATCCCGAATTTTATCCAGAAATAAAAGTGGATACACAATGCATTAAGGGAATGGCAAATACCAAGCAGCAGCTGTGGCCAGTGATATGCTACCTGTATGAGTGTTCTGGCTCTAGCCATTACAGATCAAAACAAAGTTATGGGGATACTGTGTAAATGGCATATGGGAACTCACTCTCTCTGTGGAACTTTTCTAAAAGTCATTATCATAAAGTAAAACATTAAAATATTAAAGAATAGAAAAACTCTAAGGCAAGTGAAGTGTCCCTGTGTTGAAGAATAGACCATCTGCAGAAAGATGGAAGTCTGGCGAGCAGTTAGGAGACTCAGAGAGAAGAGCCAGCAAAGAGTGGAAATGGTTTGGCCCAGGGTGTAGAAGGGGAGGAGGTGAGAAGTGGTTGAATTCCAGGAAGTTTTGATGATAGAGCTATCAATATTTGCTGTTTGAGTAATTTTGGGAGGAAAAATAAGATTAAGGATGCGTTTTCATGTGTCTAATGGAAGCAACTACACGTTTGACAGAATGCATTTATAAACCACTCTACACCCATTATTTCTAACTCTCTGAGTTCTATGTTGATGCCTCTTTTAACTTCAGCAGCAGTAATGTTTTACAACTATTTGTATGGGGCACTCTATATGTATTATCCCATTGGTCCTCCACCTGCTTTGCAGGTGTTTCGGTTGCACCTATTTAACAGATCAGAAATGGACACAGATGCTAAGCAGCTTGTTGCCATCTTGTGACTAAAAGACTTTTACATAGGAATATAGAGGCTTATTCTGGGGCCCACACAGTTAACTGGTGCACTTCTGTTGCCCAATTTCACAGTTGAGGAAATCGACATTTAGGAGGTTGGATAATCTTCTGCAGCTCACACTGTTCCAATGTGGCAAAGCCAGGTTTTGGTGCCAACTCTGATTCCAAAGTCCAAGCTATTCACCCCTCTGCTCTGATGTTGGAGCAGGAATATTAGAATGGAGGGTATTAGGCACTCCCCTGGCACAGGCTGCATGAAGCCAAAGGCTGTTGATGAAACACGACTTAGGGGTAAATTTATGTAACACAATACCACTGTAGGCCAGGGACTTGACTGGTGTTTTCATCCCATATTTGTACCCTGGCTAAGGCTGTTCCATGGCTCTGAAAGATAAGGAGGGGATGCTATTACCAGGCTCAGGGCACAACATAGCTCCATATGCTGGAATCACATGTGCCCAGAAATCCTGCTATGCCCATCAGCCTCTCTGGTCAGCAGCCAGCTGGAGAGGAGAGAAAAATCATGCACTCATTTTAATGGGCCAAAAGGTCTCTATTTTTGCCTTTCTACTCTATTAAAGGCATCTCTCACATACTTTTGTTCCCCAATCATAGAGAATTATCTTCAGTCTCTGAAAAATAGAGTCTTCTTACAACAAATAAAAGGACACTCCAAAATAACTAACCCTGAGCACACTGGAGATAATTGATCCTGAGTGCTGAGAGAGTACATTTTTTTTTTTTTGCTTGCTAAGTTATTTTATGTCATTTCTAGTCTGTTTTATAATGAACTCATTAATTTAATAGTTATCTAAATTATTGCTGGTATATCAGTTACTTGAAAGAAAAATTGGATTGTTAACTCTGAAATAAGACTCTCCAGGTGCAAGCCCTGACTCTACCACCTTCTCTCTGTGCGATCTTGACCATGGTACCTGTTTAACTCAGAATCATAATCTGTGGGAGGGGTCAATGTATGCATCCCCTGCATGGATATCTATGGGATTAAGGAAGATAGTACATGCAGAGAATTTAGTAATAACTTCTGACTATTCATAAGGATGCTAGACTTTTGAATGAGGCCATTTCCATTCTTTTTTGTACTGAACTTGTACTCTTGGGTACTGAACTCATATTGTTGGCCAACAAAAATACTCCTGGGAAAAGAGGAGCTCCACCAGTTGGGGATCTGAGGGACTGTGGGTAGAAGGGAGGTTTCTTCAGGAAAAAAAAATGATTGTTTTGTTTTTTACAATTTGTAGCAAATCAGTCCAACAAAGGATGACTTTTTTATTTGTTTGTTTGTTTGTTTTTCTCATTCTCAAGGGGACGCATGTTCAGAGCGTCCAGTAAATTGGACTTTCAAAGGTAAATTCTAGTGTTAATTTATTTAGAGTAAATTATTCAAAGAGTCATATGTCAGCAAACCTCATTTTGTGGCACTATATTAACGTCTTCCTTAAATACAGCTCGCCCTTTCTAAAAGCTGTTTTATGGGTCCAGGAAATCTGTCTATTACAAAGAAGTGCTTATTGTAAAGGATGTTTTAGTTCTTGGGTTCAATTAGGGAGAGAGCCAGGGTCAATGGGAGCCCTATGTGTGAACAACTTTAATAGCCGAGATGTAGTAAGGAAGTGGGAAGCCCACTAAAGCACATGAGTTTTTACCCGGCAGGAAGTGACTTGAAGAAAGATAAATGAGTTTTATTCACATTTCATCAGCCTTCAGGGATCTTAGTGACAATCTCTGACCAGTCTACTATAGTGGAAAAGAGGGCAAGTTCAGAATGGAGGTTTCTGGGTCCTAGAGCCATCTCTATAGCATTCATAAATCTGGAATTTCCTTTTTGCTGAATGTGGGAGAGCAGTAGCTGTCTTTTTACATAACTGTTTATGATTGGTACCAAAGAGTTGTGAAAGGAATTTAAAGGTGAAAAGACTAGCAATATAGAGCAGTGTTTGCTAATATTATATTATGATTGCTAACCACTGTTTTTTTTTTTAATCACCAGATCTCAGGTGCACAGGATAAAATTACCTTCACTCCTTGATTCCTATTTCCTTCGTTAAGAAATGAGTTAATACCCCCTTACCTAGCTCTGTTAAGCTATGCTAGGTGTTAGAGCATTAATGAGAACTCTGACATGGTCCCTGCCCTTACAGAACGTAAGACACAGAAGGAAATGGCTCACCTCTGTACCAAAGGGACCTAGCAGTGTTCCAGCTTCTCTGTAGGAGTTCAGTTGGTTGAACAAATGAAGGAGGAGTAGCGGATATCAACAATCCTGCTGCTTTTCAATCTTAGCATGATAAAAACAATTCTTAGTCCCTAAGGTGGCTCCTCTGGTAAAGATGGTGCTTTTATATGCCACAGCTTGTTCTTAGTCTCCAAGGCAAGTCTTAATTCTCTGTAAAAGTTATTTGTAATTAACATTTATTATCTTCCAAGTACTTGGCAAAATTCAGTTATCCTCTAATCCTCATTCTGTGATGTGGGCACTACAGCTTTATTACGCTTATTTACATATGGGGAAGCTGAGCTCAGAGGAGCTGTGATAGAGCTGGCCTCAGATCTCAGAGCTGCTGAAATGCTTTCTAGACAGTCTAAATAATGTTTGCTCCAAGGCTCACATCCTGTCCACTATAGTACCATGTCATGAGCACATCATGTTTAACTCTATGGCGCTATCCAGTGTGTTATATATGCCTATTACCTTCTTGACAAATACCTGTTGAAGAACAAGATATTTTGGAACTGATGGCATCAGTTCATAGAAAAAAGAAATCACTGGCATACTCCCTCTCCCAACAGCACTGCTTTCAGCAACAGAAAAAGGCTCATCAGAATGGAACCCCAAACTTTGCCCTGGCCCCTCCCAGAAGCCTCAGCCATTCCCCTTCCAAATGATTCCATGTTCAGAGCTAAGGAGATTTATAGCATCCTTCAGCTGCTGACGATGTTTCCCTATTGATCCTGCTTCCGGAGTTCTGCTCAGGGGACAGGGAGTGACCAAAATGCTAAATTTTTACCAGGCTCACTGCAAAATCAGTCAGACAGTCTAAGCCTCCTTTGGGACCCAGAGCTGAAGGCGGAGAGCCACTGAGTCACACACTTCCTCCTGATGCAGAGTGGGCAAAGCTCTCCCTCCCCTTCACTCAGGGCTTCAAAGTCAGTTTCCAAATATAACCTATGGTCTTTGCATAAAGGTTTCAACCTTCCCCCTCTGTGGAGACACTCAGTCCTTCACAGAACTGCTGTCCCAACCTTACCCCAACACAAGAATCCCTCTCACACTGCTATCTTGGATTGGCCTAAAACAAGTTTAGATTTCTTGCTTGTATTTAAATGCTCTGAGAGCAGAGGCTGTATAACTCCAGTACCTCGAACAGGGTCTGATGTTGAAAATATTGGGTTAAAGAAAGGCACACTCTCAATGTTTTCAACTGGAGCCAAGGCTATAAGAAGATGTTACCAGATAAGTTCTACACATCAAATTTCAGTTTTAAGGTCTTCTTTTTTTTTTCATAGATAACTTTTTCTTTTCTTTTTTTATTTCTTCAAGTTACATCAAAATCACAATCCCCTCCCTACTCCCCCCTCTAGTCCCACCCTCCCACTCTCTTCCCCCTCACCCCCCATCTGCTTCCTTTTTTTTAAGTTTAAGGTATATCTTTTTCCCCCATTAGCTCCCCCTTTCAGTCCAACCAATTGTTCTTTCTCTTATAACAAAAAGCACAATACAAAACAACAAGAATAATTAGGCTACAGTTATGAAAATTATAAGACATAACATACATCCCCAATGTCCAGTCCATACGCTTTTGGCAACTGATTTTAACTTTCTATTATGCTTCCATCTCTATGAGTTTAAAGTTCTATATCCAACTCAGCTTCCATTCTAACTTGTACCAACTTAAAAACATCTTCTTAGATCCAGAACACCCTCTTAATCCCTAAACAACTCAAAATTTAACTATGAGACTATAACTATCTAGTCTTCAACCACATCAGAGACCTGAGAAGGATAAATATACGGGATTATACAGGAAGTGCAGGGCCTGCAGCTTCCAAAACTAAGAAATGACAGACAACTGGCTCTCTGGCAGTTCCCAAATCCTCTCCATACATTAGGGGATAGGAGGTTGCTAAACAGGTTTTGGAGGTTAGACCCATGGATTTCTCTCTTTTTCTTTTCTGTATCCTTTCTCTCCTATGTAGGGGGGGGGGGAAGACGAGAAAAAATGGGATATAGACATAATATAGAAATGATGAAGAAAAAGGTACAGATTATTGAATATGCTCTTATATCTCGGTATATTGATACAAAATTAAGATTATATTTGGCTAAATCGCTATCGATCTTTGTATATTGATACAAAACTAAGATGAACTCTTTTTAAAGTATTGTACCTAGGTAGCAGTTAAAAATGAAATATGAAGTTTTGCCCTTTTCTTAGCAACTGTCATAAACTGTTTAGGATATTTAAGAAATGCAAACTAATAGTCATTCAAGCATGTCATTTTGTTAGGTACTAGGGTGGTCTATTACAGATGTTTTCTAAGCTAATCAGAAATCAAGTTGCTAAGAGACAAGCAACATTTTCTTATCTAAATATATGGTCTTCCAAAACCCTCCAGAGATCTGTAGATTATGGCATTCAAAGATGCTTTCTTAAGTTAAGATTTTTTACATATTGAGACATGTTAGCTCCTGACAGCACCCCGTATTCTACTCCAAGTAGATGATGAGCATTGAAGAATCTCCAATTGGAGATGGTTGCATTATTGGCAAGCTTGTCACTGGGCAAGAAAAATCCCTTGCTTCAACTGTAGTCAGACTGCTGTTGGAAAAGGACAAAACTTGGAAGCAGGTAAGTCAACAGTCTAGCTCTGCCAAGACAGGGTAGGCAAGTCCATCATAATTTCTGCTTTAAAATTAATGTCTGTCAGAGAAATGGGGCCAAAAGACTGAAGATAGATGCTCTCATGTATGCAGTTTAAGATTCTTAAAGGTAGAAACATGACATGTTTCATGTTTTCATAGAAGACATTTTGTCCACCGACAAGAATTGTGCTAGAGATGGGAAAAATATATGTGCATGTATCACCATTCCTATTTATCATACCTATGACAGACATCATATTGCTCAGTATAGATGATTTCATTGAGAATTCAGGTAGGCATTACCAGTCAGGTGTGTGTGCTTTCTATCAAGCTAGGAGCAGTGCACCACATTGTGCTTTGACCGTAGACAATACCATGGTTTCTTGCAGTTGGAAAGAAAATTCTTTTATGCATATGTAAATTATTACTATAGTTTTCCTATCATTTGACACCATAATTTATTAATTCATTCAAAAACATTTGTTAAGCATCTATTATATACCAGGAGCTATGGTACAAACACATATAGTGTATTCTTTATATATATGTATGTAAATAATATTGTCATTTTTGCCTTTGTGAATACATACATATGTAATGTACTCTTCAAGACATTTCTTATCTAATAGAGGACATGCATACATACAAACACATAAAGTTGATTTAAAATGAGGTATAGGAATGCTTCAGAAAGTCTAGGAAGTATCCAGAGAAAGGGTGCTATGGTATTTTCTGATAATCACCATAAACTGGTAGATTGAAACAAGAGAAATTAATTTTCTTGCTGTTGAGGAGGTTAGAAATATAAAATCTTAGCTGGACTTAGAGTCCGAGTGTGAGCCAAGGCCATACTTGTCTTAGAGACTTCCACAGAGAATCAGCTATTGCCTCTTTCAGCTTCTTGTGGTTGCCAGCATTTCTTGGTATGTGACCTCATCTCTCTCTAATTTTTTTTTTTTTTAGATTTATTTATTATGTATTCACTGTTCTGTCTGCAGGTATATCTGCAGGCCAGAAGAGGGCACCAGATTTCATTATGGATGGTTGTGAGCCACCATGTGGTTGCTGGGAATTGAACTCATGACCTCTGGAAGAGCAGCCAGTGCTCTTAACCGCTGAGCCATCTCTCCAGCCCCATCTCTCTCTAATCTTAAACCCCATATCTTCAAGTCTTTTTCTGTTCTGCCTTCCAACTCCCTTCTCCTCTATTTCTCACATTCTTTCTCTCTCACCATTGTAATGACACACATGATTGCATTCTACGCTTCTCTAGCTATCCCAGGAGAATCTCCCCATCGCAGGGTACTTAATCACAACTGTAGACTTTTTAATTTAATTTAAAATAATATTTATAGATTCCAGTGGTTTAGATGTAAATGGATCTGGCAGAATCCAGCACTTGAGCAGTGTCTGGTTCATTGTATACACTCAACAGATGTTACATGAATGCATAAAGTTGAAGCTAACCTGAGAACACAGCAGTGAGAGAGTAGAGAGTCACACACAACTTGCACAGAAAGTTCGTGGGGGGAAAAACCTCAGGGAAACATCATCAGCTGCAGAAGGAAACCTAAGGACTAAGAATAGGAGAAACTGGATTCAGAAAACAGAAGATAGGAAGTAAGACTACGATAACATTGGGTAAATATGCTAAATAGAAGAAAATCATGACTAGCATGGGATAAACCAACCTCTGTAAAGTCACAGGTCACCAGATGACCACCATAACCAGGGCATCATTCAGTTCTGTAGTACCCTTTCTGTTCCTCCGCTTACATTTTTCTTCCATCTTCTGTTTCCTTTGTCAGTGTCTGGACATTTTTCTGGTGTTATTTAAATATGTCTTCTTGACTCTGCCTTTCCTATGGCATTACCTCTTCCTACAGAGCCCGGGTGATCACTTAGAGGTGTGGAGCAGTAGTGGAGCACAGGGCGGGTGAGGATGATAATTGGACTTGCATCAGAACAGGGTATTCTGTGTGTCGATTTTGTACTTTTTATTCTTCATTGCTGCATGCTTACAGCCCACTACGTGGCCTGGCATGTAGTCAACAATCAGGAAATACTAGGTAAATATATCACAGAGCTAGCTATACTTCTGTGTTAGAGCTCTGCTCATGTCACCACCAACCCTAAGTTAGTAAGTGACTTAGAGTCTCTGAGACTCTGTATCCTTCTCTATAGAGCCAGGTTACTAATGTCTGCATCTGAGGGGGACCAAGTGAGTCAATACAGGCAAATCATTCAAATTCGCCTTGGGCAGGGGTATTTTTCAAATTGTGCTGGATGTTTAATCAAAATATATTTTAAATTATTTTTAAAATTGTAATTTTCCAAAGCATAGACAAAGAAGCCCGTAACTACAGTGAAAAACAGTAGGACACCAATGTTCCAACTTATCTTCTACAAATTGACTTTAAACTCAGAAAGTGGTCTGATCTAAAATTTTAATATGAAGCAATACCATCAAAACCATCATCTATTCACTATGTTGTCGTTCAGGGCGCACAAGGGGTGGGGGGTCCCTTGAAAAGAGTACATCTTCTGGAGAAGAGCTTTCTATGTGCTCACACATTTGCAACAAAGAAAAATACTTTGCCCTGTTAGAAAGAATACAAGTGTTTACCTAAATAAAGAATATTTGTGATTTGTTAAAATTTAATGTTTTTCTCCTACTGTTCAACTACAATTGCAAAATGTGTGGTGCCAAGACAGGATAAGCCTTTCGTTCTTGCACAGTAGAAAGTTGAACCAGAAATGGCTAATTCATACAATTACTCCCTCCCTCCATCCCTTCCTTAATCCCTCCCTTCCTTCCTCCTTCCCTTCCTTCTTTTGACTGCTGCTGTCTTCATTATAATATCCCCTTTATTCTAGATTTTTTTTTAAATTTTGGAAGCTATTTTATTAGCATATATTGATTATATATAATAATAGCTCTCTACATTATGATTTTTTCATGCATGCGAATCACATCTTTTGCTACATCCACCCCTGTTAGCCTGTCCTTTTCCCTCTCCCACTTCTGCTGTCTTCTTTCCTCTTCTCACTTAGTCTCTTACTTTTGTGACTTTATTTATTTATTTATTTATTTATTCATTCATTTATTTATTTAATGACCTAATAAGTTTCATTAGGGTTGTTTACAAGGTCCTGGGAAGATAGTTACTTACAGGAACATTGGCAGTGGCTACACCATTAGAGAAAATATATCTCCCTCCTACAGCAACCATTAAATGTCTACAGATACTCAAAGGAGAATAGGGGGCCTCATGAATTCTGTCCTTCTAGCTACCACTCTCATCCTAGACTTGTTACAGATACATAAGAATGCACATACACAGACACACAAATACACAATATGATGTGAAAGCAGAGGGAAATTGAGTGAGAGAAGATTAATAGAAGGGGGAAAGAGGAATGGATAGGGGTGAATGTGGTCCAAATGCATCACATATGAGAAAAATAAAGAATTTCGTCACAATTACCTCAATATCTAAAATAAGTAAATAGAGAATTGTAAAAGAATCTAGTACCTACTTTTCCAGATTGCCACTTCTCTTTGCCACATGTCCAGTGCACATTCAGTGTTTTGATCTTCTCCTGCATCCCTGGTGTAACTTTCTCATCCTGACATAAATGACACCTTCCTGTCTAGTGACTGCCCCAAAGCTTTTCTTGTCTGCCTTTCTTGGGACTCAGGTTTCACACCCACAGATAGAAATCTTCAAAGGGAGATTGACCAACATAATAAAGTCACCAGTGCAGGCTTTGCAAAATGAAGTAAGTCTTTGATCCCTCTCTGGTTGCCCCTTAGAATAAAATGAAGTCTTTGAAGTGAAGATCAGAATGCACAAAAGTGACAAAACAGGACCAAGAATGTTGCTAGGTTAAGATGAAGATGGTGCTGTGTCTTAGTTATTTTGCGAAGAGGGGAGACTAGGCCTGAGCTGTTAAAATTAGCATTAGGAACCAGATTATAATTCAAGCTGAAAGTTACCCATGCTATTCTGGCTGTACCAATGTGGCAACCCCAAACCATCATACATTCTGCCCCTAAGAACTTTCTGGAATGTAATCCAGATGCCACATAAATCAATACCCAGATTCATTTTGCACAGTCCACAAACATACAATACCCTGCCTTCTAGAATTACACCTTTAAATGTACTACATTTGCCACTGAAGCTATGCAACACAAGTCCAAATGCCAGAATGATCTGAGACAGCTCTCATGTGAAAGCCTCGTGATTTACCCCACAAGAGGAGAGAATGAAAGAAGAAAAAAGTCTACCAGGCAGGATGGCTATGGGTTGCTCTATGGCCTGGAAAGAAGCCTCTCAAAACACTCAACACTCACAATGTTCTCTCTCCATCAGCTACATATACTGAAGACCAGTTGAAGGTTCAGAGGAGGACAACTCTAGCCTCCAACAGGAAGTGTGAGTACCCTGTGCTCAATTCTACCACTTCAAGTTGCCAGTAGGTGGCAGAAATTCAAAAATAATTTTTAAATTCTCCTTTGATCTTAAGAAAGGTACAAGTGTGCCAAACGTGCTCTTTGACAATCTTGCCACATCTGTGTGAGATTAGAAGCAGTGAAAGAATGGGTTGTGAGGGTGATGGATAACCAGCTTGGATTTCCCATGCTTTTTAATCATTTCAGAAATTGCCCTGGAGTATGTGGTGCAAAGTGGTCCACTGTATGATTTTTATCATTCTTCATGAGAAACTGTTCTGAGTGTTTACCTTGTGGATTTTACCCTTTTGCCAACTCTTTGGAACTGAGTATTTTCATTGTCTGTCTACTCTTGTTTCCTTGCATTTTGAATTATTATAGTTTAGGTTTTTCCAAAGAAAATGTAGATAATAGCTTCTGAACATTATTCACTATCTGCTCAGCCTACAAAGACAGGTGCCTAATAGGTGTGAAGAATTTTGAACACCGTAAAGATGTTTTAAAAACACATTTTTAGAAAGAATTCTCTGAGGAGAAGGGGAAGGGGAAGGAGAAGGGGTAGGAGGGTGAGACTGGGAGGAGAGGAAGGAGAGGACTGCAATCAGGATGTAAAGTAAGTAAATACATACATTAATGAGAGAGAGAAAAAAGAATCTAAAAGAAGAAGAAATCTGAGTGACCACATAGTTCATTGTTTTTGACAGACAGATCAGGTATAGCCCAGAGGTCTTTAGAGGGAAGATGAGCAGGTTCTGTGCCAACTTTCAATTTTTTCAAGAAAGATAGCTAGAGAAATTCAAACAATTTTTATTACTAAGGTTTTATTTCCAGGGATAATCAAGGAATCAATTCAGATCTTTCAAAACAAACTTAAATATGTAGCTTCTTGGTCCCCTTCCCAGTAAACAGAGAAAAGACCCAATGGATTTTCATTTCAAACAGATATTGAATCCCTTAAACAAGTATGGTGAGAAGCTCCCAAGACAATCACCTATGTGAGTTACCACTAATCACATCAGTTGGTCACCATGAGTATTCTCTGGATTTGGGTTACCTTCTCTTATACTCCTCTCATTCTCCCTCTGAACACTTTTTTTTTAATACGAATGATCCATTGAATTTAATTAAAGGTTGCTTGCAAGAGCCTTGGTGTGGGAATCTTTACTGGGGCATGAGCAAGTCATGAGTGTCTACACCAGGGAAAAAAAATGATCTCCCTCCCCTCCTATGAAAAGCCCTTAATTGTTGGGTGTGGTCTTATGAGCTCCTCTCTATCCATGACAGAATTTTGATAAGCATAAACTTGTGTAGATCTTAATATTTTTATAATCCTTAAAATCAAACTCACTTGCCATGCAAAGTGAGCTATCTACTGTCTTTTATTTGAGTGATAATAGGATTTTGCATTGGGGTTTAGAAATATTTTATAATTTGTCTGTTCTCTAATAGACAATTTAGAATAGGAACTTCACCTCCTTTATTCTTTCTCTGCTCAGTAGTATTTTCTCCATATAAGTACAAGTACATATTCATAAAAGTTTATGAAAAAGGAAACAATGTGTGCTAGTCTGTTTTTTTTCTTTTTTTGTCAAAATGTTTTTTTTAATAATTTATTTTTTATTTCTTCAAGTAACATCTCAATCACAATCCCCTCCCTACTCCCACCCTTCCACCCTCCTCCCCCTAACCCCCCATCCTCTTCCCTTTTTTTTAGTTTAAGGTATTTCTTTTTCCCCCCAACAGCTCTCCCTTTCAGTCCAACAAACGGTTCTTTCTCTTATAACAATAATTACAATACAAAACAACAGAAATAAATAGTCCACAATTATGAGAGTTTATGGCTTAGCGTACATTCCCAATGTCCAGTCCATATGTATTTGGCACCTGACTTTAACATTCTACTATCTAACTATCTCCATGAGTTTAAAGTTCTATATCTAACTCAGCTTTCATACTAACTTGCATCACGATTTTAAAAACATCTTCCTAGATCCAGAACACCCTCTTGATTCCTAAACAACTCAAAATTTAACTATGAAACTCTAGCTATCTATTCTTCAATCACCTCAGAGATCGGAGAGGGATAAATATATCTGATTATATAGGAAGTGCAGGGCCTGCAGCTTCTAAAACTAAGAAATGACATACCAGTGGCTGCCTGGTCAGTTCCCATTTTCTCTCCATACATTACAGCATCAATCTTCAGCTGTTTGGCCCCATTTCTCTAACAGACATTGATTGTAGAGCAGGAATTATAAAGGACATCTGCAAGCATACACATGTGCACCTAACCACACATAAACATTCACACAGAAAGTGCTTGTTTTCTTATATAGCATCTTTATAGTTTCAAAATATGTTTAGAATAAAATTCAATACTCCCACGGACCCCACAGGTCTAGTCTTATGGTCCCTGACTACCTCTCCAGAATCAGCAAGACCACTCTCCCTGTCTTGCATTTGCTGTAGCCATACTGATTCTGTTACTTTGTCAACATTCTACCTCAGGAGTGTTCCTGTTCCTCCTTTCACATAATGGCTGTGAGTGACTGTTCTTGAAGCCAAGCAACTGCCCACTTAGGGAGTTCAGTTGTGGCCCCTTGTAAAAGGATTATGTCACCTGGGCTTGGTGACTATTTACAACTCCTCATAGAGGGATGGAAGGCATCATGAGACTCTCCCCTGGGTTTCCAGTGTCTATCTACAGCATATTATAGGTGACTCTGCCTTAATTGCAAATGTTGCAAATGTCCTCTCAAAGTGACTAAGGAATATAGGCTGGAGGAGATTGGTGTTGGGGTGCATGAGAAGGCTGCATATATGGAGATATAAGAAAGTCCTGATCCCAGTTAGTGATGACCTTCCAGGAACTGTCTATTGGGAGAGGAGCATCCACACTCTGTAGGTAACACCTCACCTATGCTCTGTAAGAAAGCTCAATAAACTTACTGGTTCCCTGGACTGAATTTTAGTAGAATCATGCCTCAGTTTGTTGTTTTCAGCTTAAGAGGAGTAGATATTGCTTATGTTCTTGACTCACTTAGAATTCAGCTGAAATTCACCCCCATGAAGGCTTTTTCTGATCCCTGCCCTATAAACAAAGGTCTCCGTCCCTCTATCTTCATTTTCTTTCCTTTACAATGAATATTGTGCAGAGTTGCATTTGTTTTCTACTTTTATTTTCCACTTGTCTGCAAAATCCACAAACATGAGTACTTTGTCTTATTTCCACCATCTGCTTAGTCATAGTTATCAATAGATTTCATAGACACTGATTGTCAATGCCTATGACATCTATTGATGAAGCTCATTTATTGAAGGGACAATTGTTTAGGCATTCTAGTAACCTAAATCCAATCCTGGCCCTCTACTTCAATAATTGTGAAAAATTGGGCAGGTTACTCAACCTTTTCCTCAGTTTACTTAATTATAAAATGAGAGTATTAGGAAGCTACAGTGAAACTTTAAAGGAGAGAGTCTATGGGGACAGTTCACACCATGTAGCACACCTTAAGTGCTACATGATTTTAGATGTTAATCATATCAACAGGGGAGCTTCTGATTTGAGGTCTAAGAGTGTACAAACTTGAAGAAAAGTCAAAAAAGGGATCTTTATCATTTCTACATAAAGCTACATAGTTACTTATTGACTGTGACAATTATCTTATAAACGTGTCTTTTCCGGAATTATACTATACAAATGGATGAGTACATAGGACAGTATTGTTGTCTAACCCATTTCTTCTCTTCCTCTGTGACTGATAACATGCTTTCCATCCTATCCGCCAGCTGCACTCACTCTTACCTAGGCCAGCCTAACTACAAGCCATATGGCAGACCCCATTCCCAGCTCAGTAAGATCCAGATTAATTGAACAACCATGGAAAAACCACTCTATTTGTAGTAACTGACTCAGCACTAAGCACATAGCTTAGTTCCTGTCAGTAAAGAGAAGGGGGCTTGGAAGAAAGTTGAATGGAGCTGGGGAATGTTTCTTCTTATAAGAATGATCTCAAGAATAAACTACCCTTTCTCTGTCTGAGCCCTAGCAGTAGCATGCACATATGTAGCCTTTTTGTGATAGAAAGTGTAAATAGATTTACAAAATTTGCTACAGAGATGTCTCTACAAAGATATCACCTAATTACTTTTATTCCATGTCTAATAGTCACTGCTTTGGTTTGGGCATAGTTTGTTCCTGCTGAAACCCATTTCTCCTTCCAGCTTCTGGCAGTAGGAGGCAATTTCCCCTAACATTTAGGCCTAACAAAACATAATGTGGTATGTAGCATTTCAACCAAAACTCAATGATGAGTTAGTTCTTTAGAGGCCACATGGCCCTAAGAGTTAAGGGCCTCAGACTGCTGTTTCAGCTTTGAGTCAACATAATGACATTTAGTCATTTATTAGAAAAAAATTACTTGAGGGGGTGAGGAGGGGGGAGTTTGAAAGCATTTTTGCCAGTAAACAACTTCACATTTGAGTTTTGTAAGTGGGTGGAGTGATGTAAACTCACCACTCCCAGCGGCAGGATAGTGCCACAGTGGTTCCAGTGAATAGGCTCTTGTTTCCACAACATTATTCTTCCACTGTCTTGCCAGTTGGAAAACATCATGTGTTTTTCCTCTAGAGATAGGGGATCAATTCATTTCTCAAGTGTACCACAAACACATCCATTGCCCTGTATCTGTAGGCCTGTATTGGATTGTTTCTGTAACTCAGTCGTAAACCAAGAAGTTTTAGGACACTCTAAAATGGATGCAAGACTATCAGACTCACCTAAACAGGAGAACCAAATGCCAGATTCTGTCAAGCCTGAGGGCACCAGAGTTAGGGCAAGGCTGAATATTTGTGGTCCAACAACATTCCTCATGCATTTGTATCATTCTACATTGAGGCCTATGTTAGGCCTGAGGAATATTAGAGAAAAGTACAGTGGCATTGCTGTTTGTGATGATCTAGCTTGCAAAGTCAACATCTGAGGCAAGTTGCATATAGTCAAAAGCATTCTTGAAAGAGCCCTTACTTAGTTGATGTAGAACAGAGAACATACCTTTTGCTGTGTACAGTCCTGTACACATATGTATATGAAATTCACTGAAGTTGGTGATGTAGAATAGTACTTAAGAAAGAAATCAAGAGTATTTGAAGAAAATACCTATTTTGGTCAGAATAACATTTATTGAGGCAAGAAGCCTACACCATGAAAGGCCAGAGGAAACTGCTCCCACAAAGGGTACAACAGCAGGTTTTTGGAATCAGATTTTAAAAAAAGCTTCTGTATGGATACTTCTGCAAAAGTATCACTGAATTATTATCATTTCATGCTTAATAGCCATGTCTCCTAACATGGTATTCCTTTTTTTTTAATGAAGCCCCTATAGTTAACTATACATACTGGTGGGGTTTTGATACTGGTGGGGTGTGGCTTAGGACTCTATTGTGTTTGAAGTATAAACACATAGGAGAAAAGCCAGGAAATGTGTTCAAAGTCATAATAAACATGGAAGCAAAACTCTCCAGTACCTCTCTATGGCTCTGTGTTTATACTAGAGCTTCACATATCTGGCCAGGTGTGTCTCATTTTATGAAATACAATGCTTTTTATGGGACACCTTGAAAAAAGCCAATATGTGTATCTCAAAATGATTAAGTGAGTACTCTGCTGTCAAATCAGATCTGCAATATGTTGGCAAGAGTAAAAGGCTTAGAAAATGTCATTATTTATATTCATTGTCTTCTCTCTTCTCTTGCTCCCTCTCCCTATTTCTTCACCTCTTTATTCACAAACTTGTTACAAAAGTTTGATGTGTATAAATTTTCTCTATGAATTTCAAAATATAACATATATACTTTCAAAGGGTTATATGTATATTCTCACCAGGGTCTGGAATTTAGAGCCTTGTGCAAACATAGCACAAGTACCACTGAGCTGTACCCCAAGCCTCCAATATGATAAATTTGTATTATTTTAAGAGGCATGAACCCAGTTTATGAAATCAATTTCACGAGTCATCAAATTGGATAGTGAAGAATTGTGAATGTGGACTTTACTTACTTAACAGCTTCTGAAAGCCTGATGGTTGATTTGGGTTTGGGAAAAGGTTGGCTGAAATTCTGTTGCACTGAGTATTCCTCAGTATTGGTGGATTGGGGACATAACCACTGGACCTCTTGAAGGAGGCATTATTAGGTGTGGAGAGGAAGCTAAATGTGATGTAATACTCATTTCTGCTAAGGAATTTACCTTGAATGAGACAAATTAATTTCATTAAAAAATTGGGCACATTTTCCTGATGTTTGTAAGTAAGTTGTAGTAAGGTCACCAAACTCTTTTTTGTTCTTACTCCACTGAAATTCTGATAGTTAGGTGAGAGAAGATACTTTAGATTTTATTGTGTTTTATGTATGGCTAATATTCAATACAGAACAATAAATTGTCCTTGATTTATAGTGCCATAGAATTGTGTGCTTGTGTTTCTTCTCTGTCTCCAATTTGTTCAACAATAACTGAAGAACAAGGTTTATAGAATGGACTTTTTTAAAGCTTCCTCCAACCTTTTCTCTTACCTGGCATTAGATGGGCAAGTGCAAGGGTGCCCCAGCAAATGTTCCTTTGCTTCTCCTACTACCTGCAGTGTATTTGCCAGCAGCCAGAGCATGCACTTGTTTCAAAAACACACACCACAGTCATCCAAAAAGAACTCTAATGTGAGCCACATGAATGAACTTAAATATGTTAGTAGTCATGTTAATAAAAAAGAAAACGTAAAAGTAATTTAAATAATATTTATATAATGCATTGTGTATCTGTAATATTACCAACATACAATCTAAAGCAACATGTGATCAATGTAGAAAAATTGCAGTGTTTAACATTCTGTTTTTCATAAAAACCTTTCAAATACACTTGTTTGTACTGAAAATGCATCTCAAGGATGTCTATGCTTCAAGTGCAGATACCCATATACTTCCATTGACACCCAGAATAGAAAGGGCAAACATAATTAACCAAGACACTCCTTGCTTTAACCCATTTCCCGTGCCATGATATGTTTCATCTGTTGTGCATTATTTATATGCAAATTGAATGAAAGCAGAGATTTAGGTTATATCTTCAGAACCTAGAATAGTGCTTATCATGCAACAAGGACTCAACAAATACTTGTTGGGCATGTAGCTTGCCCATGAATGAAAGAGCATAGAAAATGGTCCACAAGGAGCTGGGCAAGATGGCACATATTTGCAATTGTGGCACTTGGGAAGTGGAGGATCAGAAGTTCAAGATCATCTTAAGTTACCTAGGGTTTACATTTGCTAAAGTCAGCCTTGATTAGATGAAACTATCTCCAAAAAAGAAAGAAAGACTATGGTTACCTTGTTGTTTCCCTGATGGCCTCATATGGGCAGCCAGTTCCTGTCTCAAGGTATTTGGACTTGGAGTTTCCACTTTATATAAGTAGGAACATCCAAACAGTTTGTTCCTCCAATTCCAGCCTTTCTTGACCATCTCATTTAACACTGAACCCCAGTCCCCTAAGGAACTATAATTTACTTTTCCCATGTTACAACTTAAAATATATTTACTTACTTACATTACTACCTTTTATTGTCAATTAGATTTTATACTTCATAAGATAAATAGTTTTGTTGATAATTGTCTGTTTTATTCACTGCTGTATGCTTACTACTTACAAAAATATATGGGCTTTAGTGGATATTCAGGAAATATTAGAATAAATAATATTTAGAAAAGAATACTGATCTTGCAGATCCTTAGCTTCTATTTTGATTGTGTCAAGACTATGTGGCTCTAAGCAAATACAAAATACCAGGCAAAAAGTTATAACAATCAGGCACTGGTTTGAGATTATACAGTACTTAATCCTCACAACAGGTATTTTTATGTGTTCTCCTTCGAGGTTGAAGGAGGTTGAATTTTATCATCTGTAAAATGAATAAAATGTAGCAAATAATCCCCAAGGTCTCTTGCTCCCTCTAAGCTTCCAAGATAACTACGTGTTTCTGCTGGTACAGACCCATTTATTTACTCACCGTGATTCAAAGGAAGGAAAGAGATCCTCAGTGCTTGTTCACAAAAGTGTACTTTACCCTTCTGTTAAGTAAACTCCCTTCTGCATCTTTAAGTTCTAGAATGTTCAGCTAATTTTCCAAATCTTGGGTACAGTCTATAGAGATCAGAGACCCCATAACACATTCATTGCACTTGTAAGTTCAATTATGGAGCTGTGTAGAGCAAAATCTTTGCATTTTGAAAGAAAGTCCATGGCTAGTTATTTTTAGAGAAATTGGAGTTTGATGTTCATTATTGTTTTTCTATTAGGGGTGGGATTTGGGGCTGTTGTCACTAATGTTCTTTGCCTCCAGCTCGGTAGTCTTTCTTTAGCAACTTGTCACAAGAAAATTGGGTTCAGGCAAAGATTCACAAGACTGTTCTTATACCTCACATTACACACTTGAGGACTGAGAAGGACAGGAGTGATAACCCGAGGCGACTCTCATTTTGCAAAACAGAAGGAAGACTCAGAGAAGGTAAATCACACAGCAAGCGTACCCAGCCAACAACCAACTGGGTTGAAAATATGAACAACAATTTATTGAGTTCCAAAGCCAGTGAATTTTCCATTTTATAGCAAGTTTTCACTTTAGCTTGAGGAACAGGTTTCTGTTTCAGCTTTTATTTAGAGTATTTTTCCCTTCATAGCAAATGTGGTAGAAGAAATTATATTCTCATGGTGCATTAGTTACTTATTTCAATGCTGAGCTCAAATGCCCAACAAAAACGCTTCAGGAAGGGAAAGTTTTGCATTACAGTTTCAGGGTACAGTTCATTACAGTGGGGAAAGTCCTGGCTCTGCAGCGCTCATCAGCTGGATACAGCGCATGCTCAGTCAAGAAGCAGGGAAGTGAATGCTCATGCGCAGGCGATTTGCTTCCTCCCTTTAATTCAATCTGGACCCATGTCTAGAATATCCCCATGTCAATTAATGTAATCTAGATGATCAGATATTTGTTTCCCATGGAGATTCTAAATATCATCAAGTTGACAAGACTAACAATCATGCATGGCACACTCAAAATTTGATAAAAATCAAATAAGATTTTGCACACACATAAATGAATATTATCATGGGGGTAATTGCATTACCAGAACTTGTAAATGGCACAAATATGCAAAAGAGTGTAAGCAACAGACTGAGTTGTAAGTATTACTTTGCATTTGAGACAACATAATGACAATGAATAGCTTTGGTTGAGCCCATTTACATATTTTTAATGTTTCAGGCATTGTGGGTTAAATTTTAAGCTAAGACTCAGATGCAGCAATTGTAGTGATGGCTTGTCTCTATGCCTGCTGGGTGTTGAACTTGGGACTGTTGTGCATTAAGCTTCTCTATAAAACAGAGAGTGCTATGACACCTTCCTAACATTATTAGTTTTAAGGATTAGACTATGAGTTTTGTGCTACTTGCAAGTCTCCATTATGAGCCCTCAGTGAGTACATTCTCACTTCATTTAAGCTTTACTGAATGAAGTATGTCAAAAACGGCTCTAAAATGTTTATTTTATTTACTGCCATTGGCACAGTTATGTAAAGGATAAAGCAATGGTGTCTGGAACATTCTGGAAGCTCAATAAATATTTATTTAATGAATCAGTTCCTTGAACTGTGCACCTGTAATATCCTCATTTTTCAGACTGAGAAGGCCAATGTTCACCTTTGTTTTCAGATCTCATGATTCAGATGTGATTTGGTGGCATATTAAAAAGTAGGATAAACATGTTCATTACCTTGGTGGGCTGGGCTGATAGTTTCACCAACCATGTAAATCCAAAGCTCTTAGAAATTCATGGTTTCAGCTTTTTAAAAATAAGAGTAAAATGACTAATAAGGAATCACAAAAGCCAGGCATGGTAGCTTATGCCTGAGATCTTGGAATGCTGAGGTGGGAGTATTACCACAAATTTGAGGTCACTTTGGGCCACACAGTCAGTTCGAGGTTATCCTGGACTACACCACAAGACAATGTCTTACTCCTTCCACCGTATAAACTACAACTCTATTCAGCTATTCAAGAAGCCAAGGCTAGAGCTCAGAAGTTCAAGGCAACCTTAGACAGCCCTATCTCAAAAAGATAAAAGAATGTGAATGCTTAAGAGTCCCCTTTACCAATAGCAAGCATCTGTGTGAGTTTTACAAATGATGGCTTCATTTTATATAAATCTTAATGTACATAAAAATAAACTATGGTTGATTTTGTTTAAAAGACAAAGTAGTTACACAAGAGACAATAGATGAGCTTCTAAATCTGTGCTAATTAATTTTAATAACTACAATAATCATTAAATTTCCCAGTGTGGCCACTCTTACCATTTTAAGGTATGGATTACTGGAGACATATGATACCTGGTTGGGATACATCAGTGTGCTGAAATAAACTGTACACCATGCAGAACAATGAAGGTGCTAGGCCTCTGAAAATGCATTAAAGGAGTTTAGGAAAGATGAATATGGCATGAGTGTTGTACATAAAAGTTTGGAGGGACATGCCATATTAGGATGGATTGGAACACTAATGAAACTATCTTAGAGTTACCTCAAACCATTAGCTAATTACCCCAACCCTTGATCTCACTCACCAGGACACAATGAGTGGGAGGGGGAAATCTAACCCAGGTTGGTAAACTCTAAGTGGCCTCCAAGCACCCTCAGTGCAGGTAGGAAAGGCTACATGGTACATCTACCTGACCTCAGGGATATTGATAGGGTCCTTTGCAGGGGAAGAGAAAAATTTGATCTATGATTTGTTTGTGACTGTCCCAAGGGATGATGTGCATTCATGAATAATCCAGAGGGAATTCAGAACTCCAGAGTGTCTGCTGCTCTGAAGTCAGCTGGCTTGGCTAACAGAGCAGTCAGGCAGGTGGTAGGGACCTGTGCGGTCAGCTCAGATCAGCACAAATTTCCCTGCTCCTATTCTGCGATGTCTCAGCTCTATATCCACCGAAACCTGGGATATACTCGGATTATGGTAGAAAAGGAGAGAGTGGGAGGGAGCAGTAATAGAGACAGGAAGAACTCAGCTAAGACCTGTGTCTTAGTTGGCCTGACAAGAAACCAAGTTGAGATGAATCAGGTCAACCTGTTACTCAGGAGACAGTCAGGCAACGTGGCCTTAATTCATACTTTACTCTTCCACCAGTGAGAACCACTGGAAAGCATGAGGTGAAGAAATTGCTACTTGTGTTAAAAACTGGGATATGTTAAGAAAAGGATGTCACAGAGGACAGGAGTTATTGACTTTTTGTTGCTGTTGTTGTTGTTTGGCAGTTGTACCCACAGGAGTATTTCTTCATGTATAGATGTACTTAGGAACTGAATGGAAAGGAGTTCTGACTCAGTGGAATCATTGTGTATATCTAAGAATAAAGAAAGCAACAGAGCAGCAAAAAGAGCAGGCACAGAGATCTGAGTTCACATCTATTCGAACCCCTTTCTGATTGTGTGCCTTTGAACTTAGCTGGGCTTCAGGTGCATTTCCTGTCAAATAGTGTTGGCAATTACACCAATAGCTAATGATTTTGAGTGCTAAGTCATGCCAGATCAAAATTACATAGCACAATGGACAAAAGTTATACCTATAGAGGCAAGCTACATGACTAGCTAGTTTTGTAAACATGGCAAGGTCAGCTTTTCTGTTTTCTTATTCATTCTAATGTCAAGTGAAATTAGTAGAAGTGCCTGATTTAAACAGAAAAGACCTCATCACTGTGAGGGAAGGTTGAGAAGGTTCCATATGATGATGCGTATGTAAAGCTACACCTAGTGCTTGGCACAGAAAACCATTCAAAAGATATTAGCTACAATTATCAGTTAACAAGAGTGAGTAAATGGAAAAACATGGAAACTAACAATCTATTAGTAGTTGCTTGCTCTGTTTTTTTTGTACCCCAGCCCCTCACATGTTTTTGTTTTCCAGCTGGGTGAATGGCTTTTCAAAACCTCTCACCTCACTTGACTTCCAGACAGAAATCACCATTGTTCCCAACTGGTTATAACTGGGAGGCCAGCATTATGTCCAATTGGCCCAGCAGATCCGAGTGGCGGGTCCTTGGTACTGGCAGCAGATGCTTGGGTACCAGATGCTTTTCTACGGTAATTCACTACTCAGAGTGCTTAGCCATCCCAATGTTCCAGATATTATGGGAATTCCAGGCTCACTGTGAGCTCTCGCTCACCCCCCCACTTGACGATTTTGTTGCAGCTCATATGTACCATGTAACTCAGTAAAACATGGGATCCTTCCTATGCTCAGTGCAGCAGATCATGTTACAGTATGCTACAGTATATGTGAAACACTTTCATGTGCTCTGAGCTACCCCTAGAATGTGTGTTCTCCAAAAAGAGAAGAGATCTCTGTGTGTTCTGTTTATTTTTGCCGCCTCTGGCTCCTAGGCACATATAGACATACATGCGCACACTTGGTATGTGAGTCCTCTGTGATTCTCATTACATCTCAGTGACATGAGAAAGGCAGCCATTATTTTACCATCTGTATCTCTTGCAAAGAGAAAGAAGGCTCAGTAGTAAAGCTAAGATTTAATCTTAGCCTCTAAAGTCCATCCTCCTTCCAATAAACCATCCTTAACTGCATGCTTATTTCCCCAACTGTGATTGAAGTCTTTTTTTAACAGTCTCAATGAGATTCCCCACTCCAGTGGATATAAATATCTTTCCTTTCTCTCTGTCATATTCTTCATGTGGGCCTCTCGACTTGACTTGAGATTCTTGCTTAGTTTTGTTCCAGGTCACTTTGGCTTCAGAGATTTACTCAGCCTTTAGTTTTCCCACGTGGACATTTGTTCATGCTCTGCTTCTGGAATATTTCCTTACCACTGTCTGGCTCTGCTGGGATTACTGACTTTCCAAGCCATCACGGATCCAGTGTATCAATGCCAATTCTCCATAAGGCAGACCATATCCAGCCTATTGGACAATGTATATTTACAAGTAATTTAAAGGCATATGCCTTATGGTTGGTGGTTACCCAAAGTTGAAATAGAAGAGGATTTTAGATTCTGCTTTTATATTTGTGAGTGGCAAAGAAAAGCCAAACCTGTTTTGCAAATATTTCTTTTATAACCAACAAAACTATTTTGAATTGTAATTTAAAAAAAAAGATGTTGGTCATCGTCTCAGTGAGACACACAGGGCACACTCCAGTAAGCCATACAGAATGACATCACTAGCTGTGAATTATCCCCTCATTTAAGGTGGCACCTTTGGTCTACTGTCCTTTCCTTGCCTGGTTTTGCTCACTCAGTGGCCCTTTTGTGTTATCAAGCCCTAAGTCTGCTCTCCTATCTGAGTCATGTCTACTCTCTTCTGCTTGCACATTCCTCCATGGGGTCCTGGCTGCTGAGAAAATGATCTGCAAAAATGAACATCAGATTTATCAGGTGAGGAAGAACCAGGAACTCAGGCTCCAAAGATAAGATGGTTGTAATACAAAGGACACTTCTACAACTCCAGAGTTTCTGTTTTTACCACGAAGCTAAATACTGCATTTTCTGTACCACAAGGCAAGTATCTCAAATAACGGTTTTTTGATATCACTTAGAAGAATTTAAATATGTTGTCTATATTTAAATTTAATGGATTTAGCTTCTTTCTTTAGGTAAGGGGTATTTTCTGGCAGCATTTTACAGTGGAGATGGCCTAGGACTCTCTTGATGAGTATAGCTGTTACAGGTTGATTTGTTTTTTCCTTTTTTTTTTTAAATATTTTTCAAGACAGAGTTTCTCTGAATAACAGCCCTGGCTGTCCTGGAACTCACTCTGTAGACTATGCTGGCCTTGTACTCAAAGAGATCCACCTGCCTCTGCCTCCCGAGTGCTGGGATTAAAGGTGTGCTCCACCATGTCACTTTTTTTTTAAACTTTTGATTAGTGACTACAGTCAAGCTACTTATTATCATTTATAAAACCCTTAATAATGGAATACCAAACTCTGTCACCCAGCTAATCTTGCCTTTCATTCACCTCTCCTTAGATCAGTTTCCAATGAGGAAAGAAATATTTAATTTCCTCATTGTTCCACAAGTAGTCTCACCATCATTATTAATCATCACTTTAATTATGTTTTTCTAAGTGGATGCCATTGCCTGTGGTGTATAGAACACCCTTCCCACGCAACCTGCTGAGTGCTTCTGCCATTTCTAGCACCCATTGCTTTCTCTACCATCTCACCACAAAAACCCCTTTTAATTCTTCTCTCTTTAACTCTATGATTCTGCTTCTCTGGCTACCTCCAAGTAAGATTTGAGTCATTCTTTTTGGAGTATCTCTTGAAGCACCCTTTATAATATCTGAGTTGGTGCCCAATAAATATGTGCTGAAGAAATGCATGAGCACAAGATAGCAGTGTTTAGGTAGTTCCCTTGATGGACTGAATGTAGAATGAACAAGGAAAGAAAGGGGGGAGGCCATTTTACTGGAAGTCAAAAGGATTAGCACTTGCATCATTCAGTATAGCTGACCACTCCCAGAAGGGAGACATCCAAATGTAAGATGCAGAACATTAAATATTGAAAACAAAAGTTAAATATTAAATTTTAATATGAAGCATTAATGCAAATAAACAAAACCAGCCAGAAGGGGGACAAAATTAGGAGGAGGCCATGGCCAAAAAAGAGAGACTCATGGATTAGGCTGAAAGCTGCCCATGACCTAGGCTTTCCCAGAAGGGCTCATTGGTAACAGTCACACCCATCAAACTTCCCGGGAGAAGCAAACGAGGAGGGGAAAAGCTTTTTATAACCCACAGCTATAAAACTCAAGTCTTTCCTACAAAACAAAGTACAGTAAAGTGTTTCAGGATCGCCAAGGCTTCAGAACTTATGGTACACTGGAACAAAAATAGAGGCAGCAGAGAGGAAACTATGAGATTGCTGAACCCTTGGGGCAGGAATCCTGTCTTTGTTTGCACTGTGTACTATGAGGAGTGTGTGCAGGAAACTTGGACAGAATGAAAGAAGAGCCATGAAAGGGGCAATATAACAGGGTGCTTCTTCCTGCTACTGCCAATGGCTGTCTGTCTGAATGAGAAATAGCCAGGAGAGCAGAAATGAAACCAGAGCACTAGATTTGAACTTGCCAGAACTCAAAACTGGGGATACAGGAGCATTTAGGTCTACCTTGAGTGTTCAGGGTCAATGGCCTACCAGCCATGGAGGGCTCCAGCCAAGAATGAAGTCTCATAAACTGTATTTTCCATCAGAAAGCCCATGGGGGTAGCCAGCAAAATAGCTTTGAGGTTAGATGTCAAGTGTCTGGATAACTTATTCTCACACCTAGATTCCAATAATACTTTTTTCTTATTCTAAAATGAAAACTAGAGCTGAAAGACCAGATCAGATTCTTTTGTGGCAATTGTGGTGAGGTATATTAAGAATCAAAATCCATAAATTACTTCATGGTTTTGGCACTGAAAGGGTTAGGTTGAAACACATGGCTGTTTTTCTTGTTTTAACCCTTGGAGGTGATCAGAGAAGTGAAGGTTTCTGAAAGACAGACCCCCATCACAGCAAGTGTCACATGTCATATCACCAGTCACCCAGGTTACAGGAAATCTAAGAGGTCACTGAATACAGCCTCTGTCTCTGCCATGTGGTCCTTAAACTTTGGAACAAATCTGAAAGTGTACAAGACATCTAGACAGAGAAGCACTCTGACAATCTTCCTGTTCCTCAAGACCCTTTTTAGTTTCTGGGGAAATATAGATACCATGGTGAGGCTAATTCAGCTAGAAGGATAATCTTCACAAGAAATTAGCAAGCACAAAAGGGGAAATGAGCACAGATTGGTGGATTAATTTTAACCATATGGAAAGATTAACTGATCAGTGCTATCGAGTAACCCTATCACATGAAAGTCAATCAGGGGACAGCTTGGGGGAAGTTGGGTTTCTGAAAGGAAACAAAGTAAGAAAATGGAAACTGGAGTGAAAAGGCAGAGTGTACACTATGTGCTGTTTTATCTCCTTAGGGTTTCTTTATTCCTTATATTTTGGGTGTTCTCTTTTCTTCCAGATAATTTTGAGTTTATGTATCTAAGCTCCCACCTTTTTCCCAGTTTGCCTTCTTCATGATAATTATGTGGCAATGGCAAAAGTCAGTCTTGGAAGTTATGATTTTCTGAGGAGTTTTACAAGAGAACAAGAAATTTCAAAATGGGCAAATGTTGACTTTATTAATGTATACCGCCTCACCTCTTCCTATATGTGGGGGTAAATGTTGAATATAAGTGGATTCTCTGGCTGAACAGTGCATTTCTTACAAGAAATGTTGAATACGTTTTTGTAGTGGGAAAATAGGAGTTATCATCATATTTTATCAATGACATTGAATTATTTTTGATGCCTCACAATGTGCAGGATAAAAAGATTAACAAGTTCCAGGATCAGAAACAGAGCCCAGTTTTCATATTGACTTGTTGGACAACTCCCAGGTGAGGACCTCAAAACCATGAGGCTTCAGTGTCCATACCTAGAGTGTATGAAACCAGACAGATGATTCTCGAACCATAACCCATAGATCCCCAATGGCTCATGGAAAAGTGATACAAGGCCCTCCTTAAAGCAAAGGCAAATTTGAACACTCATTCTTTTAGTCAAAGTAGCTTCATTTCAGTCATCTTACTTACATTTTGGTCTTTTTAATAATAAATTATATTTAAAACTGAGCCCATGCTTCAGCAAATTGAAACCTCACAGGACTATAATAAATAACAACACATTATAATATACGTTGTAATATTTAACACATTTCCTCTTACCAGTTCCTATTGCGTACAGATGGTCCATTTCCAAATATGAAGGGATTGTGAACCCTGCGGAACTTTTTTTTTTTTAACTTGTTGTCAATGACTGAACAGGTCTTTTGATTATTGAATCAGTGATGGTGAAACCCAGCATACTAAACACTATGGCTGCTGTGAATGACAACAGAGACTAAATTAAACAACAGAGAGCTTTTTCCACACAGTACTATAGAGGCTAGAGATCTAAGCTGAGAATGGCAACAGCATTGGTTTTACTTTGAAGTCTCTTTTTTTTGGTCAGGTAAAGGCTTACAATCTTCTCTCCCTCATTTTATTTCCCACACGTTCTTTCCCTGATGAATGGCTGTGTAGTCTCTGTCATAATTTCTTCTTCATATAAAGGATAAGAAGCCCCCATGACCTTATATAATCTTCTCAATCTCTTTAAGGGCATCATTTCCACTACAGACATATTGAGGTTCTGAATTAGTGAGAGGAATGTCACAATTTAGTTCATAACACCTGGTAGTCATAGAGACCACTCAGAGAGTTCTTTGCTTCTTAAATTGCTTTAATAATTTTGAAATAGTAATATATGCACTTTGCAAAGATCAAGTGACTCAGAATGGACATATTCTTCTAGATTTTGTCTCATGAACAACTACTATAAATTCTTTGTATCCTCCTTTTCGGGGTAGTTTATGAGTATTCAAACCAATGCTGGATCTCTCCCTAATCTTGTATATATTGAAGAGATTTATGACAAAAACTCTCCCTGGCTCAACTCCAGATTAATTAAATTAGAATGCAGTTTGGGGCCTCCCAGATGTCTGCAAAGATACGGGAGTTTTGAGAAACTGTTCTGGGTTCTGGCTGCTGAGACAGGAGCTAGGCAGTGTTTGAAATACTGGCTCTTGGACCCCACATGGCCTATTGATGGGAATCTACATTTTGATAAAGTCTTTTCATGTTATTTGAGAGTAGGCAAAGTTTGAAAAGCTAAATAACTTGCCTTTTTACTGGAATTTCTGCTGGATCTACAAATTGGTGAGGGAAGGGCTACCCTGAACAGGTCTGACAAGAAGAAAAGACAATGGCTGATATCTCCATGGGTTAGAAGTTGGGTTTTTATGGTATCCTGTCGTGGCCAACAAGCCCTGTGACTTCAAGTCCCTTGGGAAGAAAAAGAGACAACTTCCACAGATGGTTTGTGTACCTTTCTCCTGTAAGTGCCCAATGCCTAATTTGGAGCTAGAAAACACTAAAATGTATGCAATGTCCTGTGACTGTCATGCTATGACTGAACAGTTGTTTGTTAGAAAATAAATGTGTGTCTACTGGGAGCTAGAGAATGGCTCCTGTAGACCATGGTGAACACAGTGCTGAATTGGCAGTATGGCATTTCCCTGGCCTGATATAATAAATTACCGAGGCCATCATCCATGGCAAATAACCTAGCAAGGCTGCCTTGCAGGCCCAGGAGGGAGAGAATAAAGGAGGGAAGTGTCATTTAGTCAATTAGCCATGGAAACAGCATTCCTTCCTGGAGGGTAGATTTTCTTCTCTTCAGCACCACTAACTCAAATGTCAAACAAGTTGTAACTGCCATGGATAACAGGCTAACTACAGCATTTGCTTTCTGTAATAGAGAGAAACAACTGGGCCATTTCAGCGTTGCTGTTGAGGCTCTGGGATTTGGAATGGGGCCAGGGTGGGCTGTTTGTGAGCAAAGTCTTTACTGTCTCCCTGATCCTACACCTGTGCTGCTCTTAGGAGTCCCCCAGTGCAGTTTGCAAAGCCAGAGCTGGAAGAGAAGGGGAATTTTACATGAAGTGACTGTGGTTAGATGTTGGCCCTAATTAAATTAGAGCACATTTCCAACATCTCTAAACCCACCCCTAAAAAGCTAATGAGGACTTGGATTTCATCCAACCCTGGAAT
>CAJQZJ010032130.1:4741236-4779710 GCA_907164525.1 Lophiomys imhausi
TGTGTGTGTGTGTGTGTGTGTGTGTGTGTGTGTGTGTGTGTGTGTGTAAATGGATATAATGGCAAGGGTAAACATGGAGGACCAAATACATGGTCATGTGGTTATGAAATATGTGAACACACACATCTGTTTGTGTGTTCCTTGCTAGTATTTTATTCTGTTCTGAAGAAAGCCTTCATGGTTTGTAGGCACAGGAAGTATCTTTGATGTTATGCATGTTTTTTTTTCTTTTTGTCTATTCTTTGGGCTATGCATGGTAACTTACAAAGATGATGTCCCATATTTGATCTGAATGAGCCTGACATGGAACCATTAATCTGGTGACTTGGTAAATATTTTCAGTGGTCTAGTCACAATGAGCATTCAGAGCTCTATGCAGATCAAAGGCTTCCCTTGTGCCACAGTATTTGTGAAAAGAAAAGAGGTGGCCAAGTAAGTGTCCTGACAATACTAGAGAAGGGTGTAGGGGACAGATGATCATTTGCCAGGATGAGTTACTTTCCTTTTGCTCTCAGTTCTCTAACTTTGGCTTCTGGCCATGCTCCATGTGGGCTGCTTTCCAGCTGAGAGTGATGGTCTGTTTTCAGGAGAGCTGTGCACTGTTGGCAGCTTGGCTACACATCAGTCTCTGGCTTTAGTGACCTAGTTCTAGCAACTAATTGCTGGTGACTTCTCCCTCTCTCCTGTTTCCTGAAGCTTCTGATGTATATAATTCTATGGTAGTTATTTATCATGTTGTATTACAGAAACTTGTTAAAGTGCCTGATACCCCTGCTTCCTTGTCCTTAGCTCTTTGTGACAATCACTCTGCTTTTTTTTTGCTGTGATAACCTCAGGCCCTGTTCCTGTACCAAAAATATAAGTGATAATGTGAGTAGAAAAGCTTATGACAGTAAATATGTCATAAGAAAAGCTACTCATCTTAGGTCCCCCTACCCTGTTGATCATTGTCATTTTAGATCATGAACACGACAAGAGACAGGCTCATAGAGAAGCAAATATTCTAAACAAGCGAATCCTACACAGATTCAAAGGGTGTGATTACAATGAGAACAAAGACATACATTATTAGGAAGAAATTATGAACTTGCTTCTGTGGCCAAACAGTTCCTCAAATCCTAAAGCATTCACATTTTGATATATGACTTTTGCCTTCACCCCACTTTCTTTCTAAATTCCATACTCAGCAAACTCTTGGAGACTCTGGGTTTTAACTCTTGCTACCAGAAAGTATCCCCCTTTCTGTTACTACAGTTCCAGAAGAATCAGAGGTCCTGGCCCTAAATTCTAGCCTATGTCAAATTGGAAAGTCAAACCCAAGTCAAGTCCTACCTAGGAGTGTGCTATTTGGAACCCCGGAGCACTTAACCTTCTGCCTGCTGTGAGATCAGTGCCTCTGTGTCCTGATGCTTCCTGGTGTTTCTGCTCCACTTGGAGTAGCGAGCTCTTGCTCCAATCAAAGATAACAGCAGCAGTTATCCTCATTTGAATTATACAGCTACTGTGAAGCTGGAGCCAAGTATTGAACATTCTGTCTTGTAAACTGAGGCTCAGAAGAGTTAAGCTAGTTAAGGTCACATGACTTCTGAAGTCAGGAAACAGCACAGTGGGCTTGGGAGGAGCACAGACAGTGGTTTAAGAATACCTTGATCAGAGGTAGTCCACTCATTTCACAATAAGGAAAGCAATAGCTGCCCCCTGACTTCTGATGAGCCCTAACAGTGAGTGCTCCAGTCTTTGACAGCACTTACAACAGGCATCCAGGAAGAGCATGTTGCTGTCTCTCCTCTTCTGATTCTGTCTTGAGCTCAGGAATCCTGACAAAGAGGAAACACAATGATGTAACTTCTGATCAGAACTGTCATGGTGGTGCTTTCCCCTTGTCACCTTTGTATCTCATTGTCTCTAGAGGAGCATAATGACAAAGCTAGTATTCAATGTTCTTAAAAAAAGAGTGTTCCTCATGACACTAAATGTCTCCCCCACTATGTTAGATCATTGTGAGCATGACAAGACAGAGACCTATAGAGAAGCAATTATTCTAAGCAAACGAATTCCACACAGATTCAAAGGGAGCAATTACAATGAGAGCAGAGACATACATTATAGGAAATTAAAGCAGAAATCACATAAGGATTGGGAACTCTGAGTCTCAAATATTTAATTGTCATAATTGCCTAATTATGATAGGTTTTTAAAGCACCCTCCTCCATCCATGAGCAGTAGGACGGCTCTATATCCAGGAAGACAACTGCAGCACTTAGACATCATAGCATGAAGGTTGACCCCTGGCAAACCTCTGTGAAAGAAAAGCTACGCTGTCTCTTCATTCATTTTCTCATTTGGCAAACACAGTGTCTGCTACTATACACCATTTCACAGGCAGCTCAAGGAACTGTACTGTTGAGGTCAATGAGTTAAGAGGAGGTCTCTGAAATCAAGGTGAACCGACCCATGTTACTCTAAAGACTACTTATTCATGGCTTACCAAATCAGGAGGGACCTCAGTGGTAACCTATACATGAAGTTGGGTCATGGTCAGTAGGTGGGTCAGACTGTAGGGAATAACAGTGGCATAACCCCTGTGAATCACACAGCAGAGAAAGGTATAAGAACAGAATATGTAATTGGGAGAAGGGGAACCATTTAAATCTGGAAATGCAGATGTTCCCCAGGAAATCTCTATGCTCGGTGTTGTCTGTCATTCTTGCTAGACAGCCTTTGGAGGGTAAATGCTTCCATCTGAGTTGCCATGCGCTCAATGTCCAGCACATAACAGAGGCTTTAAAACATGATATTTCCCAATGAGACACTTTTCCCTAGTGGTGCTGCCTTGTAGGCCCCCAGTGTATGAGGAGGCTCTTGGCCCTCGTATAACTGCTGAACTGGGGTGGGGGACTGTTATGTAGGGACACCCCACTCCAGAGAAATGGGATGGAAGAGATGGGGGTAGATGGTGGGAGGATGGGACTGAGAGGGGTGGAAAGAGGACACTGTGATGGAGATGTAACCTGACATAATAAATAAATATTAAAAAATAAAAAAACATGACATTTCCTTAAGCTAGATCTTGACTGAAGTTGTGAAGACCTTGATGGCATTCAGACAAGATGGGCACCTACTGTGCCTACCACAGAGTAAATGTTCTCTAAAATATCTCAAGTGTACCTTCCTGAATGAATGAACGGTGAGCACTGTTGTACATTCTGGAATAGAAAGATGATTAATGTATGGCTCTTGCCCTTGAATAGCTTGGAGATAAATGAGGAACATAGATTTTGGACCAGTTAATGAGAACCAAGCCTGCTCTGAGATGAGTCATACCATTTATCAAGCATGAGGGCTGGCATCTCATTTTCATTAATGTAGGTACTGCTGGCAGGATCATTTTTGTGGGTCTAGTCTTTCTCTCCCCAACCTGAGTGTCAACTTCCTGAGAACAGAGGCTTGTAAAACAGTAGGCTATCAGTTTTCCTTTGCAGGATGAAGGCATGAATGAAAGGGCAATGGAATGTTCTCGAAGTGGAAGACTTGACTGATGTTCTTTTCAGGTTATATGGTCCTGGCATAAATATTGTTGTGGTACCTATATCCACATTTGTTTCCCCACTTGACAAATGCTTTTCCTCTGACATCACAGACACTTCTAAATGTTCCTTTGGAATGCTTTCAATAAACCTACTGTAAACCCTGTGCCAGATACTACACAAAGAACAAGGTAGCATGGAACTTTATCTCTATCCTCAAAAGCCTGCTTTCCATTGTGAGAATAAAGCCTAGGCCTACCTAAACAACTCATCTACATATCAAAAGAAAATGACAGCTCTCATGATTGATAAAATAAGAATCCACCCCTCCCGTGGTATTTCATCTTATCTTATCCTTAAGTACTACTGCTATACTAAAAGAGTTGGTGAGTCTGAAAATAGATGTATTGAGGTGGATGTACCTTCCTCCACTCTGATTAAAAAACAAAACCATCAAGGCCCCAGATTGCTTCAAAGAACCCCAGACAGCATGGGCAACAGGCTACATGACATGTGTGTGTTCTGACACTGTAAAATGTCAGAGGGGGTCAGGGAGCACTTGAAGACTGTCTTGACAGGTGGGTAGAATTCTATGTAGGCTAGGAAAAGTGAAGAATTATGTTAGGGGTGGACAAATGTGCCTTATCTCAGGTCAACAACACAATCTAAGGTGATTAGTATTTTTGCATAGCGAAAACTGGGGTTCAGAGAGGTTGGTTCATTTGCTCACAAATACTCTGTTCCAAAGTGGTCAAGCTGAGCTCATACCTTTTTCACCCAAGTCCATGCAGAGGAAGAGGGCATGGATCCTAGAGCTGGAACATAAGCTGGAACTCTGTGAAATCAATGAGGTAGGTAGTACTTGTATCAAGATGCGATTGAAATTCTTTTGTAATTTTGCTTTTGCTTTTATTTTGCTGAATTCTGAGTTATTTTTGCTTCACTTTCAAAGTGAAATCTCTGCAGGCTGAAGAAGCACTCATGTGACTGACAAGTTGGTTACATCCAAATTCCAGGTCAGCTCTTTACAGTTTCTGTCTTCGGAAATATAAAAGCTTTTTAGGGGAGCAAGTAAGAGAAAACAGTGGAAAACAGATGAACTTGGAGAAAGTAGTAATGTCCTTCTCCAAAAACAATAAGAAGCATTGGTTTAACTCTTATTAATCTGACAAAGAGCCCCTTATAATCTAGACCTGGTGGCAGTCGCCTGTAACTCCAGTGCTCTTACAACTGAAGCAGGATCTTAAATTTGAGGTTATCTTGGTCTACACTGTAAGATCCCACCTCAGAACTAAGAAACAAAACAACAAACATAAAATAACTCATATTTTCTATAATTCCTACAACATCCTGGAGAAATCTGAGCACATATAAGTACAGCAACTTGAAAACATGTCTAATCTTTTGTCTCTCTGGTTCTACTGTGGGGAAACAGTTGTTAAGGAGAACATTTACAACTACAAAGCAAGCCTCAGACATTTTCTTGAGCTTAGCTCTGGTGACAAACATGACACAAATTATTCTGAGTGCCCCCCAAAAGGGAGAATGTAGAGTAGAAATAGAGTCAAGGTTCAAAAGAAGAATCTGTGTTTTTCAAAGTAGATACAGAGGTGCTGAATAATTTACTTCAATGCAGGATCAGAGGTAACACTTGAAAGCTTCAATAAATAAACATAATGGGCTCCTTTAAAAATGTATTGGTTGGCAATTTATTTACTCATGTATATGCACCTTATGGTATGTGACATGCTGCTCTTCCTCTCTTCAAGGAAAAGTGCTCCATAGTAAGCTTTAATAGGGGCTGGCAGCTAAAGCCAAAAACAATCTCTGTTTCATACTTAGTGTCTTCAGTCTGCAAATCTCCCATGTCCATCTTTCCTTCTCTTGTTTCTCTTTTTTCTTTCCTATTTCTTTTTCCTTTCCTTCCCTTCTCTATTTCTTCCTCCCTTTTTTATCTTTTCTCATCTTTCTTTTCATTCTACACTCTAATTCATCCATTCATGCCTCATAAAATGCCAATAAGTTTGGTCCAGAGAGCTCCTGGTGGCATGAGTGATAATATGACTGGGGAAGGATGGTACACAGTGTATATAAGAGATAATACATATTAAGGTCACACAAAATTCGTGTCACATTGTTATTATGGTAGCAGAAACTTTCTGGAAACTCAATAGAAAATGAATAACCAAAGTTTTAAAAAATGAATAAATTCACTCAGCAACCCAAGAGTTCTATTCTGGGTAATTATCTTAAATGATGGGAAGAAAAGTAAACCTCTCTCTCTAAATACGGAAAAAGCTTTGGACAAAAAAAAAGTCTTCATCACAACATTATTTATTACAGAAGCTGCAACCTAAGTTGTTTAAGAAGTAATAATGTTACTATTCAACTCAATCAGTAGAAAGTCTCCAGAAATACTCCCTGAGAGACTTAAGAAATAACCAAGGTCTCAGGTCAACAAAGAAACAATTATGCCAGATACCAAGCCAACAAATCATGTTGAATAACTACCAGGCAATAAGCAATGAACAGTATTATTTTTATCTAGCCTGCATTTTATTTTTTACTGTTGAACACCTATAGTGTGGGGGTTTGCTAGATACTTGGTTTGTGATTTGGCATAGGTGATCTTATTTAATCCCCCCAAGAATTCTGAAAGCTAAATTAGGTTATCAAAAGAATCCTGTTAAATGACATGAAAACTGAGCTCTGAGAAGAGAATTGAAGTGCTCAAGGTATGTGAGTCTAGGGACTTACACAGTTTCTCAGCCAGTTTGCTGCTTGTTTGATACCTGAGCTGACTTGATGTGAATTTGTGTATTGACACATAGGATATACAAATCTCAGAGCCTACCACACATGAAAGTGGAGGAAGTACTTATTGCTAGGTTACTGTGCTCCTTTATTTCTCAGTAGGCAAAGGTTTTACACCATAAAAGAGTAGAAAAGCAGTCACTAACATTGTGGCATCAGAACAAAGGATGCTCACTGTGACTTGCCTGAAAGGCAGATGAGGACCATACTGTACCTCCAATATTAACCAATTGCATGTTTTGACCATTAAAATCAGGGCAGGCTCAACTGTGTGGAGAATTGTCATGTGTAGAATAATTTCCTTGCCTCTGATGCCAATTAATCTAGTCATATGCTGCCACCAAAGAGAAATGTCCATGATTACATATCACATACAGGTTCCCAAGCCATGTCTGGGCTCATACTGATTCTCACCATAACTATCAGGTAGACTAAGCCAGTTCAGTTGCCTTACATGATGGTGATGTGATGTCTATGGCAGAGCTGTAAATAGATACCTCTGTATTGAAAAGTCAGTTGAGTACACAACTTGAAAATATGTGTATTCTTTAACTGTCTAATTCCACTCAGGATGAATCATAATCTTGAAAGAATAAAAAAAAAACATGTGAAAAGTTGTATGCACAGTCATGAAAATAATATTCATAATAACTGGAAACTATCAACATATCTAGCAGTACAACAAGATAAAGGAAATTATGGCATATTCATCCCATACTCTATATCTGAGCAAATAGGATAGTTTTTAAGCAAAACACTTGTATTTGTTTATTTAAATGTGTATGTGTGTGTGTGTGTGTGTGTGTGTGTGTGTGTGTGTGCTTGCAGGAGTTTATGTGCACCTATGCATGAACAACCCTATAGAGGCCAGACAGGACTGTCAAGTCCTCTGGAATTGGAGTTAGAGCCAGTCATAGGCTCCCTGATGGGGCTGCTGGGATCTGAACTGTTATTCTATGGAAAAATAGCAAGTGTTCTTAACTGATGAATCACCTCTCCAGCCAAAAATGAAGGATTTTAGCCTTTAGTACTACTCTGTACACCAAGAAAGTTGCGGCAGATTATACCCACACACCTTTCTCAAGATCATACTGTTAATAACAATAAGAACAACTTACTGAGAGTTGTATAGTATAATAGTTAATACATTCTAGGGTCAATATCTCACAAAGTCAAGAGTAACAAGCAAACTCCAAAGTTGACACTGCTGGCCACACCACCAAACTGCATCTATATCTTGTAAATACAAGTCTATGTCCAGTCTAAGATCTCTTTTTTAGGAAAGTATCCTCCTTGGTTTTTCAGCTTTTCTTGAACATATTCCATCATGGGAGATACAGAATGGTCATCAGGACTCAGATCTAGCTTATCCTTCAGAGTACTATCTGTCAACTCTACTGTGTGCACCATACTTGTACAGGAATCAATGGGATTTTTCAACCATCTGAATATGTATCATTTCTCCAAATATGATGACAGATCATGCTCAGCATAGCTTCTGCCTGGGCATTTTGAATGCCTTTATCAAGTTCTGAGGAAAATATCATCTTGAAAGAAGCAATTTACATTTGTGTAAGATCTGTGTGACAGTTTGTTTAGGCTGCCAAATAAAGAACTAAATAATTCAAACAACAGAAATTGATTGTCTCATTGTTCTGGTACAAAAGCAAACAAGATCAAGGTAGCAGCAGGGAGATTTGTCCTGAGGCTGTTCCTCTATGAAAAGGAATGGTATTAATAAATAAAATAGAAAGATCAGTATCCTTATCAAAGACTGAGAGAAGGATTATCATGAAGGAAAAAGAGGAGTAAAAAGTGATGTCTCACATTTGAACCTACAAATTTTTTTGTTTCCTTAAATCAGAAAGAAGATGAAATTCCTTGGAATCCATGTCCATTAAAATTATATTCATTTTTATGTGTGTATATTTTTCCAATTTTTATAAACAATTTTTTCGTAGACTTTATAATAATCATACTACTTCATTTTCCCCAACTCTTTACAGATCCTCCTCACCTACCTACCTATCCACCCAACACATTCTTTCTTTCTCAAAAAAAATTCAGGAAGACTAACAACACTAAAACCAAAAATCAAAATACCAACTATTCTTGGGCATAGGTAGGTGAGTGTTTTGCATGTTTTTGTACCACATGCATGTCTGGTTCCTGCAGAAGCCAGAAGATGTTGTTGGATCTTCAATACTTGAGTTTCAGACAGTTGTGAACTGCCACATGGATGCTGGGAATCAAACCTGCATACTTTGGAACAGCATCTAGTGCTTCTAACGACTGAGTTACATCTTCAAGTTGTAAAACTTGGCTATGAAAAAAATTCAATTAAAAACATTTTAGATTTATTTTGTGTATGAATATATTGTCTGCATATATGTATGTGTACCATATATAGGCCTGAAGCCCATGAATGCTGAATAGTGCATCAGATTTCTTTTCTTTTTCTTTTTTCTTTTTTTAAAAAAAATATTTATTTATTACTTCAGGTTACATCTCCATCACAGTGTCCTCTTTCCACCACTCCCAGACCTTCCCTCCCACCCTCTACCCCCTATCCCTTCTATCACACTCCTCTTGAGTGGAGTGTCCCTACATAACAGTCCCCCACCCCAGTTCAGCAGTCATATGAGGGCCAAAGGCCGCCTCATACACTGGGGGCCTAAAAGGCAGCACCACTAGAGCAAAGTGTCTCATTGACAAGATAAAAAGTCTATGTTCATGTTTCCTTTGGTGTATTGGTTGTAGTATAGTTAACCTGTACTACATGGCTAAAATCCACCTATAAGTGAATAGATGCCATGTACATCCATCCTTCTGAGTCTGGATTAGCTCACTTAGGATGAGCTTCTCTAGTTCCATCCATTTGCCTGTAAATTGCATGTTTTTTCCATTGTGTAGATGTACCGCAGTTTTTTAATCCATTCTTTGGTTGAGGGACATCTGGGTTGTTTCCAGTTTCTTGCTATTACAAATAAGGCTGCTATCAACATAGATTGTAGAGAGCTGCGACGTGCCGCGCCTTAAAGATGGCGCTGGTCTCCGCCTTCCACCAGCCCGACGGTGAGCGCTCTCGATGGTAAACAAGTCCATATTTGGCTAAGACCGCTGATCTGGCTTGCTTCCGCATACGTGGGCCTCTAAGATAGCACCATGTGGCTTTACTTGATTGGCTATACGTGGGCCTCTAAGATAGCACCATGTGGCTTTACTTGATTGGCTGTTCATTTAGTATTTAGCCTGTGGGTTGGGTCTGCCCGGGCATTCGGAAGACTGTTTTCAAGGGACCTGAATAAACTGCAGGAGAAGAGCTTTTGTGAGTTGCGTCATTCCTTGCTGGACAAGGGGGGACGCGACAATAGATGAGGAAACTTCCTTGTGATTTGGTGAGGAATCATTTGAATGTATACCCAGAAGTGGTATGGCTGGGTCCCGAGGCAGAGCTATTCCAAGTTTTCTAAGATATCACCAGACTGACCTCCATAGTGGTTGGGCAAGTCTGCACTCCCACCAGCAATGGAGGAGAAATTCCCCTTTCTCCACACCCTCGCCAGCATGTGCTATCATTTGAGCTTTTGTCTTAGGCATTCTGATAGGTGTGAGATGGAATCTCAGAATCATCTTGTGGTGCATTTCTCTGATGATTAAGGATGCTGAGCATTTCTTCAAGTGTCTCTCAGCCATTATGGATTCCTCCTTTTTGAATTCTCTGTTTAGCACTCTTCCCCATTTTTTTTGATTGGATTATTTAGTTTATTGGCATTTAATTTCTTGAGTTCTTTGTAAATTTTGGATATTAGCCCTCTATCAGATGTGCTGTTGGTGAAGATTTTTTTCCCAATCTATAGGCTGCCATTTTGTTGGAACCACGGTGTCTTTTGCCTTACAGAAGCTTTTCAGTTTCATGAGGTCCCATTTATTGATTGTTGGTCTTAGATCCTGAGCTGTTGGTGTTCTGTTCAGGAACTTGTCACCTGTGCCGATGAGTTCCAGGGTTTTCCCCACTTTCTCTTTTAGTAGATTTAGTGTGCCCAGCCTTATGTTAAGGTCTTTGATCCACTTGGACTTAACTTTTGTACGAGGTGATAAGTATGGGTCTAACTTCATTCTTTTACATGTTGACATCCAGTTGGACCAGCAGAATTTGTTGAAGATTCTGTCCTTTTTCCATTGTATGGTTTTGGCTTCTTTGTCAAAAATTAAGTCAACATAGTTGTGTGGGTTTGTTTCTGTCTTTAATTCAATTCTATTGATCCACTGGTCTGTTTGTACACCAGTAACATGCTGTTTTTATTACTATTGCTCTGAAGTACTGCTTGAAATCCAGGATGGTGATAGTTCCTGACTTATTTATTTATTTATTTTAAATGTACAGGATTGACTTAGCTATTCTGGGTTTTTTGTTATTCCATATGAAGTTGAGAATTGCTTTTCCAGGTTGATAAAGAATTGTGTTGGTATTTTGATAGGAATTGCATTGAATCTATACATTGCTTTTGGTAGGATAGCCATTTTTATTATGTTGCTAATACCTATCCATGAGCATGGGATATCTTTCCATCTTCTGATGGCCTCTTCAATTTCTTTCTTCAAGGACTTGAAGTTCTTGTTGTATAGGTTTTTCACTTGCTTGGTTAGAGTTACCCCCAGGTATTTTATATTGTTTGTGCTAATTTGAAGGGTGTTATTTCCCTGATTTCTTTCTCAGCCCATTTATTTGTTGTATAAAGAAGGGCTTCTGATTTATTTTGAATTAATTTTGAATCCAGCCACCTTGCTGAAGGTGTTTATCAGCTGTAAGAGTTCTCTGGTGGAATTTTTGGGGTCGCTTATATATACTATCATATCGTCTGCAAATAGGGATAATTTAACTCCTTCATTTCCAATTTGTATCCCCTTGATCTCCTTTGTTGTCTTATTGCTCTAGCAAGACCTTCAAGTACTATATTGAAGAGATATGGTGAAAGTGGGCATCCTTGTCTTGTCCCTGAGTTTAGAGGAAATGTTTTAATTTTCTCTCCATTTAATTTGATGTTGGCCACTGGCTTGCTGTATATTGCCTTTATTATTTCTAGGTATGGTCCTTGTATACCCATTCTCTCCAGAACTTTTAGCATGAAGGGATGTTGGATTTTGTCAAATGCTTTTTCAGCATCTAGTGAGATGATCGTGTGTTTTTTTTTTTTCCTTTCAACTTGTTTATATGGTGAATTACATTTGATGGATTTTCATATGTTGAACTATACCTGCATTTTCTGGGATGAAGCCTACTTGATCATGGTTAATATACTTTTGATGTGTTCTTGGATTCAGTTTGCCAGTATTTCATTAAGTATTTTTGCATCTTTGTTCATGAGAGAGATTGGTCTGAAGTTCTCTTTCTTTGTTGGGTCTTTGTGTGGTTTAGGAATCATGGTGACTATAGCCTCATACAGTGAGTTGGCAGTGTTCCTTCTGATTCTATTTTGTGGAAGAGTTTGAAGAGTATTGGTATTAGCTCTTCTTTGAAGGTCTGGTAAAATTCTGTGCTGAAACCATGTGGCCCTGGGCTTTTTTTGGTTGGAGATTTTTAATTACTGTTTCTATTTCCTTAGGGGTTATAGGGATGTTTAATCTGTTAAGCTGATCTTGATTTAACTTCAGAAGGTGGACTCTATCAAGAAAAATGCCCATTTTGCTTAGGTTTTCAAATTTGGTGGAATATAGATTTTTAAAGTAGGACCTAAAGATTCTCTGGATTTCCTCAATGTCTGTTGTTATTTCTCCCCTTTCATTTCTGATTTTGTTGATTTGGGTTTTTTTCCTCTGCCTTTTAGTTAATTTGGCTAAGGGTTTATCTATCTTGTTGATTTTCTCAAAGAACCAACTCTTGGTTTCATTGATTCTTTGTATTGTTCTTTTTGTTTCTAAGTTGTTGATATGGGCCTAAGTTTGATGATTTCCTGCCTTCTGCTCCTTTTGGGAGTGTTTGCTTCTTTTTTTTTTTTCCAATTCTTCCAGTTCAACTGTTAATTCTCTAATATGAGCTGTCACAATTTTCTTTTTGAAGGTGCTCAGGGCTATGAACATAGCCCAGCTTTCATTGTGTCCCATAGGTTTGGGTATGCTGTGCCTTCATTTTCATTGGATTTTAAGAAGTCTTTGATTTCCTTCTTTATTTCTTCCCTGATCCAGTAGTCATCCAGTAAAGAGTTGTTCAGTTTCCATGAGTGTGTAGGTTTTCTCTTAATTCTGTTTTTGTTGAAGTCCAGCTTTAATTCATGGTGGTCTGATAAGATACAAGGGGTTATTTCAATTTTCTTATATCTGCTGAGGCTTGCTTTGTGTCTGACTATATGGTTGATTTAGGAGATGGCTCTGTGCAGTGTTCAGAAGAAGGTGTATTCTTTTGTGTCTGGGTGAAACATTCTGTAGATATCTGTTAGGTACATTTGGTTCAAGAGCTCTGTTAGACTCATTATTTTTCTGTTTTGTTTTTGTCTTGATGACCTGTCCATTGTTGTGAGTGGGGTGTTAAAGTCCCCCGCTACTAATGTGTGGAGGTCGATGTGTGATTTAAGCTTTAGAAGAGTTTCTTTTACAAATGTAGGTGCATTTGTATTTGGGGCATAGATATTCAATATTTAGATGTCAACTTGATGAATATTTCCTTTAACGAGTATGTAATGCCCTTCTCTATCTTTTTTGATTAACTTCAGTTGAAAGTCTATTTTATTAGATATTAAGATGGTTACTCCAGCTTGCTTCCTGGGTCCATTTGCTTGGAAAACCTTTTCCCAGCCCTTTACTCTGAGGTAGTGTCTATCTTTATTAGTGATATGCATTTCTTGTATGCAGCAAAATGATGGGTCTTGTTTACAGATCCATTCTGTAAGCCTGTGTCTTTTTATTGAGGGGTTGAGTCCATTGATATTGATGGATATTAATGAGCAAAGGTTGTTATTTCCTATTACTTTGGTGTAGGTGGTGGTTGTATGTTTCTTTTGGTTTAGTTGCAGTAGAGTTTTTTGTTTCCTCTGTTTTCTTGGGTGTGGTTATCTACCCTGGGTTGGGACTTTCCTTCTAAAATCTTCTGTAGGGATGGATATGTGAATAGATAATGTTTAAATTTGATTTTGTCATGGAATAGTTTGTTTTCTCCATTGATGTTGATAGAGAGTTTTGCTGGTATAGTAGTCTGTCTGGGCACCTATATTCTCTCAGGGCTTGTAGGACGTCTGCCCAGGCCCTTCTGACTTTTAAAGTTTCTGAGGAGAAGTCAGGTGTAATTCTGATGGGTCTGCCATTATATGTTACTTGAACTTTCTCTCTTACACCTTTTAATATTTTTTCTTTGTTCTGTACATTTGGAGTTTCAATTATTATGTGGTGAGAGGAGTTTCTTTTTTGATCTAATCTGTTTGATGTTCTGTATTCCTCTTGGAATTTTGTTGGCATCTCTCTCTTTAGGTTTGGAAAATTTTCTTCTATGATTTTGTTGAAGATTTTTCCTGGACCTTGGAGTCGGGAGCCTTCTCTTTCCTCTATGCCTAAAATTCCTAGGTCCCATCTTTTCATTGAGTCCTTGATTTCTTGGATGTTATGGGTGAGAACTTTTTTAGATTTCTCATTTTCTTTGGTTGTTGTGCTAATTTCTTCCATCGAATCTTCCATGCCTGAGATCCTGTCTTCCATCTCTTGTATCCTATTTTTGATACTCATGTCTGTAGGTCCTGTTCTCTTCCCTTGATTCTCTACTTCCACTGTTATCTCTGTATGTGTTTTCTTTATTGCTTCTACTTCCAGTTTCACGTTTTGAAATATTTTATTCACTTTATACATTTCCTGCTCCAATTTTCTTGTTGACTTGTCTCTTTCCTGTTCAAGTTGAGCCACTTTGGCTTAGAGAGCTCTAATGGTATTCTCTGTTGCTTTTGCTTGGAAAATTGTGGAATCTTTGAATTCCTTCAGAGATTTAAATTCTTCTTGAAAGGACTCTATCACTTTCCAAAATATAGATTTGTAATCATTTTCATGTGTTTCAGTTGTGGTGGAGTGGTCAGGAATTGCTGTACTTGCATAGCTGCTTTTTGTTGGAATCATATTTCCCTGACTTTTGTTGGATCTGTTCTTTTGCTAACCTTGAGCCGATGATTTTTCTTAGCTGTTTGTTCCTGGTGACTTCTGGGCTTGGTGCCAAGAAGGGCCCTCTGGTGTAGAAGTCATATGGCTTGGTGATCTGTAGCTCTCCACAGGCTGGATGGGGCCTTGTGTGGAGGTTTGTTCTCAGTGTGTCTCTCAGAGCTCACCCCTTCCTGTTGTGCCCCAGTTGGGGACTCAGGTGAGGGGTTGTGGTGGGATGTGTTCCTATAGGTTCCTGGGATTCAACTTGTCTTCATATAGATGATGGTGCAGGTTGGCAGGCCACAGACTGTTGGCTGGGGCTGTAGTTCCCCTGCAGCTTAAGTGTCGGACCATGTTCGTGGTCCTCCCAAGCGGCTCTCAGGGGGTTCTCACGATCAATGTGCAACTGATAGCCAGAAGCACTGTGATCTGGTACAGTTTACATCTCCCAGGCAATGATCAATGGCCTGGGATTGTTTCACTGCTCCCGAGTCAGAGCTCTCTGTGTTGTAGTCTGGGTATTCAGCGTGTAGCGGCTCTGCTGGTATGATCCTGAGTGTCCAAGCACAGATGCTGTGGACTCTGGAAGTCCTAAGTTTGGATGTTGAGTCCACCAGCTGGAGGCCTAAAAGGATCCGACAGGGGGGAGTACAGTTTCCCAGTGGGAGGCACTCAGTGCTCGTGACTGGTGACTCTGATCCTTCAGTGTCTATATTTCCAGTACCCAGTTCTTTGTTGTTCCTGCTGGGCAGGCCCAGATGGGATTTCGCTTGTGTAGATTGTCCCCAAGGCACCTCTGTGCCTCTTGGCCCTAAGCACTAAACCCGTGTAGTCTGAGTCACTCAGCAGTGCACCCAGGCTAAGAACTCACTGCTCCAGGGGTGGAACTATATATGCTGAAGATATGGTTTCCCGCTGGAGGAGCCAGCACTAGCAAAGTGGCCAATATTAACCCCACAACTCATCCAGGGCTTGGACAGAGTGGAAGATCCAAGCAGCCTCCAACCCAGCCACCCACCTTTCTACCTGCTCTTATCTTACCACTACTACGTCTGTGCTGGAGCTGTCCTGTGGATACTGACAATTGGGGTCTCTGTCGTCCAAGTCCCGGGACACTGTAGTGGTGCCAGCAGTATAACTCCCTGTCAGAAATGTATCCTGCTGTTGTGTCTAGCAACAGTGTTCTTCCCAATGACTGCAAATCCAATAGAGAGTCCTGTATGTCCAACACTCCTCTGGGGAAGCCCAAATATGCTTGCATTTGCCAGGCCGCCACTCCGCTGTGGTCCTGCTGCCATCCTACAGCTCAGAACATGGTGTGGCCTGCGGCCACAATGGTTCCACTGAGAATATATCTGTTTCTGTGGCTCCAACGATCTTCCCCTTGGTGTTGGAATGCCTGCATGGAATCTTGGATCCTAGGAGGCTGGTGAGAAATCCTGTCTAGGGTTCAGAGCTGCTCACTGGGTATTTGAGTGGGTCATACCCCATTCCCTCTCCTGGTGACGATTCTTCTGCTTCCCAGAGTCAGTGGCTTCTGTGGTTTCTGCTGGTCTGTTTTTCTGAGTGTCCATGTGAGGAGAGTCTTGCCCAGGGACTTTTAATAGTCCCTGGGTCACTGGGTGAAACCCACTGGGTTTGCACCACTCAGATTATTGCTCAGCATCTTATAACTCTGTGGTGTTATAGCTGTTTTCCCCACATTCAAAATGCGCTCTACAATCAATGTCTGTCAGAGAAACGGGGCCAAACGACTGAAGATCGATGCTGTAATGTATGGAGAGAAAATGGGAACTGTCCAGGCAGCCACTGGTATGTCATTTCTTAGTTTTGGAAGCTGCAGGCCCTGTACTTACTATAAAATCAGATATATTTATCCCTCTCAGGTCTCTGAGGTGGTTGAAGAACAGATAGCTAGAGTCTCATAATTAAATTTTGAGTTGTTTAGGAGTCAAGAGAGTGTTATAGATCTAAGAAGATGCTTTTAAAATTGTGTTGCAAGTTAGTATGAAAGCTGAGTTAGATATAGAACTTTAAACTCATGGAGATGTTTAGATAGTAGAATGTTAAAGTCAGGTACCAAATACATATGGACTGGACATTGGGAATGTACGCTAAGCCATATAACCCTCATAACTGTGGCCTAATTACCTCTGTTGTTTTGTATTGTATTTATTATTATGAGAGAAAGAGCCATTTGTTGGGCTGAAAGGGGAAACTGTAGGGGGAAATAAGATATATCTTAAACTTAAAAGAAAAAAAAAGGGAAGAGGATGGGGGGTTGAAGGTGGGAGGGTGGGACTGGAGGGGGGAATAGGGAAGGGACTGCGATTGAGATGTAACTTGAAGAAATAAAAAATAAAGGAAAAAAAAAAGCAAAAAAAAAAAAATGTGTCCGTGCAGACTGCCGCCATCTTGGATCCCTGCATCAGATTTCTTTGAACTAAAGTTACATATGGTTGTGAGCTGCCATGTGGGTTCTGGAAACCTAACTTTGGTCCACTGCAAGAACAATAAATGCTCTTAAGTATTACATTAGATCTCTAACCTTAGCCTGTCCAATTTTGAACATTACATTTTAAAAAGAACACTGGTAAATTAGTGAGAAAAGAATAGTAAAGACTCTGAAGTTGAGCACAGATGCCCACCAGAACTTGATGTTAAGACTCTAATGCTGAAAACAACGCATACATTGGTCGCAAGATATGGGGAAATCAAATTGATATTGATCAGAAAACTTCCTCCCTTCTGGCTGTCTCTCATAGCACTAGACAGGGATGTGTAGGCACTTGGAGGGAAAGCCACTAAAAGTCTTACCCAGTTGTGAACTCTGTCAACTGCAATAATGGCCAATTTGGAAAGTTATGCTCATAGGTGCAATGATACAAATGTTATAGGAGTCACCAGCCTTTTCTGATGGTATTTAAGACTTGCTTCATAGGAGGAAACACATGCCTGGTATTGGATCTCTGGCCATGAACCCATGGTTGGAAGTTCACAAAACCTCCTACTATTTTTCTGTTAAATGGACATAGCATCACTGTGCCCTCTAAGTTGGTATCTCTTTATCCACAGAATTCTGAAGTTCTCAAATGTCATCATAGACTTGTCTTTGTTCAGTGGATGGTGGTTAATCCAGAAACTCAAAAACTGTTCAAAGTATAAAGAATAAATTTCTGTGGAGTGCTCAGCTACAAAAGGGATATTTCTATCACACTAGGTGCTAGTTTTTTTGTTTGTTTGTTTGTTTTTGTTTGCTATGATAAAATACCATAACAAAAAGGCAACTTACGGTGAAAAGGGCATATTGGCTTACAAATCCTGATCACAGTCTGTAACAGGGAGTCAAAAACTCAAGGCAGGGACTTAGAGGCAGGAACTGAACAAAAGTCATAAAGGAATGTTGCTTTCTGGCTTGTTCACCATTGCTTGCTTAGCCTGCATTCTTACACTCCCCAAGACCACCTGCCCAGAGGTGGCACTACCATATCAATGGCTGGACCCTACCATATCAATCACTAGTAAAGAAAATGCTCTAAAAACTTGCATATTGACAATCTGAGAGACATTTTCTCAACTGAGTTTCCCTGATCCTGGATGACTCTAGTTATCTTATGTAGACAAAAACAAACAAACAAAACAACAGCAAAGTCAACTACCACACATTACAATCCCCCAAATCAGGGCCTTTGTTGAAGAAAGGGTAGGAAGTTTGTAAGATCTTAGAGGTTCAGGAGGACCAGAGAACAAAACAGTGCATTCTGTCCATGAATGACCTGACCACTGCAACCATGAACTCATGAGAAGCTGAAGATATCTGCACAAGTTCTGCAGTAGATCTAGTCAGTCAGCATTCTAGCATGGAATGGGAAGCAGTTCATGAGTTTTCACCCCCAACTGATGAGCTCTGAACAGCTGATAGCTGCTGTGTGGATCCTGCTGGGTCAATCATGCTCCAGTGATCACTCTATATCCAGTAGTGTATGGACAGCAGTAGTGGGGGCCTTTTTTCTTGAGTTAATAAGTGATGTATAGGCTTGGGGAGTCTATACCTTTGAATTATTCTCAAAGTGGTTTTTACATACACCACTTAAACAACATTCTGATTCCATTACTCCATGATGCTATCTTCCCCATTTCTCTGACAAAATGTATACCTTTTCTCATAGGAATGCATTTGTATCTTTCATATATCATTTATCAAATTATACTTTAATTTTGTCATATCCCAACTTAGTATAGGCTTAGAAGCTAGAGTCTATTGTATGATCATCTTGCAAACTCCTACAGCATTTACCATAGTGCCTAGCAATATGGAATTGAGAACATACAGAAAGTAACATTAATGTTATACTCTCCACTTTCACAATTCTGGCAGGGAAATCTACTAAGAAAAGTACCTAATTGCTGTGATTTGACATAGCTGGGTAGTCAGTCTGGGATGAGGGTGATTAATTATAAGTAGCATGCTGTGCTGCCACAGAGGCTGGTAGCCTATGTTATAGTCAATTAGCTACCAGACACAATCATTTATGTTGTTATTTATTACTAGGTATGACTGAGAAATGGATCCTGTAGGCAGAGAACATGTAAGGGGACCTATCACTTTGGGCCTCCAGGCAGAAAACACAGAGAACATGGGGGATCACTAGGGGCCATTCTCAAATAAGGCAACTGGAAAAGATCCAAATCCTCCCACCTACAGCTTTCCATACACAAGATGAGAAGGAGCTGAACAAATTCTCTTCAACCAGGGGCACAAACCACCAGGGAAGCCTCTCAGGTAGAAAATATAGACACAGGAATGTAAGATCCTGGCTGAGAAATCAGCATGCACCACAGAAGAGAGAGGTCATGGTTAGCAGCTTCAAATAGATTCATATGACCTCAGTGAACAGGATGCAGCTGAGAATCAAAAGCAGACTCTGAGTAGTAAATCGCCATTATTGGAAGAATAAAGGAAGGAAGGTAGACCAGGAAGGAGGTGAAGATATTAAGAGTAAAGGAAAGGAAGTTTCAGGAAAGAGGGAGAAAAACAGTTTGAGCAATACAGACGCCTCCTCTCAGGCGAATTCAAGTAGACATTGTGAAAGACAGTGCTGTGTAGTGGAAATAACATAGATGTTGAGACCAGATTCAATGTGACTTTGAAGATCCTGTTTCTGCCACTACCTTGGGGCTAATTTCTTAGGCCATCTGGAAGTGTTTCTTAATCCATAAAAGGGGGAAGATATTTATCTCAACATGGTTTTGGAGATGGTTTGAGATAATCATGTATGTGGAACATTTGGCAGGTTCTCAACAATTGTTTCCACAGTACATTATGCTACTTATAACAGACCCACAAAATTGGCTTATCCTGTCTACAGATGAGAAATCTGAGACTTACAGAAACATTCAATTTATACACAATCCTAAGTCGGTAAGTGGCAGTGTCCTAACTTAAACCATCTTTGGGGCTGGGAATTAGTTCAGTGGCAGAGATCAAGATAACATGTGTGAGATTTGGGTTCAATCTTCAGGACCAATGAGTAACAACAAAAAAGAAGCTCACTTTTGTTTGACTCTAAAATCCATGCTTTGCATTTTGAAGAGAGTGGAGAAACCTGGATTTACTTAAGGCAAAGCGAGCACAATATTTTGCAGTGAAATGAAAGTGATGGGAAGGGCTGTACTTACTCTTGCTAACAAAATAGAATGATGCAGAATGACATCATCAGCTTTAATCTCCTTCTTTCTCCTTTTCCCTTCCTTCCTTTCTTCCTCTATCCCTTCTCCCACCCCTTTCCTTTCTTAGCCCTGTACACCCACTTTCTGCATCTCTGCTTTGCTATTGTCTTTGAATATCTGTCATCATTAATACTGCTTGTCAAGTTGACAAGACAAGTTGACAAGTCTCTGGGCATGTTTGTGTGGGAATTTCTAATTAAGTTAATTAGGATGAGGAGACCTTTCTAATTGTAGGTGAAATATTTAATGGGCAGGGGCTTGCGCTAAATAAACAGGAGATAAGAGAGCATGTGCATTTATCTCTCTCTACTTCTTGACTAAGGATGCAATGTTTCCAGCTATCTCAACCTCCTGCTGCCATAACTTCTTCATCACAGTGGACTCTTCTCCCAAAACTATGAGCCAAAATATAACTCTTTCTTCTGTAAGTTGATTTTGTCTCAGTAATAAGACAAGTAACTGATACAGTGGCCTACCTTCAATTGCCTTCTACCACACTCATTAGCACTGTTAATATTTATTGAAGGTTGAGAGTAGTTTGACATTATATTGGAAAAAATTGTCTATGAGCACAATAGCTTAGCTGAATAATTTGTTAGGTGTCAGAGACTACAGAAGGAGCTTTGCAATGTCATACTTAGTCTTTACCCCTCGCCTCAAGGGATACTAATATGGGTAGAGATGGAGGAAAATGAATGTAAGTACCCCCAGGGGATGCAGAATCACAGCTCTCCTGAGATGAATAAGCCCTTTGGGAGGCCTACTCATCACTATATCCATTTTTGTTCAAAATGTCCCTCCACAGGAAACCTTTGCCCACCTGAGTTTGAAGCCTGGTAACTGGGAATGCCTCTCTTCAATTTCCAAGTACATTATCATAGATAGAAACTATGACATTAAAAAACTAAGGGATTTACTTAGACCCACTTTATAGTTACTCTGAAATATTGATGTTAGTGTATCTATTTGCTTGTTAAAATATTACTTTCATTATACTTTTCAATCTATAAAAGTCAGTTTTCTTAGCCAGAAAACCCAGATAAAGATAGTCCCAGAGTCTGTGGAAAGATAACATAACCTCAACCATAAAGTCTCTCTGTCCTGCTTTTCCTTAGGGTTAGGATTTCCTGGCACTAATTTTTCACAAATAGTTGAAAGTTGAAGTATTCCAAGCAAACAGCACAGAAATGTGACTTATTCTCTTTCCTCATTCTCTCTCTCTCTCCCTCTCCCTCTCCCTCTCTCCCCTCTCTCTTTTAATTGTCTGCCTTCTTATTCTATCCACCTACTTTTCCTTCTTATCAAGCTTTTCTGTAAGTTATAAAGACAAGAAATGCCACCAAACCTATCCTATGAAACCAGCACTACCCTGATACCAACACTAGACAAAGATACAAGAATACCCACACTATAGATCAATCTCTCCTACAAATAGGATTATTTGACTGCTTTATTTACCATTTGTATTCCTTTTATATTTTTCTTGTTTCTCTAAATAAAACAACCTATATTAGACATGCGTGGAGAGACTGGGCACCCTTACCTCATTTTAGATTTGGGAGACAATAATCTCAGTTTATCCGCATTTAGTATGTAATCCTTATTATATTAAAACATGCTCCTTCTGTTCATTGTTTCTTTGGGAATTTTCATCATAAAGGAATGTTGAACTTTGTTCAAGGCCCTTTTTAAAAAATTCAGCTCATTCCCACACATTTATTGTAGGAGACTTCAACACCCCAATCACACCAATGGACAGGTCATGGAGAGAGAAACCAAACAGAGAAATAATTAAACTAGCAGAGGTCAAATGGGCTTAAGAGGTATCTACAGAACATTTCACCCAAACACAAAAGAACATACCTTCTTCTCAGTGCCTCATGGAACCTTCTCCAAAACTGACCATATAGTTGGTCATAAAGCAAGCCTCAGTTGATACAAGAAAATTGAAATAACCCCATGTATTTTATTGTATGACTGTGGATTAAAGCTGGACTTCAACATCAGAAATAATGAAAAGCCTACACATTCATGGAAACTGAACAACTCACTACTCAATGACCACTGGGTCAGGGAACAAATGAAGGAAATTAAAGACTTCATAAAATGTTATGAAAATGAAGGTAAAACACACCCAAACTTATAGCACACAATGAAAGCAGTTCTAAGAGGAAAGTTCATAGCACTAATGCCTTGCAAAATAATTGGAGGCAGCTCATACTAGCAACTTAACAGCACAACTGAAAGCTCTAGATAAAAAAGAAGCAAACACTCCCAAGAGGAGGAGATGGCAGGAAATCATCAAACTCAGGGCTGAAATCAATAACTTAGGAACAAAGAGAACAGTACCAGGAATGAACAAAACCAAGAGTTGGTTCTTTGAGAAAATCAACAAAATAGAAATAACCATAGCCAAACTAACTTAAAGACAGAGGGAAAATATCCAAATCAACAAAATCAGAAATGAGAAGGGGGAAATAACAACAGACACTGAGGAAATCCAAATAATCATTAGGTCCTACTTCAAAAACTTGTAATCTACAAAATTGGAAAACCTAAATGAAATGGACAGTCTTCTTGATAGATTCCACCTACTGAGGCTGAATCAAGATCAGGTAAACAAATGAAGCAGTTCTATAACCCCTAAGGAAATACAAGCAGTCATTAAAAGCTTCCCAACCAGAAAAAGCCCAGGGACAGATGGTTTCAGCACAGAATTCTACTAGACCTTCAAAGAAGAGCTAATGCTAATATTCCTCAAACTCTTCCACAAAATAGAAATAGAAGGAATTCTGCCGAACTCTTTCTATGAGCCCACAGTCTCCCTGATACCTAAACAACACAAAGACCCAACAAAGATACAGAATTTCAGACCAATCTCTCTTATGAACATAGATACAAAAATAGTCAATAAAATACTTGGAAACCGAATCCAAGAACATACCAAAAATATCATACAACATGATCAGATAAGCTTCATCCCAGGGATGCAGGGGTGATTCAACATATGAAAATCCATCAACATAAGCCACCATATAAATAAGCTGAAAGGAAAAAAAACATAATTGTCTCAGTAGATGCAGAAAAAGCATTTGACAAAATCCAACACCCCTTCATATAAAAAATCTTGGAGAGATCAGGCATACCTAAGCAAAATAAAGACAAACATAATATGCAGCAAACCAGTAGCCAACATCAAATTAAATGGAGAAAAACTTAAAGCATTTCCACTAAAATCAGGAAGAAGGAAAGTCTGCCTACTCTCCCCATATCTCTTCAACATAGTAGCTGAAGTTTTAGCCAGAACAATAAGACAACTAAAGGAGATCAAGAGGAGAGGATACAAATTCGAAACAAAGAAGTTAAAGTATCCCTATTTGCAGATGATATGATAGTATACATAAGTGACCCTGAAAATTCCACCAGAGAACTCCTACTGCTGATAAACACCTTCAGCAATGAGGCTGGATACAAAATTAACTCTAAAAAATCAGTAGCCCTCCTTACACAAAAGATAAATGGGCTGAGAGAGAAATCAGGGAAATAACACCTTTCACAATAACCACAAATGATATAAAATAACTAGGAGTAACTCTAATGGAACAAGTGAAAGACTTGTATGTCAAGAACTTCAAGTCCCTGAGGTTCCATCTCACACCTGTCAGAATGGCCAAGATAAAAAAACTCAAATGACAGCATATGCTGGTGAGGTTGTGGAGAAAGGGGAATACTGCTCCATTGCTGGTGGGAGTGCAAACTTGTACAACCACTATGGAAATCAGCCTGGTGCTATCTTAAAAAACTTGGAATAGTCCTACCTCAAGACTCAGCCATACCACTTCTGGGTATCCACCCAAACTATTCCTCACCAAAACACAAGCACATATCCTCATCTATGTTCATAGCAGCCTTATTTGTAATAGCTGGAAACTGAAAACAACCCAGATGTCCCTCAATTGATGAAGGGATAAAAAAAAAATTGTGGTACATTTTACTCAATGGAATACTACTCAGCTATCATATACAAGGAACTCATGCAATTTGCAGCCAAATGGATGGAAATAGAAAAGCTCATCCAGAGTGAACTAACCCAGACTCAGAAAGATGCACATGGCATCTACCCACTTATAATTGGATTTTAGCCATATAATACAGGATAACTATTCTACAACCAACACAACAAAAGGATCAGGAACATAGACTTTGTTACCTATTAATGGAACAATGTGCCCATAATGGTAGGGGTGCTACCATTATGCCCCCCAGTGCAAGAGGAAGCTCTTAGCCCTCATATGACTGTTGAACTGAGAGGAGTTGATATGAGGAGACACTCCACATTGGAGGAGTGGGATATATGGGAGAGGGAGGAGTGGGTGGGAGAGTAGAAACAGGAGAGGTGGAAAGAGGGTACTATGATGAGATGTAACTTGAAGTAATAAATAAACATTAAAAGGAAAAAGATCTTCAAGTCCTTAAAGAAATTGTAGAGGCTATCAGAGGACGGAAAGATTTCCCATGGTCATGGATAAGTAGGATCAACATAATAAAAATGGCCATCCTACCAAAAGAAATATACAGATTTAATGCAATTCCCATTTAAATACCAAAACAATTTTTAATGACCTTGAAAGAACAATTCTCAACTTCATATGGAATAACAAAAAAAACCAAAATAGCTAAATCAATCATGTACAATAACAGAACAGCTGGAGGTATCACCATCCCTGCTTTCAAGCTATACTACAGAACAATAGTAATAAAAACAGAAGGGTACTGATATAGAAACAGACTGGCTGATCAATGGAATCAAATTGAAGACTCAAAAAGAAACCTACATGCCCATGGTCACTTAATTTTTGACCAAGAAGCATAAACCATACAATGAAAAAAGGAAAGCATCTTTAGCAAATGGTGCTGGTCTAACTGGATGTCAACATGTAGAAGAAAGCAAATAGACCCATATCCATCACCTTGCACAAAAGTTACATCCAAGTGGATCAAAACCCTAAGCATAAAAAGAACACACAGAGGAGAAACTGGGGGAAAGCCCTGAACTCATTGACAAAGGTAGCCACTTCCTGAACAGAATACCAATACCTCAGGCTCTAAGGCCAACAATCAATAAATGGGACCTCATGAAACTGAAAAGCTTCTGTAAGGCAAAGGATATTGTCTTTAGACCAAACTGGCAGCCTACAGATTTGGAAAAGATTTTCACCAACCCCACATATGACAGAAGGTTAATATCCAAAATTTACAAAGAACTCAACAAATTAAACATCAAAAAACTATATAATCCAATAAAAATAGGATACAGAGCTACACCAAGAATTCACAAAAGAGGAATTTCTTTTTTTTTCTTGTTCTTTTTTGCAGAGTACTTCTTTTTTTTTTAATATTTTTTTCTTCAAGTTACATCTCAGTCACAAACCCTTCCCTATTCCCCCTTCCTGTCCCACCCTTCCACCCTCTTCCCCCCAGAAGTTTCCCCTTCCAGTCCAACAGATGGTTCCTTCTCTTATAACAGTAAGTATTATACAAAACAACAGATATAAATATGCCACATTTATGAGAGTTAAATGGCCCAGTATACCTTCCCAATGTCCAGTTTATACATATTTGGCCCCTGATTTTAACATTCTACTATCTAACCATCTCCATGAGTTTAAAGGTCTATATCTGACTCAGTATTCATACTAACTTGCAACACAATTTTAAGAGTATCTTCTTAGATCTATAACACCCTCTTGATTCCTAAACAACTCAAAATTTAACTATGAGACTCTAGCTGTTCTTCAACCACCTCAGAGACCTGAGAGGGATAAATAAATCTGATTATATAGGAAGTGCAGGGCCTGCAGCTTCCAAAACTAAGAAAGGACATACCAATGACTGCCTGGACAGTTCCCATTTTCTCTCCATACATTCCTGCATCAGTCTTCAGCCTTTGGGTCCTGTTTCTATGACAGACATTTGTTGTAGAGCAGGGATTATGAAGCACTTACCTACCCTGTCTTGGCAGAGTTAGGCTGTCGACTTCCCTGCTACCAAGTTTTGTCCTTTTTGGACAGCAGTCTGTCTGCAGTTGGTGCAAGGGGTTTTTTCATGCCAAGAGATAGGCTTGCCACTAATTCATCCATCTTACAGTGGAGGTTCTTCGATGCTTATCTTCTACTTGGAGTAGAATAGGGGGTGCTGTCAGGAGCTGATATGTCTCGATATCAAAAAAAAAAGAAAATCTTAATTTAAGATAACATCTTTGAATGCCATATTCTGCAGATCTCTTGGGGTTTTTGAAGATGCCCTATCCATCTCTTGTATTTAGATAAGCAAATGTTGCTTGTCTCTTAGCAACTTGATTACTGGGTAGTTTAGAGAATATCTGTGATAGACTGTCATAGTAGCTAACAAAGTGACATGTTTGCATGACTAGGAGTTTGTTTTACTTAACTATCCTAGACCGTTTTAGACGATTGGTATCAAGAGGCCAGAGCTTCACATTTTATTTTTAAGTATCTCTAGGTATGATACCATTAGGAAGCGTTACCTTTAATTTTGTATCAATATACAAAGATCTATTCAATTGTGGTTAATATACTCTTAATTATGTATCAATATGCAAAGATCAATGCCTATGTAGCCCAATACAATCTTAATATTACATCCATATACAAGGGTCAATACCATTGTGGCCAACTATAATCATAATTTTGTATCAATATACAAAGATCAATACCGATGTAATCCAATACAATCTTATTTTTGCACAATAAACAATGGTCAATACCACTTTAGCCAAATAAACTACTAATTTTGTATCAATATACAAAGGTATAAGGGCATATTCAATAATCTGCTCCTTCTTCTTGGACCTTCCTGTGCTATGTCTATATCTCATTTTTCTCAAGCCTATGCACTCCTACATACGAGAAGAAGAAGGATACAGAAAAGGAAATGTAGGAAGTCCCTGGGGCTAACCTCCAAAACTCATTAAACTGGACCATTTATCAGCTTGTAATCTCTTCCCCTAAATATCGGAGTTTTCAGTTATCCTTCAAATAACCAAAAAGAAGGGCGGAGAAACACCTTCCCCACCCTCTGGGTATGGGACGTCGCTCTCTTAAAGTGACTTCCTGCTGATTTGGGTCGTAGTAGACCTGTTTGGGGCCCGAACCAAATGGAAAAAATGGTTAAAAATGTTAGTACACCCCTTTTATGTTCAGTCCTTCTGTTCTCAGCTGTTTAGATGACCTAAGGGGTTTGTAGGCAGAAGCTGACCCTGAGCTCTGGGATCTGCCCCTTTCTGTCTCCAGTGTGCTGGGAGCTGGGACCAAGGGTGTACTCTTCTTGAATGGTGGGACCAAGAGTATGCACCCTCACCACCCCGCTCCATATGACTCCAGAATACATAAGACCACCAACTCTACGGTGCTCCCCCCGTCTCCGCTGAAGTCAAAGGCATGGGCCAACACCACAATTCTCTTGTATTTTACCTTAGCTCCACGTCTTCTCGTCACCTGGAAGTCTGCAAAACCAGGCCGAACGGATGTATCCTCTATTCCATTCACAGTGTTTCAGCACTGCCACCTGCCCTTTTTTTTTTTTTTTTTTTTTTTAGTTAATAAATTTATTTGTTTGTTCCTTAGGTTACATCCTTATCATATTGTCCTCTTTTCCCGCTTCCCAGCCCCACCCTCCCATGCTCTACCCCCTGACCCTTCCGTCTTGTTCCTCTGGGGTGGAGTGTCCCTGCCTAACAGTCTCTCACCACAGATCAGGAGTCATATGAGGGCCAAGAGCCTCTTCATTCACTGGGGGCCTACGAGGCAGTACTGCCAGTGAAAGGTGTCTCCTTGCTACTGGGGGAATACTAAAAAAAAAGACCAACAAACACACAAACCCACAAAAACAAAGAATATCAACCAAAAGAAGAGAGGAAAAAGAGAAGGGAAAAGGAAAAAGAAAAAAGAAAAAAAGAAGGAAAAAGAAAAAAAAATTATGTCCATGTTCCTCTTGGTGTGTTGGTTGTAGTACAGATATCCTGTACGATATAGTTAAAATCCTACTATAAGTGAATAGATGCCATGTGCATCCTTTTGAGACTGGGTTAGCTCACTCAGGATGAGCTCCTCTAGATCCATCCATTTGATTGCAAATTGCATGATTTCATTGTTTCTTATAGCTGAGTAATATTCCATTGTATAGATGTACCACAGTTTTTTAATCCATTCTTCAGTTGAGGGACATCTGGGTTGTTTCCAATTTCTAGCTATTACAAATAAGGCTGCTATGAACATAGATGAGGAGACTTCGCTATGTCTCCGTGAGAGGTCCTTTGGGTGTATACCCAGAAGTGGTATGGCTGGGTCCTGAGGCAAAGTTACTCCTAGATTTTTAAGATATCGCCAGACAGACCTCCATAGTGGTTGCATAAGCCTGCACTCCCACCAGCAATGGAGTAGGGTTCCCCTTTCTCCACAACCTCGCCAGCATGCACTATCATTTGAGCTCTTTATCTTAGCCATTCTAACAGGTGTTAGGTGGAATCTCAGGGTCGTCTTGAGTTGCATTTCTCTGATGATTAAGGATGTTGACCATTCTTCAGGTGTCTCTCAGCACTTAGGGATTCCTCCTTTGTGAATTCTCTATTTAGCTCCATCTCCCATTTTTTGATTGGATTATTTGGTTTCTTGGCATTTAGTTTCTTGAGTTCTTTGTAGATTTTAGATAATAGCCCTCTATCAGATGTGGGGTTGGTGAAGATTTTCTCCCAGTCTGTTGGTTGCCGTTTTGTTCGAATGACAGTGTCCTTTGCTTTACAGAAACTTTTCAGTTTCATGAGGTCCCATTTATTGATTGTTGATCTCAGGTCCTGAGCTGTTGGTGTTCTGTTCAGGAAGTTGTCACCTGTGCCAATGAGTTCGAGGGTTTCTCCTACTTTTTCTTCTAGTATCTTTAGTGTGGCTGGCCTTATGTTAAGGTCTTTGATCCACTTGGAATTAAGTTTTGTACAAGGTGATAGGTATGGGTCTAATTTCATTCTTTTACAAGTGGACATCCAGTTGGACCAGCACCATTTGTTGAAGATGCTGTCCTTCTTCCATTGTGCGGTTTTGGCTTCTTTGTCAAAGATTAGTTGGCCATAGGTGTGTGGGTCCATGTTTGGGTCTTCAATTCGATTCCATTGATCCACTGGTCTGTTTCTATACCAGTACCATGCTGTTTTTATTACTGTTGCTCTGTAGTACAGCTTGAAATCTGGGATGGTGATACCTCCAGATGTTTTTTCATTGTACAGGATTGATTTAGCTATTCTGGGCTTTTTGTTGTTCCATATGAAGTTGAGAATAGCTTTTTCCAGGTCTATAAAGAATTGTGTTGGTATTTTGATAGGAATTGCACTAAATCTATATATTGCTTTTGGTAGGATAGCCATTTTTATTATGTTGATCTTACCTATCCATGAGCATGGGAGATCTTTCCATCTTCTAAAGGCCTCTCCCATTTCTTTCTTCAGGAGCTTGAAGATCTTGTTATATAGGTCCTTTACATGCTTGGTTAGAGTTACCCCCAGGTATTTTATGTTGTTTGTGGCTATTGTGAAGGGGGTTGTTTCCCTTATTTCTTTCTCGGTATATTTGTTTGTTGTATAAAGAAGGGCTTCTGATTTTTTTGAGTTAATTTTGTATCCAGCCACCTTGCTGATTGTTTATCAGCTGTAAGAGTTCTTTGGTGGAGTTTTTAGGGTCGCTTATGTATACTAACATATCATCTGCGAATAGGGATAATTTGACTTCTTCATTTCCAATTTTTATCCCTTTGATCTCCTTTAGTTGTCTTATTGCTCTAGCAAGGACCTCAAGTACTATATTGAAGAGATATGGTGAAAGTAGACATCCTTGTCTTGTCCCTGAGTTTAGAGGAAATGCTTCAAGCTTCTCTCCATTTAATTTGATGTTGGCTACTGGCTTGCTGTATATTGCCTTTATTATTTCTAGGTATGGTCCTTGTATGCCCGTTCTCTCCAGGACTTTTAGCATGAAGGGGTGTTGGCTTTTGTCAAATGCTTTTTCTGCATCTAGCGAGATTATCATGTGGTTTTTTTCTTTCATCTTGTTTATATGGTGAATGACGTTGATAGACTTTTGTATGTTGAACCATCCCTGCATTCCTGGAATGAAGCCTACTTGATCATGGTGTATGATACTTTTGATGTGTTCTTGAATTCAGTTTGCCTGTATTTTATTAAGTATTTTTGCATATATGTTCATGAGGGAGATTGGTCTGAAGTTCTCTTTCTTTGTTGGGTCTTTGTGTGGTTTAGGAATCAGAATAACAGTGGCCTCATAGAATGAGTTTGGCAGTGTTCTTTCTGTTTCTATGTGGTGGAAGAGTTTGAAAAGTAATGGTGTTAGTTCCTCTTTGAAGGTCCGGTAGAATTCTGTGCTAAAGCCATCTGACCCTGGGCTTTTTTTGGTTGGAGATTATTAATGACTGTTTCTATTTCCTTAGGGGTTATTGGGCTGTTTAAGCTGTTAATCTGATTTTGGTTTACTTTTGTTAGGTGGAATTTATCGAGGAAATTGTCCATTTCGCTTAGGTTTTCAAATTTAGTGGAATATAGAATTTTAAAGTAATGCCCGAATATTTTCTTGATCTCCTCAATGTCTGTTGTTATTTCTCCCTTTTCATTTCTGATTTTGTTGATTTGGGTTCTTTCCCTTTGCCTTTTAGTAAATTTGGCTAGGGGTCTGTCTATTTTGTTGATTTTCTCAAAGAACCAACTCTTGGTTTCATTGATTCTTTGTATAGTTCTTTTTGATTCTACGTTGTTGATTTCAGCCCTAAGTTTGATGATTTCCTGCCTTCTGCTCTTCTTGGGAGTGTTTGTTTCTTTTTTGTCCAATTCACCCAGCTTAGCTGTTAGTTCACTAATATGAGCTGTCACAATTTTCTTTTTGAAAGCACTTAGTGCTATGAACTTTCCTCGTAGCACAACTTTCAATGTATTCCATAGGTTTGGGTATGTTGTGTCTTCATTGTCGTTGGATTTTAAGAAGTCTTTGATTTCCTTCTTTATTTCTTCCCTGACCCAGTGGTCATCCAGTAAGGAGCTGTTCAATTTCCATGTGTGTGTGTAGGCTTTCTGTTGATTCTTTTGCTGTTGAAGACCAGCTTTATTCCGTGGTGGTCTGATAAGATACAAGGTGTTATTTCAATTTTCTTGTATCTATTGAGACTATCCTTGTGACCAACTATGTGGTTGATTTTGGAGAAGGTTCCGTGGGGTGCTGAGAAAAAGGTGTATTCCTTTGTGTTTGGGTGAAACGTTCTGTAGATATCTGTTAGGTCCATTTGTTTCATGATCTCTGTTAGACTCAATATTTCTCTGTTTGTCTTCTGTCTTGATGATCTGTCAATTGTTGTGAGTGGGGTGTTGAAGTCTCCCGCTACTAATGTGTTGTGATCGACGTGCGCTTTAAGTTTTAGAAGTGTTTCTTTTACGAAAGTAGGTGCCTTTGTATTTGGGGCATAGATGTTCAGTATTGAGATTTCCTCTTGATGAATATTCCCTTTAATGAGTATATAGTGCCCTTCTTTGTCTTTCTTCATTAACTTCAGATGGAAGTCTGTTTTGTTTGATATTAGGATGGCTACTCCAGCTTGCTTCCTGGGTCCATTTGCTTGGAAAACCTTTTCCCAGCCCTTTACTCTGAGGCAGTGTCTATCTTTGGTAGTTAAATGAGTCTCTTGTATACAGCATAAGGAAGGGTCTTGCTTGTGGATCCACTCTGTAAACCTATGTCTTTTTATTGGGGAGTTGAGTTCATTGATGTTGATGGATATTAGTGACCTCGGGTTGTTATTTTCCCATTAGTTTGGTATAGGTGGTGGTCCTGTGTCTCTTTTGGTTTAGTTACAGAGGGGTTTTCTACTCCCTTTGTTTTCTTGGGTGGAGTTTTCTTCTCTGGGTTGGGATTTTCCTTCTAGGATTTTCTGTAGGGCTGGTTTTGTGCGTAGATATTGTTTAAATTTGATTTTGTCATGGAATATCTTGTTTTCTCCATCTATGTTGATAGAGAGTTTTGCTGGGTAAAGTAGTATGGCTGGGCACCTATGATCTCTCAGGACTTGTAGTATATCTGACCAGACCCTTCTAGCTTTTAAAGTTTCTGAGGAGAAGTCAGGTGTAATTCTGATGGGTCTGCCATTGTATGTGACTTGACCTTTTTCTCTTACAACTTTTAATATTCTTTCTTTGTTCTGTACATTTGGTGTTTCAATTATTATGTGGCGAGAGGAGTTTCTTTTCTGATCTAATCTGTTTGGTGTTCTGTAAGCCTCTTGGATTTGTTACTGGCATCTCTTTTTTCAGGTTTAGGAAGTTTTCTTCTATGATTTTGTTGAAGATATTTCCTGGACCTTGGAGTCGGGAGTCTTCTCTTTCCTCTATACCTATAATTCTTAGGTTCCATCTTTTCATTGAGACCTTGATTTCGTGGATGTTGGGGGTGAGAGATTTTTTAGCCTTCTCATTTTCTTCGGATGTTGTACCGATTTCTTCCATCAAATCTTCCATGCCTGAAATCCTGTCTTCCATCTCTTGCATCCTATTTTTGATACTCATATCCATAGTTACTGTTCTCATCCCTTGATTATCCACTTCCTCTTTTAACTCTGACTGTGTTTTCTTTATTGTTTCTATTTCTATTTTCATGTCTTGTATAGTTTTGTTCATTTTGTACATTTCCTTCTCCAGCTTGCTTGTTTTTGTATGAAAATCTTTCATGGCTTTTTCCTTTTCCTGTTCAAGCTCTGTCACCTTGGCTTGGAGCTCTTTAATGGTGTTGTTCCTTGTTTTGACTTGTAGAATTGTGGCTTCTTTGAATTCCTTCATAGATTTAAGTTCTTCTTGTAGGGACTCTATCACTTTCCATAATGCAGAATTGTCAACGTTTTTATGTGTTTTTGTTGGTGTGAGGTCATCCGAATTGGATGAGCTAGGATAATTCTGCTTTTGTTGGAGTCATATTTCCTTGATTTCTATTTTTTTTTTTTACCTTTGGCCATTGGATGCGTTTAGCTGTCTGTTCTTGTCATTTTCTGTGCTTGGATCCACAGTGGATGATTTGGTGCAGAGGACGAGTTACTTGGCTATCTGTCGTTGCTTACAGGGGGATTTCAGGGTCACTGTGGTTTTAATCGCCTGAGGCACTGTGAGCTGGTGCAGCCTTTTTCCAGGTTGTGAGTAATGGACCGGGATTGTTTCACTGCTCTCAATTCAGACTTCTCTATGTTTCACTCTGAGTTATCAGCCTGTAATGGTTCTGATGGTATGGACCTGTTTGCCCAGGCACAGATTCTGTGGGCTTTGTTTGTCGTCACAGAGGCTGACAGGGTCTGGCTCCACACCTAATATGTCTGGATTTTCCAGAATACAGCTATGGTCCCGATTTCTGGTTTCTCACTAGGCTTCTCGCCACAGACCTGGCCTCTGTGCCTGATTCCCTCCCTGTCTGCGCAGCCGCGGGTCTCCCTCCCTGGCTGCTCGGCCATGGGTGCACTGAGCCCCGGATCTTCTGGCCGCCTGAGTGGTCCTCTCGCCCCAGCAGCTCAGCCGTGGGTGCGAGGATCCCTGGCCCCGCCCACGCCTGGCTCTCTCCCCAGTTGTCCTGCCGTGGGTTCGCGGGGATTTGGCCCTGCCAGCCGGGCTCTCTCTCCAGCTGCGCTGCCGTAAGTGCGCGGGATTCGGGCCCTCCCGCCCCCCTTTGGGTTCCCGGCTTCCCGCGCTCTCAGAACTTCTGCCCTCCGCTTCACAAGTGGCTGCGGACCACCCACTGAGCTCCCTGTTTGTTCCTTGCTAAGACTTCCACTATCTCGCAAAGTTTTTTAAGTGGGTATAAGTTCTTCCTGAGGTGTGGGGAGCCCAGTAGGCTAGTGAACTATCTCCAAGTGGCCTCTGATTCTGCCTGCTGTGAGTTGGGGTCGATCTTACCAGGCGCCTCTCCAAATGGGAGTTCCCGAATCCCAGGTTTAGTGGCTTCCGTGTCTGCGAGAGATGGGGGGAGAGCCTTACCCTGGGACTTTTAACAGTCCCTTGGGAGCTGTGAGTGTTCCCGGGGGGGAGGGGGTCTAGCCCCTCCGGTTTTTGCACAGTGCCCAATAACTCTGTGTTTTTTATGGCTCTTTTTTCCCCGCGTTCAAAATGCGTCAGTGTAGGTCGCCGCCATCTTGGCCCCCCCCCCCTGCAGAGTACCCAAAAGAGGAATTTCTAATGACCAATAGACACTTGAAGAAATGTCCAACATCCTCAGTCATCAGGGAAATGCAACTCAATACAATTAAGAGATTCCATCTCACACACGTCAGAATGACTAAGATCAAAAACTCAATGCTGGTGAGGATGTGGAAAAAGAGGAACACCCCTCTATTGCTGGTGGGAGTGCAAACTTGTACAACCACTTTGGAAATATCTTAGAAAACTTGGAATAGCTCTAACTCAAGACTCAGCCATACCACTCCTGGGCAAATATCCCAAAGATTCTTCACCAAACCACAAAGATATCAGCTCAACTATGATCACAGTAGCTTTATTTGTAATAACTAGAAACTGGAAATAGCCCAGAGGCCCTTCAGCTGATGAATAGATTAAAAAAAAAAAAACCTGTGGTAAATTTACACAATGGAATACTACTCAGCTATCAGAAGCAAGGAAATCATGCAATTTGCAACCACATGGATAGAACTAGAAAAGCTCATCTTGAGTGAGCTAACCTAGACCAAGAAAGGTACACATGGCATTTATTCACTTATAACTGCATTTTAACCATAGAATACAGGATAAATATCCTACAATTCACAGAACCAAAGGAACAGGAACGTTGCATAACTATCCTATGAGAAATTCCACCCAGCAAGAGATCAAAACAGATGCTAAGACACACAGTGAAACATTAAGTGAAGCTCTGGGAATCTTATATAAGATAGGGAGGACGAATAGAGAGACCCGGGGTTGGGGGTCAAGATCAACATATGAAGATCAACAGAAGCAACCAACTTTAGCAATTAGAGGTTTACAGAGACTGAAACGCTAACCACAAAAAGAAGAAAAAAGCTTAGACTAGACCTACATTCCCCCATAGAGTTATATATGATAGGCAACTTGGTCTTCTTACAGATCCTTTACCAAGTAGGGGGGTGGTGATCTCAAACATGGACTTTGGTACCTGTTAGTTATACACTTTACCCTAGGGGAACTGCCATGTGGGGTTCCAGACCAAGAGAAAACTCTTCGCTTTCATGTGACTGATGAACTGAGGGGGCTGTTAGATGGCGGCTCCCCTCACCCAAAGAGAAGGATAGGAAGAAGCAAGACAGAAGGTGGGAGGTTTGTTTAAAAAAAAGTCAGCTGAGGTGATCATATGACTTTTGTCATTAAATGTATCTATGCTGAACCACTTATTAATTTGAGTATATAAATACAACTCTGAATTTGTTAAAATTAAACAAAGTGATCATGGTGTATGATCTTCTTAATTTTTTCCTGAACGCAATAAGCAACCATTTTATTAAGAATTTTTGTGTCAAGTTCATCAGGGAAGTGTATGCTTTTCATTCTTTGTTGTGCCCCTGGCTAGTAAAGGCTGACATTGTAGATGAGTTTTGTAGCATTTCTTTCCTTTTTCCTTTATGGGACAGTTTGAAGAACATTAGTGATTTCTTTAAAGATCTGGAAGAATTCAGCCATGCATCCATTTGGTCCTGGGATTTACCATATTGGGAATATTTTTTATCACTACTCCAATCTCCTTGATTATTATAAATCTGTCTAAATTGTCTATATATTCTTGATTTTATTTGGTAGGTCAGATGTATCTAAGAATATATTCCTTTCTACTCTTTAAATGTGTATTCTTTTATTTAGATTTGGGGAAATTTTGTGCTACAATTTCATTGAATAAATTCTCTATGCTTCAGGTTTTACCTTGGCTCCATGTACTCTGTGGTTTCTTAGGTTTGTTCTCTTGATCATTTTACAGATCTTGTGGTTATAGCTCCCACTTCTAAAGGACATAAAGGCAGTATTTGGATCACCTTGCCCTCCACCTTGGTCTCTTTCTTCTGCTTGTCTAGTCCATTGGTAATACTTTTCACTGGATTTTTTATTTGATTCATTGCATTTTTGTTGATAACATTTCTATTTTTAAATATTAATTGTCTGGTTTAACTTTTATTTTGTGTTTCTTACTTTTTTAATCTATATTTCTGATTTTTTCATTCATATTGCTACCTTTCACTCTACATTGCTATTTTCTTGTCTAAGGCCTGCATTAAATCCATCTGCTAGCTTTTATATTCTTCCAGGTCATTCACTATTTTTACCAGCAAATGTTTACTGTAGCCTTTATTTGGCATTTTACCTAATTCAGGAATCATGTTATCTTGCTCTTTAATATTTTTTGTGTTTCTGTTTCATTATTTGCACATTCGTTGTTTTGGATTTTTTTCTTGTGTATACATTTGTGTGAGTGTGTGAGTGTGTGTGTGTGTGTTAGTATGATACGTGTTTATGTGTGTGCATGTGTATGTGTGAGTGTGTATGTTCATTTGTCTCTGTGTGGTGTGTGTGTGAGTATGTGTGTGTATATTTGTTCTACGTGTGTGTATGTATGTGTGAGTATGTGTGTCTATATGTGTATGTGCATGTGTATGTGAGAGAGTATACATATGTGTGTATGTATGTGTGTTTGTATGTGTATGTTTACATGTGTGTGTATTGTGTAAATGTGTGTGCATGTGTGTCTGTGTGTGTCAGTGTGCATATGTGTATGTTTGTATATGTATATGTTTATATGTATATTATGTGTAAGAGTGTGTCGATGTATATATGAGTTTATGTATGTGAGTATGTAGGTCTATGTGTTTATGTGCATGTGTCTTTGTGTGTACATTTGTGTCTTTGTGTGTGAGAGAGTATGCATATGTATGAGTGTGAGTACGTATGTGGGGTGTGGGAGCTTCCTATCAAGCGCCTACTCTTGAAGGTTCAACCACGAGTAGCACTAAGAAAGGAGGAAACAACTTTCTATAGCTGCAACAACATCAAACCAAAGAAGATATAGAAATACATTTAAAGTCAATTACATCCCACAGATATATTTTTAGAGAGTAGTACTGAAAGTGAGAAAACTATTTTAGAATGTCCTTGGAAGTTTAAAATTATTTAGAGTAAATGTGGAAATAGTAGATGAACAGAATAAAAGAAGGGGACAACAAAGGGAGCTAAAGAGGAGCAGGACTATATAGATTGATGGAAAATAAGAGTAAGAAGTAATGTTGTGAAGGGGAAAAGATGTGATCAAGCAATTAGAAAATACAAATATTAAAACTTGAAAATGTGTTTGAAAATCAAACACATTTCCCAGTAGTGAAAATGCTTAAAAACAGAATTCGGTAATGATAAGGAGTGGATGACAATAAAATCAGAAGGAAGGACTCTGTGCAAAAATTTAAAAAAAGAGAGAGAGAAATGAAAAACAAATTGTCTCTAAATGGAAAAAAATGCATGAGCACAATTGGATACATATATTCCAAAATCTAGAGAAAAAGTGGATATTGAAACTCAGGGTATTTAGAACTCCACACAGACAGGACCAGAGAATGACTTTGTGACCTATCATACTCCTGAAGTCAAGACTACAAAGGAAAAGCAGGACTTCCAGGCAGGGTTGTACCTAGTGATTGCCTCTGTGGTGGCTGGCAAAGCACAGAAAAATAAATGTTAAAAATAGAATATGCTGTAGAAATCTGCTAAACATATAAGAAACAAAATAGAAATGGCTGGGCAGATGACTCGGTGCATGCTCTGTAAACATAAGGAGCCGAGTTTAATTCCCAGAGCTCTTGTAAAAAGGCTTCAAGAGGTAACAATGCCTATAGTCTAGTGATGAGGAGGGAAACAGAAAGTCACTGAGGCTTAATGACCGATTCTCTGGCTAGAATGGTGAAGTCCAGATTCAGTGAGAGAGCCTGTTGCCAAATTAAGGTGGAAAGCAGATGAGAAGTATACATAGTTTCAATCTCTGGTCTCTACATGTATGAATACATGTGCACACATCTACCTATACACACACCTGTACATGTATTCCAATATGCACATACACATGCAAAAAAGTGATAGAGGCAGAAAAATGTCAAAAAAGGAAGGAAGGAAGAGAGAGAGAGAGAGGGAGAGAGAGGAAGGAAGGAAGGAAGGAAGGAAGGAAGGAAGGAAGGAAGGAAGGAAGG
>CAJQZJ010032130.1:4781911-4793376 GCA_907164525.1 Lophiomys imhausi
TGTGTGTGTGTGTGTGTGTGTGTGTGTGTGTGTGTGTGTGTGTGTGTGTGTGTGTGTGTCTCGCATGCGCCTTAGTGCGTGTGTAAAATCACTCTCCACAGGCTTTTTGGGGGTGTTGCTAGCCTCAGTAATTCAAACAAATTAAGTCAGTATTTCCTTCCAGACAGAAGAAATTTTGTGGCTAAAACCCCCACTTTCTTCCAGAATTTTCCCAACTGATTCCCCCGGTTGCAAATTACAACCCTGCCTCTGGTGTTTGGGGACCAGTTGTTTGATTCAAGACTTTAACTAACTGAGGGAATGTGCAGGGCCTGCTCACCTGTGTTTACCGTTTTAGGTCCCTTAGGATATCGCAGCAAGTCTGCCAAAACTCCTTGTCCCGACAATGACAGGGGTGTGGGGAGGGGCCAGTGGGAATCCTTCAGCTTCAGACTTCCTTACCACATTTCTGTGACTGTCCCCACCATCTGTGCTGCTTGAAATCTGTTGCTCCCATCAGACCAAATCCCATAGGCACTTTCTATGCTCTGGACCGCATGTTTGTCCAGGTAATGGTTGGCAGAGGGAGGAAGGGAGGGAGGCCAGAGCCTTGAAAATTACTCTACTTCAGACTCTCTTGCCTCCATTTTCTGATGCTAAGTCTGCAGCCTTTTCATGAGCATGTTTATGTATAGGACAAAACCCGAATAGTGAAACACATCAGTGTGCGCCTTTACACAGAGTGTGTGACAGTATACATTTGGAGGCATGCCAAAATGACAGATTATAAATATTCTTTTCCATTGTAGCCGTAATTTGCATTTTTCTTGTTATGAATGAATGTGGATGAATACTCTCACATCTGAGACATCTGTGCAGTACCTTCTCTGACCTCTTCATGAACTTCATACCTTTCCTATTAGGCTGTTGGCTTCTAAATTTTTAAGTATTAATTATTTGTAAGACTTATTTATGTGATAGAAAAACTAGCCCTTTGTTTTATGAGCTGAAAAATATTTTTCCTGGTAATTCTTTGCTTTATTTTATTTGTTTATTTATTTATTTATTTATGGTGCTGAGGATATAACTTAGAGCTTTGCACATGCTATAAAAAATTTCTATCACTGAGCTACATATTTTTAGGTTTTTTTCTTTGTTTCTTATTGCGGTATTTCTGCTATTTTTATTTTTTTAACTGATAAAAGTTACTGTTCAGATTGTTGGATTTTTAAAATTGCAGTTAGATATGTTCTCTTTCTGTGAATTTATAGAAGCAACCCACCAGTTTTTTTAATGCTTGTATTTTAATTTTTGTATTTAGATAGATGGTTACTTTTTAATGTGGTAAAAGATGGTTTACATGTCTCTTTCCCTCAGATTATTAATGCATTTATTAACAAAAATCATTGACTATCCCCTATGAGTTGCACTACCACCACGTTATTTTCTTACTAAGTTTCCATTCTTAGGTTTATTTCAAAACTTTTATTTTTTACATGGATCATTTTCTAGTCAAATTAAAAACACATGCTTTTAATTATAAGTTTTTTTTGTGATGGTTAATCTTAGTTGTCAGCTGACAGTACTTAGGGACACCATGGAAAACAAACCTGAGGGTGTATCTGTGAGTGATTTCCAGATTGGGTTCATGAATCTCAGAAGAGCTGCTCTGTGTGGATGGTACCATCCTGGGGGGGCTGTGCTTCTGGACTGAATATAAAAGAGAAGAGACTAGGCAAGACATTTGTCATTCTTTCTTCCTGGTTGAGGATATAATGTGATCAGCCACTTGAGCTCCTGCTGTCATGACTTCCCCCCCCCAGATGAACTGTACCCTGGTACTCTGAACCAAAATGAAGCCTTATTTCCTTAGGACACTTTTGTAAGGCATTTTCCCCAACAGCAAGCAGTTTTACATGTGGCAGTTCTTGTTCTCTTGTTATTCTTATTTCTAGGAATTTTTAATGGATGCATATACTTTTATTTACCAAGTAAACTTTAGTACTAGGATATATATCCCTAAATTAAAATGTTTAAAAGATCTTGATGGTATTTTTTGGTTTTTGTTGCTTTGTTTTGTTTTTTTTCAGCCAAAACCTACAGTGAAGTGATATCTTTTTGAGGCTGCATTTTTCTTTCGAACAGAGCCCTTTTCGGTTTGTTGAAGCCTTTTTGAATTCTTCAAAAGGATTTTAAACTTTCACCCTACAAGTAGCATGTATCTCTTTAAATTTATCTCTAGACAGTTCCTCTTTTGACACTATTGTAAATGGGGTATTTTATGCCACACTTGGAGAAGGTGATCTCTCATAACTCTAACTCGTGGTCTATACAACTTTGAACATTCCCTTTAATCTAAAGATTATGTGTCTCAGAAAGGTAAATGGCATTTGTACCAGACCTCCTGAAAATGTGAGGGAGGGTGGGAGGAAGACAACATCTTTGCCTTTAAAAACGGGGGGGGGGGGCAGTAGCTTCAGTTCCATTCTGTTTTGTAGAAGCACTCATAGAATATCAGAACTGAATGACTTCTGATGCATCACGTAATTAAATCCTTTGAAGATGAGAAAACAGATCATAAGGAGAGGAAAATGACCTGCCAAGGTAAGGCAGAGTCTGTGCTCTGTTTCATTCTGGGCTGTGTCCGAGGCTTGATACATGTGGATTTTCTTGGCACCAGTGTTAGGCAATAGACCTCTTATAGTCTGAATTTCTTCATACTTTTTTGAGGGTTGGCATAAGTGGTCTTCATTCAACATACACTTGGTCTTTTTCATGTTATGGTTGCTGTGATGCCACCTACATATACACTGTCTTTTTGAAACTACACAGTCCCACCTGATCTGAAATGTCTGTAGATATGCCTTCCCTTTCCAGGAGAAAACTTATTTCTTTCTCAGACGCAGAATGATGTGAGTTCCATTTGTCATTGCCCCTGAAGTCTCAGCTTGACTGTCAGAATGTGGTTTCCATGTCTTGGTTAACCAGGATGTGATTGCAGTCACCAGAGAGACCACTTAGTGATGACTCCCACACCCACAGCTTTTCCATACAATCTTGTGGTAGAAGCACTATCTCGGGGAGACGAAAACCTTGCTTTAAATTTAGCTCTGATGGTTAAGAATTGCAAGAGCTAATGGTTACCCATACCCTCAAGCCTATTTCTTCATATATACAATGGGGAGGTCATATTAATTTAGAAAATATGAAAATGTTGCCCAGGAATCTTGATGAACATTTATAGTCACAGCATTTGAGAGGCGGAGCCAAGAGGGTCAGGAATTCAAGGTCATATTTGCTTGGCAACATAGCAAATTTGAGACCATTATGAGTTTTTGTGACAATCTGTCTCAAAAATGATAATATTATTATTGTAGTTTAATGATAACCTACTACCAACAGTTTCTTATGATTAAGCCTAACAATACCTGTGGAACTGTAAAGAGTTGAGAAAGCAGTGGGCATGAGAGACTTCTTTATGATGCTCTAAATATTCCATAAATAAAAGAAATGATTGTATCTCTCTTCAGGGTATTTGCCATTTAAAAGTAAGCCCTTAAAAGTTCAAAGAAATGGCTCTGTGACAGTGGAGTTTCAAAAAGACTAAAAGTTAAACGTTTGTACAACTTGCACAGAAGGCTGAGTAGAGGCCCCTAAATATGTCCATATTCTAATCCACAGACTTTGTGAAAGTTCTTTTTTTTTTTTTTTTTTTTTTTAGGAAAAAGATGATTTGTCCACTAAGGGATTTTCCTGGATTGTTAGGCGATAATTGGAACACACAAGACGATTGTAACAGAGGAGATGGTGTTACGAATGATGTTGCCAGACCAAGTGATGACCAAGAAAAGGAACCCAGGCCAGAGAATACAAGTGTCCTAGACATTTGAATAGATCAAAGAAATAAGTGTTTTTCTGGAACCTGGAGAAAGAACCCCTATGTAGCATACTGATGTCAGTCCCTTATATCTCTTATTAGAATTCCATAATTATAAGAATACCTATGTGATCTGTTAAATTCCCATATGTCTGGTAACTTGTTACAGTACAGAAAATCAACTTGACCTGTGACTTGGAGAATTTACTAAGTAAATAACTAAGAGAAGCTTACCAATAAACATACAATATACTCCTCACAATAACACTGGTCACAATAGCAAAACTGGAAAAATCTTGACTGTTTATTAATGACATTTAGTTGACAAATTTAACAAAATGTCATTTAGTAGTCAAAAATATATAAATGATAGTGATTTCAGAAAATCTGGATGATGCTTGACAATATGCTTTTTTATTTCATAAACTTATAGATAACTTGAAAATACAATATTTTCACTTTAAAATAATTTACCAATCTGCTACTCTACCAACAATGAGCATTTTAGGATATTTTTTTTTTTACAAACAAAGGCATTCTCTAGTATATATATACTTAGAGAGAGAGAGATCTAGTATATATAAAGATCATATTGATATAGTGATAATATATCAATTATATATATTTGATCATATATACATATATATGATAAAAAAATCAGAAAGTGACATTAACATCTAATCACCATGATTTACTGGAATCTTGTCGAAGTTTTGTCAATTCCTTCAAAATACCTTTTGGAGCAAAAGGATCTATTTCGTTCAGGCACAGGGAACTTTGACACAGCTCATTAATTTTCTTTCAGAATAATTCTTCAATATTTATTTGAGTTTTTGTGACTTTTAGGCTTTTGAATGGTAGCATAGACTATTGCATAGAATGTTGGCCAACATGAGTTTGTCATATTTTTTATTATGTTTAGATTCAGGTTGCTTTTCTTCAGCAAGATATTCTAGAAGTAGGGCTGTGTCTGTTTTTTTTGCACCATTTTGAGTACATCATTTACCTCACAGCTGATGAAGACCACTTTTAGCTCTTGATTAAAATGACATCTGCCAGCCTTTTTTCTGTGAAGTACCACTTTTCCCTTTGACAATATTAATTTTAAGTAAAAATAGCAAATTTGGAGATTATAAACTACAGCATGATATCATTTGTGAAGTTCAACATAACTAAGTTTAAAGAATGCTTAGTCCCAATAAATAGAGATGAAGAGAAGCACTTAAGAATGAAGGGAGAGATAATCAGCATCAGGCTAGTAAGGGACTTGGGAATCGTTCTTGGCTATAATAAGGTATTCCATGCCTGATGTCTGTGTTGGTGAGTGACTTTAAAGACCAACTTATTTTTTAATAAACCAAGCATGGTAAAATGAAAAATAAGACCACAAATTTGATCAATGATGAAAGTAAATCAAGAACTATAGATTTATGATCAGTGCAATTCTACTGGTCTAAGGTCCACATTTTAAAAACCTAAACCATGAAAAGTAGAGAGATAGTGAGAAGCAGAAGAGCTTCTGAAATCCCTCCATAACCACATCCCCAGCCCAACTTCGCTCCTAGGAAAGGAGTTGCTGCTCCCCATTCTGCTCCCTGGGCCAGTACTAACTGGTTCGAGACCAGTAGACTGTACAGATTCAGGAAAGCTACTAAAGCTCATTTTGATAGCAAAATATAGGAAAATCATCTCCTTCCTGGGGAAAATTTGCATCCCTGGAACAGTTGCATTTTTCCAAAGTCATTTCCAGGGCTGAGTAGTAGCTTAGTGAGTGAGCGCATGCCTTCTACCTGTGCAAGGTCCTCACTTCCATAAACTGCACCATTAACCAAAAACAAACAAAACCAGAAAGTTCCCAAGCCTCTACCTGTTCTAGTCCCAGTTCTGGCATGCATATGTTTGGCATAGTTGACACAGACAGGCCACTACTGAATAAGTTTTAAACCTGATTACATCTATAATTGCTGACAATTATAGACAATTATATCAAGACAAATTATTTCCTTTCTTTGGGCCTCAAGGTATCCACCTGGGATTACCCATCATCCTCTGTGCCCCAGAGACTCCGGTTTAGTAGGTCAGGTTAGAGCCCAGCAGCTTTAACTAGAAAGAGCTATTCAGTAGGTATTATTTTACTGTTGACTTTTCCATTGCACCTCCACTGTTTCCACTGCTGTTTTAATGCTTTTGTTTCTGGATATTCTATTGTGTAAGGGTTGCCCATAGAAATAGGCAGTTGAATTTCTTTCCTATTGTATCACCCTTAACTGCACTCAATTTGATTTGGGATTGACACCTAACCTAAAATAGCTTAATTTTGTTTTCTCTTAACACTTCAAAGCTGGATAAAGAGATTCCAGGATCAATCTAGCCATTTCATGAATCTCAGAACAATATTGCTTCAATGTCTACCTGTGAACCAGAAAATTTTCAGAATGAAGTTGATGCATTGAAAGGAAGAGATGGGAAATGAGTGTAAGCTAAGCTCTTGGCTTTTTTCGTGATTCCATCCTCTATGGACAACTGACATCTTACTCATCTTTGGATAGAGGAGATGAGGAGATAGTAAAATATTCTTTATCTTTCTGAAAATGGAGGTACTTTGCATAGGGAATGCTGTCTCCTGTCCACTCTTTATCTCCGCTTCCATTCTGGATTGGGAAAATTATGTTTGGGGTAATGGACTATTATAAACTTAATAGCTGTAGATACAAACAAACCACTGATGATTTGAGGTGGGGAAATCAACAGGTTGTAAAAAAATATGCTAATGTTCCAGGCTTGTCAGCGAGGTAGATACTTGCTAACACTGCATGTTAGACAAATGTATTTAAATATGTGTGGTGAAAATTTCAAGTTGACTACAGTCAAGAAGAATTAAGATGAGTATCTTTTAAATAAGTCGAGTAAAATAAAGTGGGCGGAGGATCTTTTATAGCTTTTGATACTGTAGATCTCCCTGGTGGAAAATAAAAACAAACAGGGAGACAGAGTTTGTCTCAATGAAAAGAACAATGATATGGTACAAATATTTTCAAAAGGCTACTTTTGTCCTACCTAGGCAACCTAGATACATAAGGAAAAAATGGAATGCCTAGTGTTGCCTAGAATTAGAGAAATATATTCCACAGGAACCTATGGTATGAGCACACATTGTTGCTCATTTTTAGAAGGATATCTAGCAACATATACCTAAGCTGTGACTTAAGTGTTTTGACTCAACTTCTAGGCATATATGACAAGAAAATAATTACATGTACCTAAAAGTATTCATCATATCATGAAAATATTAAGAAAACATAACTTCCCCTATTTACAGTATTGTTTTGTCATTTTCATAACATAGAAGCCTATCAATTAAAATGCAAGAGTAAAGGGGGGCACAATTAGATTGTAGAATGAAATAATAAATAGATAAATAAAATGCAAAAGTACTTACTTATAGATGGAAAGATAGTCAAAGAAGTTTAAATAATAACAAGATATAAAACAATATAAATTGAGCTTTAATTAATTAACTCATAGTTCTAAAAAACAGCCTAAAAAACAATGGAAAGACTCATATCATGGTATTAACAAAAACATTTCCTTTCAGTAATAAGATAGTTGTATATTTTTTCCTGTTTCTACAATAGCCTTTGTTATGATAATACCATTTTCTATGATGACCTAAAATTAGCTCAAAGCTTTCATACTCAAATACCATTTGAGCTCCTGTAACAGCAGGGAAAATATGATCATTATCCACTTTTACTCATGAAAATATGGATAGCATTAGCAAGAGGCAAAACTGGCATTTTGCTTGGAACCTCCCCTGAAGACAGTACCCTTTCCTCTGTATCATACAAGAATGCCACAGCAGTAGTGCCTAGGTGTTCAACACATGTTAAGCAATTCAGATCTCAGTATGATATAATGTGGTGCATTAAACGTGGGTCTGTGAACACAACAAGAAAATATAGTAAGCAAAAATAGAAGAAAAAGTTTGATGCAGTGGTGTATACCTATCGTATCATCTTAGAGGCAGAAGGAATAGCACATAAAATAATTCTAAGAATGCACAAGTGAGATTACATGATATTAAAAAGCTTTTGCACTGCAAGGAAAACAATAAGCAAAATGAAGAGACAACCCACATAATGGGGACTATCACTGCAAACACATAAGACAGGGACTTAATATCTAGAACATGAGATATATATTTAAATATATATTAATACAATGTATTATATAACATATACATATATTATATGTAAATATAAGCATATATAAATATATTATATGTGAATATATAAATGTATATACAAAGAATTTTATAAAGAAATATATAACTACATATACATTAATAACTGTACAAATTAAATAGCAACACATTATTTAATTAGTATAATAAATGTACAAATGAACTAGATAGTTCTCAAAAGAAGAAATACAAATTTCAAGAAGTGCATGCAAAAATGTTCAATGTATTTAACCAAGAAACAAAAATTAAAACTACTTTAAGATTCCATCTTTCCTTAGTCTGAATGGCTATCATAAAGAAAAACATACAATACATTATGGTGAAGGTTTGGGACGAGAAACTGTTAGTCACTTTGGTGAGAATATAAACTTGTACATCTACTATGGAAGTAAATATAGAGAGTCCTCAAAAAACTGAATATACAATTCCATATGGCCCAGCTATACCACTGTTAGGTATATACCTGGATTCTGAGTCAATATACCACAGAGACACTGACACATTCATGTTTATAGCTATTGTATTTACTGTAGGTGGTCTAGCCTAGATGTCCATCAATGAATAAATAAATAAAGAACATGTGGTCCAACAAGTCAAAATACAGGAAATACTAATTATAAAATACCTAGCCCCAGTTGATTTACCAACAACATAACTCAGGGAACATTGTAGAGGAAAAACACAGACTACTGAAAAAAATTTACTATGAGATTATGTTTCCTAGAAATGATAGGAAAGTTTCACCCGTGTTACCTCAACAATATGGCTACCTAAACAAGGCCCAAATAATTACAATACCAATGGGCTTGCTAATATGGACAAGTGAAATCTCATGGGGTCACACTCTCAAACAAAGAACTACAGCCAATTAGGAAATTCTCAGTGTAAGAGATATAGATAGTCTTCCCCAGGGATGAGCCGCTTAACTGGTTATTCAGTACTAAGTGACAACCTTGAAATTATATCCATAACACTAAATGGACCAAGACGATGGTATTTATAAATTTATGCATATAAATCTATATGCAACAAAAACAATTAAAGAAAGAGAGGTCACAATTTTTACAGGGAGAAAGGGGCATAGAAGAGGCTGGAAGAAGGAAGCAGAAATTATGTAATTGTATTTTGATTTCAAAATAATTATTAAAAAATGTGTTTCATATTTATTATGGAATTTTATACAGCTGTAAAAAAAGTTGAAATGAAGACATTGGCAGGAAATGTATACAACTGGAAATCATTATATTACATGTAACAAGCTAGACTCAAAATGCAACAGGTTTTCTCTACAACTAGAACTTATATTTGAAATTATATAGTTGTCTGTCTGTCACATGTGGGTGTGTGTATACACACACACACACACAACATGCATATACATGTGTGTTTATATCTTTAAGTCTAGTACCTAAAATTAATGAGGGGATCATGAGATAGGAGGAAGAGATCTTTATCAAGGAGAAATACAGAGGGTAATGGAATACATAGAATAAAAAAGTAAAAGTTGGGATTAACTTGGGGAAGAAAGGGAACCAACTTGTGGTTGGGTGTTGAACTATGGAGGGAAGAAGTGGAAAATCAGAACAAATGAGAACATAATATGAAAATATAACTTAAAATGTCATGAAGAAACACATTACTAGCCTGAAATTAGACATCAGTAGTCACAAATGCAAAGTACTGGAATAGAAGGTTAAGGTGACCCGTAATTGCCAGTTTTTCCTCAACTAAGAACTTTCCTAAGATTTTCAGCCCTAGAACTGAGAAAAAATGTTGGCCAAATCAAAACTAGCTGTTCCAAGTAGATACAACATAATACAATGTAGAAACGAAAGAGGTGAAGGAGAATTCAAAAAGTCAGAAAGTCAAAAAAGAAGGCAATTAGAAGAGCAGGAATCTAGACAGAGTCCAGCCCCTTCTTCTGTTACGTTTTTGATTGGTACATGGTGTATATACACATTTATGGGTGCAGTATAGTAATCCAATATATAAATACAACGTGTAATGAAACTTATATGTGAGGATGCAAAGTCATTCCAAGGAGAAAACAATCTTCCCTACCTTGGCTTCAGACTTGATTGACAGCAGAAATCAAAATAGCAGAATATCAAAACAAAAAAGTTCTGATACTGTGGATTTGAAACTTGACTATGCAGCTAAGTGTCCTAGGACACATTTTTCAACATTTGATATTTAAAAGGAGAATCACCATAATCCCATTTTAACTGTAGTTACTCATATAATTACCACTAAGCTAGAAACAATAGTAGCCTCAGAAGAGTCTCTGTGAATTTGTATTTTATTTTTTAATAATCAAAATCTTTCCATGTTCACAGTATATGATTTCCAGTGTTTGTCTTAGCTACTCTGATCCTGCTCACATTGATATTCACCTCCCCATCCTGCCATATCCTCTCTTAGAATCTTTCTTTGCGATTTAATCCCTTTAAGCATCCTTTATGTGAAAACGTCACTGTACCTCTCTCCCTCAGAAAAACTTGCCACCTCCAGGGAATTCATTTTCTATTATTAGTAAGGACCTTGTACAATCAGTCTCTCAACCTAGAGGCACACTAAAGTCTCTCCCACTCATACCCAAGACCCTTCCACTCGGCCTCATTTATGAGCAGGAATCAGTCTGGTTTTTCCTATTCTCCTTGGGATTTAGTATTCATGAGTCTAAGAACTGAAATGCAACCATAGTTTTAGTCAAACTTGAATTTGGAGAGCACTTGGCAAAGACAACAAAGAGACAAGGGACAGGCTTGGAAGCAGAAAAAGGAAATCATTTCTGAGCTGACCTTTGAGAACCTCATCTCATAGCTGGTTTTTAATTTTTGGAAATTCCCTTACCTCTGTTGTCAGTACTATTATCAATGGAAAACAAGGAAAAATTAAATAGCCTGTGGATTCTATTATATAACATGATTTGCCTTCAAGATCACATGGGAGAATTCCCAGATGATTGCTGTGAACATTAGTCAGACAAATCCTGACAATAGGGAAATGTTAAAGGTGGTAAATTCAAGTAAAAAACAGGGTGAAATCTCCCTGGCCTTATTGGTGTTGAAATAAATTCCATAGAATACTGTTATGAAAGAACCTTTCCCTGCCAAGTCTTGGTCTTCACTGTGACAGTATATTATAAATTTCCAAAAGATTTTTCATTCATTTATTCATTAAATATTTGTTAAGGCCTTAGTTTGGCACTGGCAATCTGGAATCAACAATGCACTGCCCTTTCCTTATAGGACCTCACAGTTTAATGAAAAGAGATCAGGAAGATCAGAGCATTATCATTCAAAATATAGAATATGTGTGTGTGTGTGTGTGTGTGTGTGTGTGTGTGTGTGTGTGTGTGTGTGT
>CAJQZJ010032130.1:4793386-4849238 GCA_907164525.1 Lophiomys imhausi
TGTGTGTGTGTGTGTGTGTGTGTGTGTGTGTGTGTGTGTGTGTGTGTTTAAAAATAGTGTGATTATATGGGAAGTGCAGGGCCCACAGCTTCCAAAACTAAGAAATGACATACCAGTGGCTACCTGGACAGTTCTCATTTTCTCTCCAAACATTATAGCATCAATCTTCAGCGATTTGGTCCCGTTTCTCTGACAGACATTGACTGTAGAGCAGGAATTATGAAGGACTTGCCTACCCTGTCTTGGCAGAACTAGGCTGTTGACTTACCTGCTTCCAAGTTTTGTCCTTTTTGGACAGCATTCTGTCTACAGTTGAAGCAAGGGGGTTTTCTTGCCAAGAGATAGGCTTGTGACTAATTCAATCATCTCCCACTGGAGATTCTTCGATGCTCATCTTCTACTTGGAGTAGAATAGGGGGTGCTGTCAGGAGCTGACATGTCTCAATATCAAAAAATCTTAAGTTAAGAAAACATCTTTGAATGCCATATTCTGCAGATCTCTTGAGGTTTTTGAAGACGCCCTATCTATCTTGTCTCTTAGCAACTTGATTTCTGATTAGCTTAGAAAATAACTGTAATAGACTGTCATAGTACCTAACAAAATGACAAGCTTGAATGACTATTAGTTTGCATTTCTTAATTATCCTAAACAGTTTATGACAGTTGGTAGCAAAAGGCTGAAACTTCACATTTCATTTTTAAGCATTACTAGGTCAGGTCTCTGAGGTGGTTAAAGAATAGATAGCTAGAGTCTCATAGTTAAATTTTGAGTTGTTTAGGAATCAAGAGGGTGTTCTGGATCTAAGAATATGTTTTAAAATTGTGATGCAAGTTAGTATGAAATCTGAGTTAGATATAGAACTTTAAACTCATGGAGATGGTTAGATAGTAGAATGGTAAAGTCAGGTGCCAAATACATATGGACTGGACATTGGGAATGTATGCTAAGCCATATAACTCTCATAACTGTGGCCTATGTATTTCTTTTGTTTTGTATTGTATTTATTGTTATAAGAGAAAGAACCATTTGTTAGACTGAAAGGCGGAGCTATTGGGAGGAAAAAGATATACCTTAAACTTAAAAAAAAGGGAAGAGGATGGGGGGTTGAGGGGGAAGAGGGTGGGAGGGTGGGACTGGAGGGGGGAGTTGGGAGGGGATTGTGATTGAGATGTAACTTGAAGAAATAAAAAATAAGTTATAAAAACAAAACAAAACAAAAAACAAAACATTTCTTACTGGAAGATGATAAACAAAAAATATGGATGAAAAGGGCACAATGAGACCCATTTATCCATAAGACTATTATAAAAAGTAATAAAAAGAAAATTCTTGCATATAAAAAATAGTATGATTAATCTAAAGGGGTTGATCAGTTTTTTTCATTTTGTTCCTCTAAGTCAGAGTCTTACTCTGTAGCCCAGGATGGCCAGAAACTCACTATGTTGCCTAGACTGATCTCAAATTTCCAGCAATGCACTTGCTTCAATCTCTGGAGCAATGGATTTACAGGCATGAATCACCAAAACAGGTTAGAATTGAGATTTTAAAGTAAATTTTCCAGAATGGGGACTGTTAAACAAAACTTCAAATAGTAGCCTGTCAGTTAAGACCAGAGGAAATGCTCTAAGTAGCCTAAGGTGACCTATGAACATGGTTTGCTACTCTCTTGTCCCAGAAATACATACAAAACCATATATATAAAGAGGTTCAAATCTTTGCGTTCATTTTAAGAACACCCATGAAACATTCAGGCCATCAAGTGTATGAATATCTGAAAACTCACCAATTGTTTGAAAGATGCTATTGTAAAGGAACAGTGTGTACTGTTCTGATGGTACAATGGTCAAGTCAGGAGGTTTGTCCAGGCTTAGTAGGGCTGGACACAGGGTGACTGGCCCAAAAACAGTGAGAAATTTTTGCTGCACATGCTTGAAAATGCAGAGGGTGATGCTGGCCTTAAGGGCTTACATGTAGATTGTCTAGCCATTGAACATAGCCAGTGAATAAAGCACCTAAGTGTACTGTCGAATTTACAGAATTCATGGCCAGATTAACCCATACATTAACTCCCCCTGACAGTGAGATGATCTTCACTAAAAAGGAACAAATGGTTTCAAAGCCAGAAGAGGAGGCTGCAAAGAAGAAAAATAGTATTTCAGAAGAAGATGAAGAAACAAACAAAAAAATGCATGGGAGTAAATTCAACATAGACATAAATACACACACACACACACACACACACATGCATATGCACACATGCACACACACACACACACACACACACACACACACACACACACACACACCATAGGAATGATGCTATACGAAGTATCTTTAATAAAATCCAGAACATGGAATATCCACTGGTTATGCTTAAGCTATAAATAGGGAAGGTAAGAGTAGAGAAAATGGGGTACAGCAAGCAAGATCATGGAAAGTGAGCAAAGGACTGTGTGGTTTTTTTGTTTGTTTGTTTTTAGATCATGGAGAACTAAAAGGTTTTGTACAGAAAAGATTCAACGACTCCTGATCTGTGGTGAGAGACTGTTATGCAGGGACACTCCACCCCAGAGGAACAAGACGGAAGGGTCAGGGGGTAGAGCATGGGAGAGTGGGGCTGGGAAGCGGGAAAAGAGGACAATATGATAGAGATGTAACCTGAAGCAACAAACAAATAAATTTATTAATTAAAAAAAAGCAGGTAACAATTTTAAAACATTGTAAATAATATAAAGGTTACAGTCATTCAACCTGGTTTTATAAACCTCCAAGAGTCAAAAAAACTTAGAGCTAAGGTAAAATACATGAAAAATGTGGTGTTAACCCATGCCTTTAACTTCAGCAGAGACGGGAGGAGCACCATAGAGTTAGTGGTCTTATAAATTCTATAGTTACATGGAACAGGGTGGTGAGGGTGCACACCCTTAATCCCATCATTCAAGAAGAGTACACCCTTAATCCCAACACACGAGAGACAGAAACAAGCAGATCTCAGAGCTCAAGGTCAGTCTGATACAAAACAAACTCTAAATAGAGAAAAACTTCGATCCAGGAGTGGTGGAACACATCTTTAATCCCTTCAAATGGGAACCACAGGTCTCTGATCCCAGTAATTAGAATGCAGAGACACACACATAGGATTTGGAAAGACCTAAGTTTAAAAGCTACTTACAAAAGGCCTACTCAATACAAACAAATTGTCCTTTGAGATCTCAAAATATATACACTAAAGCTGGTTTAGCTCCAAAATAACAAAATAATTTCTTCTTTAACCCAGATTGAAAGATAACACTTTATATATTGTCAAAAAACCAAATTTGCTTCAGGAGAAATATTACCTAGCCCCCCCCCCCAAAAAAAAGAGGGTAATTGTCCCAGAGTTAGGATTAGGGCAGGGCTCTGTTCTTATCTTTCCAGGAGAATCAAAGCATCCATTCAAGGAACCCAGGGACAACTGGACAACGGAAACCTCAGCAGAAAACAGAATCAGACACCAAAGAAGATGAGTGACCCAGTTGATTCAGCCTAACAGACTCCCTCAATAGCTGTCTCCATCAAAAGCCTACAACCACAACAACTCAATATCGCTAAGACCGTTCAGCTCTACACAAGGCCCCAGCCAGAACCTCAGTAAAGCCTGCAAGATCAGCTTCTGCCTACAAACTCCTTAGGACATCTAAACAGCTGAGAACAGAAGGACTGAACATAAAAGGATTGTACTAACATTTTTAACTATTTTTCCATTTTGGTTCGGGCCCCAAACAGGTTTACTACGACCCAAATCAGCAGGAAGTCATTTTAAGAGAGCAACGTCCCATGCCCAGAGGGTGGGGAGGGTGTTTCTCCGTCCCCCCTTTTTGGTTATTTGAAGGATAACTGAATACTCTGTTTTTTAGGGGAAGAGATTACAAGCTGTTAAATGGTCCTGTTTAATGGGTTTTGGAGGTTAGACCCAGGGACTTCCTACTTTTCCTTTTCTGTATCCTTCTTTCTCTCCTATGTAGGAGTGCATGGACTTGAGAAAAATGAGACATAGACATAGCACAGGAAGGACCAAGAAGAAGGGACAGATTATTGAATATGCCCTTATACCTTTGTATATTGATACAAAATTAGTAGTATATTTGGCTAAAGTGGTATTGACCATTGTTTATTGTGCAAAAATAAGATTGTATTGGATTACATCGGTATTGATCTTTGTATATTGATACAAAATTAAGATTATAGTTGGCCACAATGGTATTTACCCTTGTATATGGACGTAATATTAAGATTGTATTGGGCTACATAGGCATTGATCTTTGTATATTGATACAAAATTAAGAGTATATTTAGCCACAATTGAATAGATCTTTGTATATTGATACAAAATTAAAGGTAACGCTTCCTAATGGTATCATACCTAGAGATACTTAAAAATAAAATGTGAAGCTCTGGCCTCTTGATACCAATCGTCTAAAACTGTTTAGGATAGTTAAGAAAAACAAACTCCTAGTCATGCAAACATGTCACTTTGTTAGCTACTATGACAGTCTATCACAGATATTCTCTAAACTACTCAGTAATCAAGTTGTTAAGAGACAAGCAACATTTGCTTATCTAAATACAAGAGATGGGTAGGGCATCTTCAAAAACCCCAAGAGATCTGCAGAATATGGCATTCAAAGATGTTATCTTAAATTAAGATTTTTTTTCTTTTGATATTGAGACATATCAGCTCCTGACAGCACCCCCTATTCTACTCCATGTAGAAGATAAGCATCGAAGAATCTCCAGTTTGAGATGGTTGAATTAGTGGCAAGCCTATCTCTTGGCATGAAAATACTCCTTGTTTCAACTGCAGACAGACTGCTGTCCAAAAAGGACAAAACTTGGTAGCAGGGAAGTCGACAGCCTAGCTCTGCCAAGACAGGTTAGGTAAGTCCTTCATAATTCCTGCTCTACAATCAATGTCTGTCAGAGAAACAGGACCAAAAGCCTGAAGACTGATGCTGGAATGTGTGGAGAGAAAAGGGGAACTGTCCAGGCAGTCACTGGTTTGTCATTTCTTAGTATTGAAAGCTGCAGGTCCTGCACTTCCTATATAATCAGATATATTTAACCCTCTCAGGTCTCTGAGGTGGTTGAAGAATAGACAGCTAGAGTCTCATAGTTAAATTTTGAGTTGTTTAGGAATCGAGGGCATTCTAGATCTAAGAAGATGGTTATAATAGTGATGCAAGTTAGTATGAAAGCTAAGTCAGTTATAGAACTTTAAATTCATGGAGATGGTTAGATGGTAGAATGTTAAAGTCAGGGGCCAAATATGTATGAACTGGACATTGGGAAGGTATACTGGGCCATTTAACTCTCATAAATGTGGCATATTTATTTCTGTTGTTTTGTATAGTATTTACTGTTATTAGAGAAGGAACCATTTGTTGGACTGAAAGGGGAAGCTGTTGGGGGGAAGAGGGTGGAAGGGTGGGCACAGGAAGGGGGAGTAGGGAAGGGATTGTGACTGAGATGTAACTTGAAGAAAAAAAATAAAGTATTTAATAAAAAAAAGAAAAGATCCAACTTGAAAACTTGGCTCTGAAATACTGTAAAGGGTGAATTTTACAAGACAAAACTGGAATTAAAGTCAGCTAGGACCCTCTTGTAATGGTTAAAAACACCAATGGCTTAAATGAAAGCAATAGCAAAGCAATGACAATGGATATGAAGAGTGTAATTTTATCAATAGTCCTGATAGCAAATGATCTTACAGCACTTGTAAGTGAGGCTCTGTTCTAATGCTCATAAACACCTACCTGGTAGGTAGCATAATTATTCTCATCTCATAAGTCATGAGACTAAAACCAATGAGGCTGAGAAATTTGCCAAAGGCCATCAAGACAAATCATCCTAGGTGGTGGTGTATCATGAGTGGGGTGTGATTGTCCCTGTAGTGAGTGCTTCATTATCTTGATATGAATTAAGGATCAATTGGGCCCTGCAATTAACTCACTTCCCCAGTAGAACTCAAAAAATTGGGCTTCTTCCAAAATTATTCTGGTAGAAATATCCATTCGGGATTTGAAGACTGAAACCCAGAAAAGCAGTCTGAATTAAACAGACAGGTTTATGAGTTACCTGAAAACAGATGGCAACTGAACTCTAATCAATGAAAGAGGACATCTAAGGAAAAGGAGTGTAAGAGGGATTACAAAATGATACAAGATCAAACTGAAAGAGTTTATAGACTCTGTGGAAGTCAACATTTAAGGATCTATTGGAGAAAGAAGTGTCTACATAAAAAAAGAAGGATGGTGAGGTCAGAGGGTTACTTGAGAAAACAGAATTTAAGGAAGTAAAAATAATAATAATTAATATTGCCATGTAGTCTTGGTGCATGCCTTTTATCCCATCACTCAGGAGGCTGAGGAAGGTTCATCCCTGAGTTTGAGTTCAGCCTTGTACTGAACTGTAGAATAAGTTCCAGGACAGCCAGAGAAAAATAGGCTTTCTCAGGGGGGGAAGAACCTGGAAAAAAAATTGATCTTTAAGAAGAAGGAAAGTACTCCTACAAAGACAAAACCTGCATATTCTCCCCATAAGCAGATTCTAGCCTTTAATGTATACATGTATAATGGTAAAAAGGTGTAAACAGGGTAAAGCCCAGTCATGTAGAAAAAAGACCAGGAGAGGATGTTATTAGCCCATAAGGAATATATTAGCTAGAGAGTGAACAAAGAGTCATATGGCACATAAAAGAGAAGTCTTGGTGAGTAGAGGCTATAGAGGAAGAATAGAGATATCAGGGAGCTTAGGTGGAGAAGAACCACAAATACACACTTTGTTTGAACACATCATAATGGTATCTAATTTGTTGTATGGTTATTTAAAATATAAAAGCATAAAAAGGCATGAAAGTTGGAGGACTTTTTGGAAAGAAGGATTTCTCCAGGATAGGGGGTAACAAGAGAGAGCATAGGGAGAGAAAAATGACTAAGAGTCCTTATATACATATATGAAAGTGTCAAAGAATAAAAACATCAAAATAAAACATAATTTTAGATTTTTTTAGGGTTTTTTTGCTGATTCTTTTCTTTTCTTTTCTTTTTTAATTTATTTTTTATTTCTTTAAGTTACATCTCAATCACAATCCCCTCCCTACTACCCCCTCCAGTCCCACCCTTCCACCTTCTTCCTCCTCAGCCCCCCATCCTCTTCCCCCCCTTTTTAAGTTTAAGGTATATCTTTTAACCCCAACAGCTCCCCCTTTCAGCCCAACAAATGGTTCTTTCTCTTATAACAATAAATACAATACAAAACAACAGAAATAAATAGGCCACAATTATGAGAGTGATATTGATCTTTGTATATTGATACAAAATTAAGATTATATTTGGCCACATTGGTATTGATCTTTGTATATTGATACAAAATTAAGGGTAACACTTTTTAAAGGTATTGTACCTAGTAATGCTTAAAAATGCAATGTGAAGTTTCGGCCTTTTGCTACCAACTGTCATAAACTATTTAGGATAATTAAGAAATGCAAACTAATAGTCATTCAAGCTTGTCATTTTGTTAGGTACTATGACAGTAACAGTTTATCACAGTTATTTTCTAAGCTGCTCAGAAATCAAGTTGCTAAGAGACAAGCAATATTTGCTTATCTAAATATAAGAGATAGATAGGGCATCTTCAAAAACCTCAAGAGATCTGCAGAATATGGCATTCAAAGATGTTTTCTTAACTTAAGATTTTTTGATATTGAGACATGTCAGCTCCTGACAGCACCCCCTATTCTACTCCAAGTAGAAGATGAGCATCGAAGAATCTCCAGTGGGAGATGGTTGAATTAGTGGCAAGCCTATCTCTTGGCAAGAAAACCCCCTTGCTTCAACTGTAGACAGAATGCTGTCCAAAAAAGGACAAAACTTGGAAGCAGGTAAGTCAACAGCCTAGCTCTGCCAAGACAGGGTAGGTAAGTCCTTCATAATTTCTGCTCTACAATCAATGGTTTTAGTTTTTTTAAAAGGATAGAGAAGAGAGCATAAGGGCCAAAATCTACAAAAATACTCAATAAAAGTAAACTTGGAGGATCCATGAATTTTAACAAACAGAAATCTGATGGAGACCTTGGAAGGGGTACTTTGCAACTGGGACCAAGAGTTTCCACTTGTTAGAGTGATCTGAAATCAAAATCTTCAAGACATGGAATCAGACTACTTCTTCAAAATAAGCTTTTTGAGAGCATCATATGTGAGTTCAGCCTCTCCTTTTCTCCTGCCCTTGGCTTTCCTCCATCCAACCCTTCCCCTGCCATCTCCTCCAAAATTCATGATCTCCTCAGTTATTATTGCCACATGCATGTACATATATATCTATATGCATACAAGTATATATAACCTAGTAAGTCCATTTAGCCTTGCTCATATCTATGTGTCTGGGACTGACCACCTCTATGAGATCTATGTGAACTTTCCCTCTCTCAGCAGGCATTGACCAGCTGTAGTTTTTCATGTAGAGGTTGGACCATGTGGAATGACCCCTGTCTGCATTGGTTTTTGTCATTATGCTGGTCTTGTTCAAGCAACCCTAAAGCTGAGAGTTCATGAGTGCAGCTTCTCTGTCATATATAGAAGATACTCTCACAACAGATCTTGGTGTTCTGGCTTTTACAATATTCCTGTCCTTTCTTTTTGACTTTCTCTGACTCTTAGGTATAGGGATGGATGTATCAGTTCCAGATGTGTCAGTTAGGATTGAACATCCCACAATCATTGTTTTACTGAATTTTGATCAAGTTATGGATTTCTGCAATAGTTTCCATCTGCTGCAAAAAGCTCATTTGAGGGCAAGAGCTAAACTTATCTGTGGTATAAGGATACATTTAGAATATAGTTAGAAATTATATACATGTAGGAAAGTAGTAGTTGTAGGTTTTCCTCTAGGGTCTAATGATCTCGCCACCCACAGGTAATTTGCTAGATTTACAGTAACAGGCATAAATTCCTTCCTGTTTAGTGGGCCTTAAGTTCAATTAGACAATTCTAAGCTATACCCAAGATAAAAGTGCCACTGTTGTACTACTGTGGGTATCTTTCCAGCGCAGACATTTGTGTGGTTCATAGGTTTTCTATTCAGGTTGGAGTACTGATAGCTCTTCTGTCTTGGCAGTTTGAATAACACCTTCAGATATGAAAGCTAGTCCTAAAAGGGGAAGCTTCCAGGTCAGTTCCAGCTTCATTCCTCCCAGACTATTTTTTGAAGTTCAGGAAAACACAATTCCTATAATTAACATAGAAATTAAGAAATTAAGGATTGATTGTAAAAGCTAATCTCTAGTCAAGAAGGATTTAGAGAGTCAGAGAAATAGCCACTTAATAGACTGCCAAAGAATCTGCATATCAATAAACTGGAACCTTAAAGGCAATCCTAGAAGTAGGTATGGTCTCTTATGAGGAGCCCAAAGGGGTAGCTCACAGGAGTTTCATTGGAAACTGCTGCTGGCCTTTGGGTGGCTGTTGTCTCTGAATAGCTGCCACCTCCATGGTTTTTCTGGTGGGCCTAGGGAACGTTTTGTTCAGCAGGAACAGCAGTCATGAAATTGATCTAGACACAAAGTAAAGAGTAGGAAGGACAAAAGGGGTCCACTGATTACTTTTCACCTATCTTCTTATGACCATATCAAACTATGGTGGCCTACTTAGAATAATGCCTTCTGCTTTGCTTTGTCCTTCAAAATCCACGTCAGTTCCTTTACAGAGAAGAATGGCTCACAGCCTTACCCAAGGCAACAAAAAACAGTCCTGTGCTGAATCACACCTTGTGTTGTGAGAGCTCTTCTACAGAGCAGTGGAAAGCTTCATTGTTCCTTTCCCCTCTGCAGGGAAGCCCTTCTAACTTCCAGAATTAAATTATGCTGTCCTCTGTCCTCTGATGAATTTACTAGTGTCCATACACACCCTCTCCACCTTCCTCTTCTCTAAGAATCCAGGTTTCACTGTCATGTCCTAAGCCAATCCTCCCACCTGTGTCGTATCCCGTCATCAGTGTTCCTTTGAATCGTTTTGTAATCCCACGCCATTGCCCTCTGCAGCACTCTCAAGGGTCCTATGCTAGAGCAGAGCTTCTGATCTTATTTTCTCTGACCGAGGGCAAGCATAACTGAAAAGAGGAGTGTGGAAAATTTTGTGAGGTCAGAAAAGAGAACAGTGTGCTTCGGAAGGAACACGTAGCTCGAAAGCACATGACTGTAGACTGAGTAATTGAATAAAGACCGAGAGCTTGGTTGCTAAGAGCAACATGGACAAGAAAAAGCATGCTTTCCACTGCTCTGTAGAAGAGCTCTCACAACACAAGGTGTGATTCAGCACAGGACAGCTATGTCTGCATCACAGCTGTGTCCAGGCTGCTTAATGGGCTGAGGAGCGAAACTAGCAGTGAGGAGCTGGGGGAAGAGGACTTTTCATCCTCTGAGGTACAGCTCACTAGACTCTGTAACAATAACTAAATCAATATTTAGAGCAGAGCCTCTCAACCTTAGCACAAGTGACAATTTATCCTGGACAGTTTAGTCAGGAAAGGCTGCCTCATGCCTGTTAGGTTGTTTAGTGACCTCTCTGGCCCTTATTCCAGAGACAATAATAGCGGACCCCCAACCGTAACACCTGAACTTATCTCTAGATTTTACCAAATGTCTCCTGGATAGCAGAATAGTCCTGGTAGAGAACACCAATTTAGAATAAAATTGTCAAGACTTTTCTCTTGTGCTAAACTGAACTCCCTTGTCCTAATAGGCGATTACACGTGTAGTTCAAAAGGGCCTCCTAAAACTGGATTGTAACTCAGTGACAGAGTGCTGGCCTAGCACATAGAAATCCCGGTGTTCAATCAGTAGCACTTGGAACAGTGATTTGGAAGACAACCTTATCCTTACCTGCTTCCATCCCCTTCTGATGGTCCTGTGAAGGGAAAAGCAGCCCCAAGATTCTCTTTTGGAACATTTCTTCTTTGGTCTAAGTTGGTTGGGACCCTCTTGTGAGCAGTAGCCATTCAATGGACTCTATGTATATCTTTAATTACCAACTGGCTCTATCAAGCAACTCTTTTACTTCCCTACAGGGCATAACCCCTAAGAGGCAAAGCCTTCAGGCTTCAATGAGTCAGCCCTGACAGGGCCAGAGAAGAACAGAATTGGGGGAGGGCAGCTGCTGTGGGGGATCCTAGGTACCTGAAGACATTTTAATAGGTAGGCAGTGAAGATGCTTGTACACCTCTGCTGGAGTACCTTTTGTTTGGTGAGCTCTGCATGGGGGCCAGGAGGGAAGGGAGAGGAAATGAAGAAACCTCTCAAAGACAACAAAAGTGATTTCTTCTTGTGTATTTATAAAGACAAGTTTTTTTTTTAAGAGATTTGTTTGACAGTGAGTCATCCCCAACATTTGATGGATATGATTCAGATGACCTTCCCTGACAGTAGATTCTGAAAACACAGGCTAAAGTTTTCTGATTGTACCAAAACCCTCAAAGTGTTCTAAAAGGCAATATTGTCAGCTTGTTTTTTAATCATCCAGATCTGTGATAGGGTTGTTCATAGCTTCAAAGCAAGTAACCATCCCTGGCCCTGTCCAGTAGACCTGATGCTAAAGCATCAGGTCCCAATGACTGTCACAGGGTGGAATTCAAAGGCTGTCAGTTCTAAAACTCCTCCTGCAATCATCAGTATAGTGACTTGACTTTGAATGAGACATTTTGGCAACCCAGGCTTTCATTTACTTTTAAGGTAACAGGAGGATAGAGTTCCCCTAGATAGTGATGAGGTCCCCACTAGCATTCTTTGATGGTTTACTATTCATCCACGGTTAATATCCATTCTCTGAATCCTTAATGTTGTGTTTATTCCTTGTCTTAGACTACTGTCATTTCCCTTCTGGGCTGTAAGCCTTCTTTACAGTCAAAACCTCTGCCTCACTCATCTCCACCCTCCTAAAACCTGAACCATTACACATAGCAGATTCTTAACAGTCATTCATTCATTTATCTCAGTGTTTTCTAACTGCAGTTTTCTATCTCATTCCTTATTTAACTTTCTACATTCTCTTGTTTTTCTCATTGAGCCGAGTATATAAATTTCTGCCCAGGCTTTGGATAATCAGTGAACCATTTTGGGAAACCTACTAGCTATATACATTTTCGAGCCTTCACTCTAAATGGCTATCCTTGTGGTCACAGGAATGAACTTCTTAAATATCCGACTCTGTGAGTACAATCAATAGAGTAATTACATGATCTAAAATTCTTTGCCAGGTTGATTCTGTCCACATCAACCAAGAATTCCTTCTAGTTGATGAATGAGTCCAGAAGGGATTCTAAAGCAGACATGGCCCCAATAGACACATATCTGCTCTGATGAGAAACTAGCTTGAGGATTCCTCAATGGCCTTCTGAATTCCTCTTGGAATTTGAATTTAGAACCAAACCTAAGATTTATAACCAGCCTCTCTCTTCTTTCTTTCTTTCATTTTTCCATCTGTTTCTATCTTTTTCACTTGGACTTAGGCTCATGAGTGGATGATACAGAAAAGCCAATCTGGAAAGTCATCCTTGTAGTTTGCAGGGTTTGCAGCTGGGTTATATTGGTGATTACTTTTCTCTTCCAGTAGTGTTCAGAACACCTTTCCAACACTCTGAAAGTTATTCAATAGGTGTGTGTGTTCAGGTCAGAACCAGATTGACTTTGCCATGTCCACATATTTTTAGTCAAGTATGTGGTGTCTTCAGCAACAGGGTCTTACCATCATGTGCGAAAAGGAAACCAAGAGCAATAGTAGTAACTTTTGATGTTCTGGTGTCTAAGGGACCTTACTGGCAACAACTCTAAAAGAAGCATATTTGGTGCTTTAGTTAGCCTCTGGTGTCTAGTAGGGGCATTGTTTCCCCATTATGAGGTAACTCTATTTTAGTTCTTTTTATGCATGTTTATATATGTGTTAGAGAGTTTCTACAGTAGCAGGTTTCCATACAGCTTTCTAGAACCATCTTTGGTGTTCTCTCTTTCTGTTTTGTTCTTCTCTATTCAGCACTTAGACTCCCCGACCCCTATTTTAACCCTTCCTATTTCATTTTTTGTCTTTAAGCACTTATTCCACTGCACTATATCTTCCCTCCCTTGAAAGCCTTTCTATGGCCCCCATGCCCTGGGGTCCTTTCCTAATCTCTTGACCTATATATGTAGTCTAAGAATCAAAACTAACATCCACAAGTGAGCAAAAGTGTGCAGTTTGTCTATTTAGGTCTGGGTTACCTCATGCATAACGATCATTTCTAGCTCTATTGATTTACCTGTGGTTTTTATAATTTCCTTTTTCTTAACAGCTGAATAATATTCTATCATTTAAATATAATACATTTTCATTATCAATTCATTATTTGATTGATATCTAGGCTATGTCACTTTTATAGATATTGTGAATAGAGCACCAATAAACATACATAAGCAGGTATCTCTAGTAGGATATGAAGTCCTTTTGGTATTTCCCATGAGTGGTATAGTTGGATAAATTGCTAGATCTACTTCTAGATTTTTTTAGGAGCTCCACTTTGATTTCTATGGTGAAAGTATCAGTTTGCACTCCCATATCCATGCCAGCATTTGTTGTTTTTTTAACAAAATCTCAAAATGGTTTTAAGTTATATTTACCTGATGGATAAGGATGTTGAGCATTTAAACTTTGGAGACCTAAAGATAATATCACTTAGGCATTTAACAGTATTACCATGCTTGGCTCTAGATCTATATTCAGAAGCTTAGCTATCTTTAGATTCAGTAAGATACTTAGGACTTTTACAGTGCCTTTTGGATTATGCTGGTCCAAACTGAATTCTACTATTTGCACTTAAAGAAACTTAGACTGGGAGTCATCATTCAGACCTAAAGGTTCTCTCAAAGAAAAACCCACAGGGAAATGCAAACTATCTTAGAGAAGAGTCTCATTATTATGATGCTCATGTAATTTATTACTATCCAAGCCATTACACTTCTGAGAGTGAAAGGCGATGCTTATGGTATTACATTGATACTGTAGGGTTAATCAGGCTTGTTTGTTCTAAGCAAACCAGGGCCTCTTATGTTCATACTACATTCATAGGTCATTTGGCAGAAGATTTAGGAACTTGATGGGCATGCAAGATGAAAAGAGATGCTGGGCTTGGCAGCACTTTGGTGGGTAACATGGGAAATTTGGTTGGTTAAGCAATAGAATCACTGAGGGAATCAGACAACTGATCAACATTCTAAAATAACATGGAAAACTCATTTCTTAGACTGTCAGTAGCAAGGGTTGTTTTCTTTTGTTCTGATGGAGATGTGTTATTGTAGTACTATGAGGTGAGTGAAAGTGTAAGTTCTGGATCCAGATCTATCTGAAAGTCTACTTGGACACCTCACTGCTGTGGGAACTGGAGGCAGACTCTAACATCTGAGTATCTCAGTTCTCTCATCTAAAGCATGATGGTAATCCTAATGCCTACTCAAGTGTGGTTATGCTGAGCAGAACTTAGAACAATGCCTATTGATAAGAGTGTTTTCAGCTTTTAAATTCAAATTGAGAAAATTAACTTACAACAAAGGAGAAAAGGGTTATTTTGTCTCATAGATTGCAACTGGCTGAGTTTATTGTTTGGACTTATGGAGAGACACGACATCTTGTCATAGAACATGGAATAACACGCTGCTTATCTCAGGGATAAGAAGCAAAAGCAAAAAAAACAAGAAGTGGAAGAGCAAAGAAGCAGATGAGTTCTATACTCTTTGTTGAGAATATGCCCCCAATGATGTAGAATCATACCATAAAGTTCCACACTTCAAAGATTCCAATTAACAGTTACTGATAGAACCAGATTTTAAAATATGGGTTTTGGGGAGACATTCAAATTACATTTATAGCAGCAGTGGTTAATTTTCCCTATGTCATAAGTTACAGAAGTTAAGGTGTACGCTAAGAGAAAGGAACTAGAGAGTCACCCTTTACATCAGTTCTACTCATATGTCTAGTTGCTCATTATCCAGCATGGGGAATTATTTTGTGCCTAGCAAGTCCTATCCTAGGACATAAGGATAGAGAAATGGTAAAAGGAGTTTGTACCTTTGGAGCAATCATACTGCGGGAAGAAGAGTTCCCAAGGTCTGGATACAGTCATTGGCTCCACTCAATAATAAGATGAATAATCTGAACCTTGGAATCCTTTTTCCTAATACATAAATAATAGTAACTGTCTCTATTTATTAAAATCTTCATGAGCATAAATGAAAACATACACATATGATACCTAACAGATTTTGAGACATGTGTACAGGCAATGTTTAGAGATCTAACATAAACTTGATATAGTAAATGAAATGATAATAAACAAGGTAAATTTGAACACAATCGTGGTACAAATAAAAAGCTATAGGAGTTAGAGAACAATCGTAGGTATTGTTCCTCTTGTTGACAATAGGGGAAGCTACAGAGAAGCAGGGGCATTGGAACTGGCTTTTACAATGACTAGAAGTCTATCAGAAGATAAAGGAACTGTGTTGGTACAGGAAATGGCAGAAACAAATGCAGAAAATCAAAACAAGTATTGCAGATTCAGAGAAGGGATACTCAGTGAGACTGGGACAGAAACTAATTTGAGAGTTGATGCAAAAGGACTCCTTAGGCTGGGTTACAAAGGAGCCTTTTTTCTCAAAATGTAGCATTTGTACTTTAACCTCTGGACTAATATTTCTCAAAATCTGAAACACTCACCTCAGAAGTTGTTGGCAAAGGCTACAAGAATAGAGTTTGCACTTCAGCAACTTTAAGGAACAAGTAGTTAAATGAAGGGTTTTTTTTTAATTTATTTGTTTATTTTACATTCTAATCACCATCCACTTCCCTCCCCTCCTCCCAGTCCCACACTCCCACCCATTTTCCCCATTCACCCGCAGGCACCTAGTACCATCACACTCTGGCACATAAAATCGCATCAAGACTAAGTTCCTCCTCTTCCATTGAGGCAAGATAAGGCAGCTCTGCTAGGACAGACCCCATTCCAATTGTTAGGAGATCCACTTGAGGATTATGCGGCCCATCAGCTTCATATGTATAGTGGGCCTAGGATCAGTCCATGCAAGTTCTTTGGTTGATGGTTCAGTCTCTATGAGCCTCCTTGTGTGCGAGTTAATTGGCTGACATCTTGTGGTGTACTTGATCCCTCCAGTTTCCTCAAGCCTCCCTGATTTTTGTCTAATATTTGGGCTTGGGTCTCTGCATCTGTTTCCATTATCTGCTAGATAAGTTTTCTCAGATGGCAGTAATGTTGGGTTCCTGTCAAGATCCCTCTCTCCATCCACTTCTGATGTCTATTTTATCTCCCCTTCTGAGAAGAATTCAACCATCCTACATTGAGCCCTCCTTGTTACTTAGTCTACAAAGGTGACTTTTTCACTCCAAAACTCCCCAGCAGCTTTAATATACTAAGGGGTCTCTGTCAAAGAAGCAAAAGAGTGAGATGTTTCCTTAGAAAGTCTGTACCATATCCCTGTGTGGTGAGAAATACTGGCCAACCAGTGCAGTATAAGTGTGAGACTAGACATTGAATGTTCAGATCCATGTCAAGATAGTCATTGAACGTGAAGAACGGAGGTTTGATAACTGGCATGTGGGTCAAAATACTGAAGGTGAGTGTCTGAAAGGAAGACATCACAGTGGTATGTATAATGGATCCTGAAGGTCTGAGGCTGACCTCTGTAAGGAAGGGGAGCATGGATTCTTCAGCCAAGCTACCAGGGACTGAGCTTCTCCCTTTCTTATCTTATGACCTTGGACAAGTGACTTTACATCCTCCTGCCTCAGTCTCACCAATAGTAAAATAAGAATAAGAATATGCTTATGGGGGTAGAGTGAGTATTAGATGATATCATATTTATAAAATATTTAAAACAGTGCCTGGAACATATCAGCATTGAAGAGCATGTTTAAACTAAATGTAGAGGACAGGACAAAATTCTCAGTGATAAGTTTCTTAGCAAGTCAGAAAAGACTGTGCTTGGACAAGGTGTGTCTTGTTCCCTGCTAATTTCCTTTAACTTTCTTCTGCCTTCCTCCACTAACTTGTCACTTAAATGAGAAACTGAGGTTTTATATAAGTGTTCAGCTCAAAAGAATGCAAATAAATTAAATTTGAAAACAATAAATGCCTATATTGACATTATTAAGTATTAAGTAGGAATATACTAGTATAACACACATATAAAATGTAAGTGACATGATCCATGAATGTGCGCACCATGACACTAAGGAAGTCTGCCATCAGTATTGTAACTCTAATGTTAGCCCAATGGTTGCTACTTCTGTGTGCAGCAGACCAGGGCAGGATACTATCAAACTAGATAATGCCAAGGTTGAAAGGCAGACATTATTTTTGTCACATGATTCCTACATGCCAGCCAGTGTGGCACGGTGCTCAGCTGGAGAAACAGAGATCTGTGGGGGACACATGCTGGCTGTAGTGGTGTTACACAAGCATCTCTGTGAAGCATCTCTGCGAAGGTTTCTGAAGGTGATTCTGTTCATGTGCTACTTTTGTTCCATACACATTACACTGTCACTGCCGTGTAAGCTGAAACTTGTAAAGTACAGGATTGAGACTGTGACCCGGGTCTTCCTGTCTCTGGTGACCTTGCTTTTTCTACTACGTAGACCCTTGTGGACAAGTGCTTGTGACTCTGCTTGTTAATTCCTCACCTCTTAAAAGGTGTCTGCAACCTTTCAGGAACTCGGACAGGTACCGGAGATTAAGGTGAAGAAAAACTCAGGCATAGTCTTTGTTCTCACGGGTCATCGAGATGCTGGGTAAGATGCTGAATAGGAAATGAAATGATGAAGGCAGGATGGAGAAAAATGACTCAGACGCTCACTTGGTACTTTTATCATCCTTGAATCAACTCAGGAAGCCAAGACACTAGTTAAGGCCTGGGAGCTACAATTAAATAAAAACCAGCGAGGCTGAGGTTGTAGCTCAGAGCTAGATGCTTTCCTGATGTACACGAGGCTCTAGATTCATCCCTACCACTGAGTGTGCAGTGGAGTGGAGGACAAGGTTAGTCTTTAGAGTATGGAGTCTCCAAGAGCATAGTTCAGCCTAGACATCAACTACTTGCTAGCCATGTGGCCCTGAAAGTGTTACTTAGTTTCCATTTTTTTAAAACTCTGCATGTATATATGTATGTATGTATGTATGTATGTATGTATGTATGATGTGTTTTGTGTGTGTGTGTGTGTGTGTGTGCGTGTGCATGCTCATGTATGTAAGTACCTCTGAATATATGTTAAGGTCAGAAGGAAGCCTTGGGTATAGGTCCTCACCTTCCAGGGTCTCTTCTTATTCATTGATGTGTACATCAGTGTGGCGAGCTTCTAGAGATTCTCCTGTCTCCACCATCATCTCATAGACAAGGTGGGATTGCAGACACATGCTGCCATATCTGGCTCCATATGGGTTCTGGGGGTCCTAACTCAGGTTTCTCTTTCTTGAACAGTGGCATTTTATCATCTCCCTGGCCAAGTCCCCAGTTTTATTTTAATTTGCAGATTAAATAAGTTAACAGATGTAAACCTTTGGAAAGAAAAAGGATTCATATTTAATAAAGTTTTCTCACAAGCCAGTCCCTCGAGGTTGGTAGTGCTTGAGCTGTTCCTTCCCTGAGCCTTTGCCTTTCTTTTTTGGTGGTTTAGGTATTACACTGTTTGGTTCTCTTGTTGATCAGGGTTTTATCATGACCACATTGTGTATAATGTCTCCTTTCATTTATGCCTTTCTTGTTTGGAGTATTGTGACAAAAACAAAGCTTCAAATCATTGCTACTTTTCCTATTAGGAGATCAGGTTTGACCCCTGTTGCTCCAAATCTGAGCCAACGTTAGTTCTTACTTGATCAATGGAATACAGCAGAAATGGTGTTCTAAAATTCTAAGCAGGTAATTTGAAACTTTTTTCTTTTAGAGATTATGTAGTGGTCACTTAGAGGAAGCCAGGTCCTTTGTCAGAAGCTTGAACCCTGAGGCAACAACACCAGAAAGAGAGCCCATAAAAGACTTCACAGCAAAGTTCAGAGAGTGTACAAGGAAAGAAACTCCCAGTAAATTCCAGTACATGCCAATTCTTGGCCCTTCTCTTAGCTGATACCCCATGCATGGTAAATCCAGAGGAGTTACACTTGCCAAGCCTGGCCTGTGGCTGATTCAGAACAAGAGGAATGAATCAAGTTTAATACTCTTTATTACAGTTTATTTTGTAGCAATAGATAATTAGAAGATGAATTTTAAACTCAGTCCAGCAGCAAATTCTTTGGAAGTGTAGAGCCATGTATAAAACATGACATGGATTTCACGATCTGTGAAGCTGAGAAAAGCTGGCCTCAGCAGCTCAGTGTCCATTCACCTGTACATAGCTTAAGTAACTTGTGTCCAAACAGTATTCCTTCCATTGCTGATTGTTCTTGTGTTCTCCACAATAAAAATATATTCTGGAGAAGAGATGTTAAGGATAACTGGGAGTCAGAGCTGATTCACAAAGCCAAAGCTGAAAGAGGAAATGATTCATGTAAGGATGTGATTCCACTCAACAGGACTTTACTGAGCATCTATGATACACCAGTCTAGATACTAGATATGTATAGGTGAGACCCTTAGGGACATGAAGATGAGGAGATAAGACCAATCATTCTGTACCAGCTTTGCAAAGGTTAAAGCTGTGGGGAGTAATTTAGTGATAGAGCACTTGCCTAGCATACATAGACCATAGATTTGATCCTCATATTAGAGAGGATATTTCATAGTGTGGCATCAATAGAGTTCAAGAAAAGATATATTCAGTGCTATCTGAAGGTTTAAGGGAGAACTTCATGGTGCTTGAATTGAGTATTAAAGGATAAACAGATGTTCTCCAGGAAGACACAGGATAGGCAGATGACATAGTGGTAAATATAGGCAATATGAAAGTAAAGAGCATATGTCTATGCTGGGCTCTATCCCCATTCAGTTCCTAGTCCAAAACAAGCTATTTAATGTTTTTTGAAGCTATGTTTTATTTTCATAACAAAACTAACCATTTAGTACCTCATAGGATTATCTGAAATCTCAAAGTTAAAACATGTAAAACACTTAAAGGTATTTCTAGTATAGTATAAGGAGGCAATCAGTAGTGGATCCAACAGAGAAAAGAGCATATGCAAAGAAGAGAGGCCAGAAACAGCATGGTAAAATAAGGGGTCATCTAGTTCCAGTGATTGGCATGAAGAATAGATAGGGCACAAGGAATGGATACACTGATGATCACTGGGAGATGAAGCTAGGAGTGTTAACACGGATCTAGTCTTGAAAGCAAGCAGTGGATTTTTATATTCTAGGGCAGTTGTGCCTTGTTGTGATATGCTCTTAGAAGAAAGTATTAGAATTACTCTTTGGGCAGCATTTCTTTAAGCAATTATGATGTTATAAACCCCTCTTGTTTGCCTAACACATACAATCATACATACAGAAAGGAAAATTTTTCTTGATGGGTCAGTTAGGTATTCTGCCTGCAATCTGGTGATTGCTACTTCAAGGAAAGGAGACAATATATAGGGAATATTTAAAGGGAATATAACCTGATATTTTAGGAAATATTAAATACTAAAACTGGGTATTAATACCTGTGTATTAAGACTGAGGATGCTACAATGGGAAATGGGAGCCTTTGAAGAACTGCAGTCGGAAGAACATAAGCAGTATTAGGCTTGCATTTCAGAAACATTACCATAGCAACAATTGGAAGGAAATATTGGGATGGTGGAAGAAGATGGCCAATGCTGGAAGAAGACAGATGCATAGGAGAATATTATGATGGCCCAGGTGAGAGATTCTTAAAGGCTTCATTAAGGTAGTGATGTTTGTAGATGGGAAGAATTGATACCATCCTCATGCACAATAGATGGGTATCATAAAACTAACCAAATGGGCCATGAGAAGGTGATAGAGGGGTTGAGGTAGAGCAGAGGGAAACAACATAAGTGGCTACGGAGAAGAAGAGTACAAGGCAGAAAATGGGGTAGGATAATAGAATAAAAGAATTATATTTGAAAATACCATAATGAAACTTGATGTTTTATATGCTAATTAAAATGTATTTTTAAGATTTCAAGTAGCTGAATACTTTGGGATTCCTGACCCCACTGCAGGACTCCTCATGGAAAGTATCTCCCTTCTTTTGTCTCTCTGACTACACTGTTCTTAATCACTCTTTGAATTTACATTTCTCCAGTAAGTACCCACAATGAAGCAGACGAAGCAGACCCAATTCTCAGCAAAAAAGAAAAAAGAAAAAGACTGGTTCTCACCTACGATTATTTCATTCAAGAACCAGAGCCATAGGAAGGCCATTTCTTGAAAGCCATAATCAGGCAGATTTCTCCTAAACTGACTCTGTATCCCAGGTGCAGTATGAATTTCTGAGTCTTGCCTGACTTTTGAATAGTGTTTTCATTGTATTGCAGAGACTTGGTGTGGGGGAGGGGAAAGGAAGGCGGCCAAAGCTAGTCTGTCTTCACACCCAAATCCCAAGGGATTAGATTCATCAGCATGCTGTGACTCTGGAGGCCTTTAACAGGAAGAGCCAAGATATAAACCCTGTTCGTTGTAAAGCCAGGTGGGAAGTAAGCCAGCCATCTTTGAGAACCTCATTCAAAAAATGTGTCTGATTCCAGAAACTTCGGACAGCATCTTTATGCCTGTAATTTCCCGTGTATAACACCAAGCACACAGACTGATGGTTGCTGCTTCCTTATCCTAGCAAAGGAGGGAAATGCCCAAGTACAAGTTTCTTGTCTCCAGTTCTGAGCTCATTAGCAGAGCACAGATTGTGGAAACATAGCATTTCTGGACATATTCTTTTTTAACTTTTTTATTAATTCAAGTTACATCTCGATCACAGCCCCCACCCTCCCATACTCTACTTCCTCTTCTTCCTATCCTTCTCTGCTGAGGAAGTCCTCTTCATATCAGCTCAGTTCATCAGTCATGTGAGGGCGAGAAGCTTCCTCTTGCTCTGGGGCCTGACATAGCAGCTCATCTAGGGTAAAGTGTCCCACTAAGAGGTAAAAAAGTCCATGACTGGAACACCCCCATCCACTTGCTGAGGGATCTGTGTGAAGACCAAGTTGCCTATCATCTACATTTGTATAAGGGGGTCTAGGTCTACTCTTAACTTTTTTCTTCTTCTTCTTCTTCTTCTTTTTTTTTTTTGGTTAGTGTTTCAGTCTTTGTAAACCTCTAGGGGTCTACGTTCTGTTGATCTTCTACATCTGTTATTCTCATCTCCTCCGGTTCTGTCTATTCATCCTTCCTCTCTTATGTAGGACTCTACGAGCTTCACCTAATGTTTGACTGTGTGTCTCAGCATCTGTTTTGATCTCCTGCTGGGTGGAATTTCTTGTAGGATAGTTATGCTAAGTTCCTATTCCTTTGGGTCTGTCTGTGTAGGATAGTTATCATTATATATGGCTAACATCCAGTTATAAATGAATACATGTCATGTGTATCTTTCTGGGTCTGGGTTAGCTCACTCAGGACGAGCTTTTCTAGTTCTATCCATGTGGTTGCAAATTGGATGATTTCCTTGTTTCTGATAGCTGAGTAGTATTCCATTGTGTAGATGTACCACAGTTTTTTTTTTTTAATCCATTCTTTAGTTGAAGGGCATCTGGATTGTTTCCAGTTTCTAGCTATTACAAATAAAGGTGCTATGAATATAGTTGACACGACATTCATAGTGGTGTGGTGAAGAATCTTTTGGATATATTCCCAGGAATGTTATGGCTGGGTTTTGAGGTAGAACTATTCCTGGTTTTCTGAGATATCATCAGACTGATTTCCAATATGGTTATGCAAGTTTGCACTCCCATCAGCAATGGAGAAGTATTCCCCTTTCGCCACATCTTTGCCAGCAAGTGCTATCACTTGAGTTTTTGATCTTAGCCATTCTGATGTATGTCAGATGGAATCTCAGAGTCATTTTGGATTGCATTTCCCTGAAGACTAAGGATATTCAGCATTTCTTCAAATGTCTCTTGGCCATTAGAGATTCCTCTTTTGTGAGGGGTTGTATTCTTTTGAAATTCCTATTCATTTTTATAATGATTAGAACAACAGGGTAACTAAGCATTGTGCTTTAAATTCATACAAAGAAAGATAAAACTGAGGTTAAATAATGAGTAACAAGGGATGCAGTAGGGATGCTGAGCATCTTTTTGTGAGATGAGGCCAGGGCCTGGGTCCTGATAGAGTAATCTGACCTCGGGATGGAGTGTAGGGTAGAAGGCATGGCCTCAGATATTAAGTATCATGTTCACTGCTTCTGTTTTTCAGACTGAAACACTAAGCGGAAACATTGTGGGGACTTGACCCAGTGAATGTTCATTTCCAGATCATTCAGACCAGTAATTCAGAAAGCCATAGGCAGAGATGGGGATGCTACATACTGACACCCCTGGGAGGAGACTGAAAGGCTGGCATGGAATAAGAGAATTGGAAAGCCGAAACAAGAAACCTAGGAAAAACTCTCTGACCTAAAGAGCTTGGTGACAAAGGCTTTGATGATGCCTGAGGAGGCAGCTGCTAAAATACTGATCTTACTCACACAGCACTGAGACTTTCCTCGCCTTTCTGGGTAATCACAGAATTGAAAATCAATTTTATAGATTAAGAAACTGGGCCCAGGGGAGTAAAACAAATTACTGAAGTTCACATCTCTAGTGAATATCAGCCAGGAGGAAGCACAGGACATGTCACTTTAAATCTCATACCTTTCCCACTACATCCGATGTTTTACAAGTGTCTAAAGAGGAATGGGAAGTCTTGGCTCCCCAATTAAATGATAGAGGCAAATAATGACAGAACTCAGTCTGACAGTAGGTGCCAGCAACTGGAAATGTGCTGAAGCCAGGGCAACATTAAAGACATATTACTGAAAAGGCATCACAGAGTAACCAAGATGGTCAAATAATGCTTACCAGTCAAGGTTTTAATAAGTTGGACTCTGAAAGGGTTCATAATGACAACATGCAGGGCATGATAATATTTCAGGGCAAAAAAACAAAAACAAAAAAACATGGACTCCTTGTTGAAGGAGCAGGAAAAAAATTACATAGCATGCAAATAAAACACTTTCCTCTGTCTTTCACTTTCCCTCTCTAATTTGCCCTGGTAGTTTTAAATTGCCATTTAATATGTTTTTATAAGCATAGGGATTCTTGCTGGTGATGTGCAGGCACAGAGTGGCTTCCAAGGCTGTGTAACTTGTTAGGTGTGTGAGAAGCTCAAACTGAAAAGTACCCCCTCCTGCCACCAAGGTATTGCCTAAAGCAGTAAGAGAGAGGAAGTCACTTTGCCTTTTCCACAAGACCAAAGCTAGATGATCACAGTGCACAGCACACACTCAAGGGATTGCAAAGCCTGCACAAGGACATAGTAGCAGAATCAGGTACAGTGCAGGCAAGCCCAGTCGAAGCAAAGACGGTGGCTACTGTTACCTTATTACAGCTTGGTCTCCAGTGCATCCACACTTAGACTCCTATGAGATGCAACTGTCACCCATCATTGGGCAGGGTGGGGGAAGGAAGCTAAGCAGGCCCTAATCCTTGAAGACAGAGAAGTGGACCACTAAGAGCCTACCTTGTGCATAAGTAAAGAAGCAGAAGACAGTGAAGTGGTTGAGTATAATCTAACACTCCCAATATCTGGATCATGCTTTATCATCCTGTCAGTCTTTAGAAAATGCAAAATCAAATATTAAAGTTATTAAAACTTTTAAGATGATGACCTCAGACCATAAAAGTCCAGTAGCAGGGCTCTCTTAGAGAAGGATCTTTTGTCTCTACACTTATGAAACTAGGTTCTGGATCTGAGACTATGCAAGCTGCAGCTTCAGTTGTTGTTAACTATAAATGCCATGCAGAAACTGAGACAGGACTAAGGCTCTGAAGCCATCCAGCTTCCCACTGCCTGTTTCCATGATCTTGACAGAAGTTATGGTAGTCTCCTATATTCACTGGCCCTGTCTTCCATGCTGAGACCTTTAATGCTGTCACTGAGAATGTCACTGCTTCTTCATCAAAACAGATGAAGGCTTCCTCCCAGACAGTGTTTGTATGTCACTTGGTAAGTGCTATAAAGTGAAGCATAGGAGGTTTAGAAGATGCCCCAGTGGTAAGGTGCTTGCTGTTTTAAGCATGGGGGCCTGAATTTGAATTCCCAGCACCCATGGAAAAGCTAGGTGCAATGACCTACATTTGTAACCTCGATAGCAGGGAAGAGGAGACAGGCAGATCCAAGAGACAGACTGACCAGCCAACCTAGCCAAAGCATGAGCTCTAGGTACAGTGAGAGACTTTGTATCAAAAATAAGGTGGGAAACAATAACAATGACATCTCACATTGACTTTATGGTCTCTGCATATACACACATAGACATATGCACCTCACGCAAATGCATATACATATGCACACACATCAATATTATATAAATAGTATAAAATATTATAAATAATATAAATAAAATATTATAAAAATAATAAATATTTACCTATTTTTATATCACATATTCAATAATATGGCAAAAGTCTACTAGAGCTAAAGTGACTATATAATCAATACATTTTTCATGTTGTATATGAAACAAGGTTAACTTATGATGACAATAGGATAACAGTATATGTGCCTATCTCTGGCAACCCAGGACATATTATCATACCGTCCAGATGGAATGTTTGATTGGTATTAAAAAGTGACATTCAGTCAAGATTTCCAGTGGTGCTGCCTCTAATCAGCTTTTAAACATGAAACTCGGCTGTTTAATTTTTCTTCCCATTCAGAATGGCTTCCCAAGAGAAGGGTCTTGGTTAGTCTTTTCCAGCTCTGTATTCCTGATAGGATTCCCTAATCTCAGTGTCTGTGTACTCTACACTCTCTCCCTGCCAGGAAGCCTAGACAACCATTCCCCCAAATTCCCAGTCATATCTTTTGAGACTCCAGACTTTGCCATTTGAGCTGAGGTACAGGTATGGCTCACTTTTGTGTAGTTAAGCCTCTGGAGATAACAAAATTTCCAAGGCTCAGGAAGCTGAGAAACTGAAAGTATTCACAATTCCCTTCCCCAAGGTTACATAGCAGTAACAGTGGCTGAGGAGGAGACTCTGTTTAGTGAAGCTGCCTGCAAGTTGGTCAGGGAGCTCTAGGGATAAAGCTTTGTGTGTCTTCACTCACACTGGGATGGGCCTTTTGAGTCACTCATGCTCCTGTAAACAACCCCAATAAACCTGGGCTGCTAAACTCAACTCGATGGAATAGTTTCATTGGCTTATCTGTCTTCTATATCCTGTAATAGTTGAATAGACATGTGTTCATATCTCTCCAGGATGCCTCCCATGTTCTTGACATGCATGTAAATGGAGTGACTTCCTTCTACTTCCCAAAGAACTATGGGAAAGCACTGAATACTTCTGCATTCATCCTGCTTTTTCTAAGGTGCCAGAGGATTGATGTTACTAGCTAGAAAATCTTAATTGGCCTTAAATAACATATTTCAGAGTTCAAAAAAATACTTTGTTAGTAATTTCAATCTGAAGGTAAGGTTCTTAACCTTTATTACAAAGGAAATTGCTCAGCCAAAATTATTCTTCTGAGAGAGTAAAATCACATGATCCTGTTCTGAAGAGACTATCAATAGAAGATAAAGTCCCTTTATATTACTGTGCCCCAAATCTTTCCCTCAGATGCTGTCCCTCTTTCCTCTATGGGAATGTTGTCACAGGAAGTCAACTCATTGGCTCTCACACTTGACATCTGAGATGATTTTTGCCTTTGTATTATTTCTCTGAACAAGAAACACCTTTTTGAAGAGTTCTATTTATGCCACGAAGTGTAAGTGTAACCTTTTCTGTTCCTTTTTGGGGAAAAAAGAAATACTTCAAGGACTTATAACTTTAGTGTTAGCCTTAAGAACCTGGGATGTCTATGATTCAGAAAAGGGGTGGAGTTTCCAGTACTACCTTTCAATAGGGTAATAGTAGAAAATCAGCTCTTAAACTTTCAGGATTTACATTATAATGGAATCTTAACACAAACAAGTAAGTAAAAATTATTTTCATAATTTGTGGTTTTAGGGCTGAAAGTTTATCATTCTCACAAAGACATTTCTTGCCATTCACACCTTCCTCAACCTCAGCCTCCAGATACTATCTCCCTTTTCTTTCTTCTTCTAATTCATCTACGACACAGAATAAAAACAGGGATTTTTGAATTCTTTGAGAATTCTGTAGTGTCTTAGCCTAGTCTTGCCAGTACCATAATTACCACATATGTATTAAATAACTATGTGTTAGTTACACAAGTAGCATGAACTGTGTCACCTCAAAATTGGTATGCTGAAACTCTAACCCCAGGGTCTTAGAATGTGACTCTATTTGGAGATAAAAACCTGAAAAGGGTAATTAGGGTCAAATTAGGAAATAGAAGGGTCTTGACACAGGATGACAGGCATCTGCAGGAGCAAAGATGAGCATACACACACAGGGGGCAGGGCAGAGAGAGACAGAGTGATATAGGAGAAACAGCCACCTGCAAGCCAAAGAGAGGCTTCAAAAGAAACCAAATCTTTTAACATTTTGATTTCCAACATTCAGCCTGTGGAATGTGAGAAAATACATTTCTGTGTTTGAGCTCCCTCACCTGTGTACTCCACTGCACAGCCCTAACAAACTAATGCAGTTGTGTCTTGTACTCATTCAAGATCTACTGAACCTTTAAAATTCATTTTGCTTTTTTGTGTGTATATTGTTCAGGTGAGCATAGACATATGAGCGCGCGTGCGTGTGTGTGTGTGTGTGTGTGTGTGTGTGTGTGTGTGTGTGTGTGTGTAGGCCAAAGGACAAGCTTGGATGTCTTTCCTAAGGAGTTTCTACCTTGGTTTTAGAGACAGGGTCCTTCATTGGCCTAGAAACCAGCAATTAAGCTAGAGTGGCTGGCCAGTGAGCCCTGGGGGTCTGCTCGTATCACCTTGCCTAGCTAGCACTGAGCTTACAAGTGGACACCAACAAACACGGGTTTTTTATGTGGGTTCTAGGGATTAAACCTGGGTCTTCATGTCTGTGAGGTAATACCTTACTGAGTCGGTTATTCTTTCAGCCCTCATGCTCTACTTAAAAAATGTCAGGTTTATTGAAGAATAATTTCCATGCAATAACGCATAAGTATTTCAAATGTGTTGTCCAATACATTCTGCAGAATAGCTATACTTATCAGTGGGAACAATGGTAGCCAAAATGGGAAAACACTCATGCAACTCAAAACTTCTTTCATGCCCCTTTGAAGTCAGTCTTTATTCCCCATTTATGAACAGTACTATTCTTCTTGTTTCAATAGGTGAAATTTGCTTCTTCTAGAATTACACATGAATAGAATCATACAGCTTATATTTCTTTATGTCTTGCTTCTTTAGGATAGCAGTTCTTAACCTGTGGGTCACAACCCCTTTGGAGTTGCATATCAGATATCCTGCATATCAGATATTTATGTTATGATTTATAACAGCAAAATTACAGTTATGAAGTAGCATCGAAATAATTTTATGGCTGGCGGTTACCACAACATGAGGAACTGTATTAAAAGGTCATAGCATTAGGAAGGGTGAGACCTGCTATTTTAGAATGATTTTAGTACTCATTCATATCACACATATATCAGTGATTTGTTCCTTTTTTCTGCTCATTTGTACTGTGTAGTATAGAGCCATAATTGTTCAGTTATTCATTTTATTGTGAACATTTGCTTTATTTTTGGTTTTATGTTGTTAATAAAGATACTGTGGTTATTCATATAAAAGTCATTTTATATTGTGCATTTGACTGTTTATTACTGTTCTTGGGTAAATGCCTGGGAGTACAATTACTGTGTTGTGTGGTAAGTGTATTGATCTGATATTTTTTTAGGGAAAAAGAAAAAATTAGATTTTATTTTGTCATCAATTTTATTTTCTGAAGTTATTTTTTCCTTTTACTTTTATACTAACAATTAGTGGTATTTTTGACTATTGTATGCCCTTGCTATCCTTATGGGTATGTAATATGTTTTCTTGGTGTGGTTTTAATTTTAGTTTTTTCCCATTGACTAATGATGTTGAGCATTTTTTCATGTCATTTCACTGAAGGTTTCAGATAGAGTTTGGGGAAATGTCAAGTCAAATCTTTTGCCATCTTTATAGGGCTATTTATCACTGAGATTAAATATTATTTTTAAATTCTGGATACAAGTGTCTTGTCTGATACATACTGCAGTGCATTTTTAAAATTTTATTCATGGCTTATCTTTTCTAATTTCCTTAACTGCATCTTCTATAAAGAGAGATTTTCACTCTAATTATGACAATATTTATCATTTTCCCTTTTAATAATTACTGATGTTTTTTAAATTCCAAGTTACAAAGTTGCAAATGGTTCTTCCTTTGTTTTCTTCTAAAGCTTTTGTTATCTTGGTTTGGTGGCATTAAAGTTTTTTAGTGGGCTAAAATTTTCTATGTGTTATTTGTGGTAGATAAAAATTTTAATTTATTTGAGTTTATTTTTCTTCATGATACAGATAAGGATTGGGTTGGGGTGCTGTTCTTGTTTTCTTGAATAAAGACTTGTGACTATTTAAGCATCATAAGTCGTAAAGACTTCCCCCCAATAAATTAACTGGGCAATATCACCACTAATTTATTAACTGTCCTAATGATGTCTATTTCTGAACTCAATTATTCAATTGCTTTACATACCTACTGGTATATGAATATATACATCGTCTTGCTTACTGCATCTCTGCTATAAAGCTTCAAGGTCAATGTTTTTTCCTGTTCAAAATTGTCTTTGCTATCTCAGCTACCTGTGTATGTCCATGTACATTTTAGAATCAAGTTCTGAATTCCCCCAAACCATCCTGAGACTTTGATTGAAATTGTGTTAAATGTATAAGTAAATTTGGGGAAAATGGACATTTTTTTCATTTTAATTATTTTTGTATGTATTTATGTATAATACATGTGGGTCTGTGTGAGTGTATGCTATGTGTGTGAGAGTGCCCACAGAGGGCAGAAGAGGATGTTGGACCCCTGAGGCTGGAGTTACAGGTGCTCCTAAGCTGTCCACTGGGGTGCTGGGAACCAAATTCCTGATCCTCTAGAAGAACAACAAGTGCCCTTAACCACAGACTCATCTCTCCAGTGCCAAAAATGGATATTTTAATAGTAATGATGAGTGTTTGAGTGAACAAATATGTGCTTTCTCTCCAGGCACTAAAATTCTTAAATGTCTCAATAATATATGTTAGCCTTTACTGTAGAGGTCTTATAAAGGTTTTGTTAGATTTAACCCTATGAATTTAATATATGTTTATGCTTTTATACATATTTTGAAATTTACTTTTTTTCTTTTGGTTCATTTGCTTCTTGAGACAAGGTCTCACTATGTATTCTTGGCTGTTCTGCAACGCATTATGTAGAGCAGGCTGGTGTTAAACTCAGATCTACCTTCTTCTGCCTTCTCTCCTAAGTGCCCATATTAAAAATGTGCACTGCCACATCCAGTGAAACCGTCTTTCTCAAATGTTTGTACCTAGTTCTAAGAACTACTTAGAGTTTAGCATATCGACATTGTTTCCTAAAATCTTGTTAAAACTCTTGCTCCTAGTAGCTCTGTTACACTTTTTATAAGGATTTCCTATGCACATAATCATGTTAAAGAAAAATTTACTATTTTTTTGTTCAATCTATATATTCTTTATTTTTATCTTCTTGCCTTTCTTTTACATTCCAGGAATATGGTACAGAGTTGAATACATGAGAATAGCCATTCATATTTTAGTTCCTGCCACGTACAAAAGCACCCACTATTTTGATATTAACTTCAATATTAGTTTAACATTTTTAACAGACATCCTTTTCCAGGTCATGGAAATTTCCTTCCATGTCTAGTTGGTTGATGGCTTTTATGACAACTAGATGTTAATTTTGCAAATGCTTTTTTATATACCTATTAAGATAATCCAATTTTGTCTCCAGCTAATATAAAGAAAACTTGGTTGAACTTTCAAATCTCAAACCAAACATAAATTTCTCAGATATGTCCTGGTTCTGTTTGTAATTTCAGGCTAGCCTTTGGCTACCCCATCAAAGATACCAACAAGAGCTAAGAGAAGCCTCTTCAGAAGTGTAAACACGACCTTGAGGTGGGAGGAGGGGTCTTCTTTTGACTTCCTATTGTGCAGATGCTAAGAGAACCTGAGGATCAACTACTGGGGTCAATTTTCAGGGCAACTAGTGTCTGCTAATCTTTCATTCTAATTTTTTCCTCCCAGCTCCTGGGTTCATCATTCCCAGCTCTAATAAAGTGAAGGCTTCTCAAAGTTGGAAATATTTTAGCCATCATTTAGCATTCTTCCAGCCCAACCTTTACTACAATATTTCTGTTCAACAGTCATCGGCCAGAAATAGCTTGGGAGAGGAGACCCATAACATCCTAGCTTCTCAGGTACAACTAAGTTAAGTAATGGTACAGGTTAGGAGAATATGGTGTTACAAGTGGGAGTTCAGTTTTCCCAAATTCTTACACCTACTGTTTAACGAATATTTATAAAGTTTTTTACAGTAGGCTCTATAAATACCTATGTATTCTCAGGATTTCATGAGTTCTTCATATAATTAGAGAGAAAAGAGTTTTATAACAATCAAATATATAGATACATTCTGATTTGTTACCATGACCGCAAAAAGTTTCAGCCAAAAACTATCACATATTTTTAATGTTCATGTCTAATTCCTGTTTTTATTTGTTTATTTGAGGGGTTAATGACAAAAAAAAAAGATTCAGGGAACTTGAATTGGAATTACAATTCAGCAACCAACTTGTATGTGTGACTTTGGGAAAACTCTTTTAGCTTTCTGTGCTTCCCTTTCTTTATGTGTAAAATGGGAAAAGTTGAAGTATTTCATAGTATAGTTATAAAGATTAAGTTAATTAGTATATCATATATAGATGTCAATGTTATTAAACAGTACTAATTTATTTTCAGTTGTTAATAAGACAGGCAAACTAAATATGGTGTTCCTTAATGATTATCTATTAAGTGGAGATCAAACACCACCATAATATATTATATAAAGATTTAATTGATAAAAGAAATGGTGATTGAGTTAAATTAGTCCATTATATGATCACACAACATAGACAATGGCCACTTTAATTCAGTAAAATGGTATCATTTGTCACATATATGTATACTCTTTATTATATTTTATATTTATAGTTTGTTTATATTTAACCTTAAATTGGATTTCAACTTAACAGCATAGGAGCTAGAGCCATATAGAATTCATATTTTTTTCATGTTATCCATATTTAACCAAAGTGCTAATCAAAGTAATTTCTTAACACTAGGAGTCCATAAGGTAACTTTCTACTTTATTTATTCAAATTTAAGATAGATTACATAGTGAGACTGTTCTGTCTCTAACAAAGTATTCTCCTTTGTGGTTGTCTTCAGAGACTTAAGACAGGTGAGTTCTCGCAAAAGACAACCATGAAAGGCCAGAGAGGTATTTTGAAGCTTCTAAGTCAGGGAGGCTCAGCCACCACACTGAGGGTCCAAGGTATAGAATTAGAAGAGTTCTAGTGACTCTTTCATGGATGATAAAAAGGATGAAGACATGGAAAAAAACTATCCAGAAATAACATCATGTTGTGTATCTTGATGCCAGGCATCACCCCTGTGACAATGCTGTTATCTATGGGCACAATCATCACTTCTTAGATGAGAGAAATGGGGTTCAGGCAAATTAATAACTCATCTAAGGTCACAGAGCTAGAAAACAGCAGAAACAGGTCTCGCCACCATTGTTTTCCTAGCTACAGAAATGATCATTTCTATCATAGTTTAGCATCTACCATAGTTTGGCCCAATGATGAGCTTTGAGAGGAAGACCCATGACTAGAATTCCCTCCCAAGAATTACAGAATATGAGCTTTGTCAGAATAACCAGTCAGCAATAGCATTCACCATTTTCCAGAGAACAGAAGGAATCAGGCAACAGGACTGGATTATTGAGATGAATAACTCTGTCAACTTGATGGTGCTATGGGATTCCTAAATATGTATAGGTGATCATACATTATTGTTGGGTGTGTCTGTGAAGGCATTTCTGAAATAGATTAACATTCAGAAGGATGAACTAAGAAAAATAAATGGCCTTTCCCTTGTCAATTCTTTTTTTTTCCTTTGAGATTTATTTATTTTTATGTATATGGGTATTCTGTCTGCATGTACAGCTGCATTCCAGAAGAGGGCATCCGATCATATTATAGATGGTTGTGAGCCACCATGTGGTTTCTGGGAATTGAATTTAGGAACTTTGGAAGAGCATTTAGTGCTCTTAACCTCTGAGCCATCTCTCCAGCCCCAGCCTTTCCCAAAAGAGGTGGTGGGTAATCATTCAGTCTATTGAAATCCTGAATAGAACAAAAATGTAAAGGAAGGCCAGCTGAATTAACTCTGCCTGAATGTGGACAGAGACATCGGTCTTGTACTTTGTACGCTCTGGTTCTCATGCCTTCAGGCCCAAATTGGAATTTAAATTATTGACACTTAGCTCTTAGGATTTCAGACTATACCACTACTTTTCCAGTGTCTTCAGATTACTGATAGCACACTGTGGGTCTTCTTAGTCTCCAAAATCACACAAGCTAATAAATCTCCCATATGCACTTGTAATTATATATGCATCTATGCATACATAATATACACATATATAGAGGCATCTAGAAGGAGCTGGTTCTCAGCATTCTGACAGTTCAAAGCCATGAGAGAGTTTCTATAAGAAATAAATTTCTTTCCTTAGCTCAACTATGGTCAGGAAGACCTATGACCATTTATTTTCACAAGTGGGGTCATGACCTCAAATAATTACAGACCCAAATATGCCTGGGAAAATAGACCTCCTCATTCTTGGCTAATGTCATCTGCTGCTAAGGTTGTGGAAGTGTCCATGTCTTCCTGCTGAGCGAATCTCTCTCCCGGAATATGGTGGATGCTGGAAAGCACAGTGCCCTCCTACCCCTTTCCACCCGAAGCTGTGGATTGCTGCTTTCCACCAAAAAGCTACACACTAAGCCTGTTAGCCCAAAACGCACATTTGCTTTGTTAGAGTCAAGGAACCCATCACAAGAACTAAAGGCCCTCAATTCTTAGGAAACCCAGTCCCTAGATACCAAAGTCTATTATTGTAAAAATGTGAAGTTTTTTTGTTGTTGTTGTTGTTATTGTTGCTTTACAGTTCCTGGAGACCATCTGAAGTCGAATTCCTCCTAGTCTACACTCCTCCAGGGTTCCTCCTGTAAGCAGAATAAGGGGCACTCCATATTGTCACCCCTGGCCTAATCCTGTTGTTAAGGTCAGATGTGGTTTCTGTGGTGCAGAGTTAATAGAAACATTTTAAAATTGTTGATAACTTATGTAAGTTCCTTTGATGTCCCACCTCATTTTAGGTAACATCATGTAAATTTTTAACAAGTCATAAAATTTGTAAGAATTTTTAACAGACCAGTTTCAGCTCCATTTTTTTTCAAACTTAGTTTCTCCTCTATTACTTATGTATTTTGGATGCTGCCTACATGGAATTTATGTCAGGATCTAGCCTCTGGCCTGTGTTTTGACTTCTGTGCACCAGGTTAGTCAATTAGCAAAGAAAGCAAGAGGATGGCTTCCTGGAAACCATCTCTGTACCAGAAGGGTCAATTGTAACTATATAAAGAAGTGACCTCAAACCACAGGAATGTATAGCAATGCTATCAAGTAAACTGTGTCTCTAGTTCAACTTCTTTCGTGAGCACTCATTGTGCCTGGGGTGGCACCAGTATTACTCCAGGGACAGAGATGACAGAATCAGGATTCTGGAGCTGGAGATAGGAGAGTGCTCTTAACTGAATGCAATTCAGTTTAAACAAAAAAGAATTGGAAGTTTGTAAAGGCACATATCTCTCAGACTTGCAAATGAGCCCAGAAACTTAAGCTTCATTAACCTCACCAATCTTCACCTACTATGTGAACATATTACACTTTGTGTCCTGTTTTTCACCAGTATTCACAATATCTTTGAACACACCAGACTTTTTTATTTTATTTCTTTTCTAGGCGATCTTCCACTATTGTTGCTGAAGATCAGCAATCATTTATTTTTTTTCAATTTTCATAATTAATCCTTGCTGTCAACCCTCCTAGTATATATTATTGTCTGTTGAAGAAAGTCCTTGGGTTTGTGTCTTCCAGTTTGGATCTTCAACTGGAAACAAAGGATTTCATCTCTACCTATAACATTTTCATACTTACGATATATATCTTGTGGTTGGTCAGTTATTTCATGGGTCTCACTTTGATACTCTGTAGTACTTCTTATGACTCTCTGATATAAAAATTCAAGTTTATACCCAAGCCTACATTTTAGGTCCAGAGAGACCAAACAAAATCCTTAAACTTGGCACAATTTTGAGTAGTGGGTTTTACATGATGTAATTATAAATGGACCAAAACACACTTCTGGTTGTATGGTTTCATGCTCTATATCACACCCCATGATGACTAGTTTTGTGTAAACTTTGACACAAGTTAGAGTCATCTGAGAGCAGGGAACTTCAATGAGAAAACTGCCTCTGTAAGATTGGACTGTAGGCAAGCCTATAGGGCATTTTCTCAATTAGTGATTAATAGGGGAGGACCCAGCCTGTTGTGGGTAGTGCAACTCCTGGGTTGGTGGTCCAGGATTCTATAAGAAAGCAGGTTGAGCAAGCCACAAGGAGCAAGTCAGAAAGCAGTATTCTCCCATGGTCTCTATATTAGCTCCTGCCTCCATGTTCCTGCCCAGTTTAAGTTCTTGCCTTAGCTTCTCTCAATGGACTGTGATTCAGCATATATAAGCCAAATAAACTATTTCCCCTCCCCAAGTTGCTTTTAGTCATGGTTTTCATCACAGCAATAGAAACACTAACTAAGACTGTTCCTACAGAATACTACAGCATTTGCAATTCTATGCATTTTATGTTTTTCTCTTCCTAATAAAATCAAGTAAAAAATGCAAAGTATCATTCAGAGAAAGTAGGAAGCTGATATGGAATGAGAGGGTGGGGAGAACATTGAGAAATAAAGAAGCAATGTAGACTGTGTTGGAGGAGTAAATCATTTCTGAACTCCTTTGTGAATAAAATAAAATGGAAGGACTGATTTGTGACAACATACATACTATATTGTTTGGAAATTCAAACCAGATTTCTGGGTCTGGGTTAGCTCACTCAGGATGAGCTTTTCTAGTTGCATCAATTTTGCAGCAAATTACAGGATTTCCTTGTTTCTGATAGCTGAGTAGTATTCCATTGTGTAAATGTACCACAGTTTTTTTAATCCATTCTTCAGTTGAGGGACATCTGGATTGTTTCCAGTTTCTAGCTATTACAAATAAAGCTGTTATGAACATACTTGAAATGTTCTTGTGGTTTGGTGAAGAATCTTCTGGATGTATGCCCAGGAGTGGTATGACTGGGTCTTGAGGTAGAGCTATTGGAAGTTTTCTAAGATATTGTCAGACTGATTTCCAATGTGGTTGTACAAGTTTGCACTCCCACCAGCAATGGAGGAGTGTTCCCTTTCTCCACAACCTCTCACCAGAATGTGCTGCCATTTGATTTTTTGATATTAGCCATTCTGACAGGTGTTGCACATGGCATGTATTTACTTATAACTGGATGTTAGTGATATAGTACAGGATAACTATCCTACAACCAACAGATGGAAAGGAACAGGAACATAGACTTTGTTACCTGTTAGTGGGACACTTTGCCCTAGTGGAGCTGTCATAGGCCCCCAGTGCAAGAGGAAGCTCTTAGCCCTCATATGACTGAAGAACTGAAGGTGGATGATAAGTAGGGGGACCCCACACTGGAGGAGTATGATAGGTGGGAGAAGGGGGAGAAGGTGGGAGGATGGGACCAGGAGGGGTGGAGGGAGGCGACTGTGATGGAGGTGTAACTTGAAGTAATAAATAAACATAAAAAGAAAGAAAAAAGAAAAGAAGGAAAGATACTAATTTAATACTGTAAAAAAAAGGAAAGAAAGAAAAAAGAAATTCAAAACAGAGCTGTTTCTCAACAGCTCAACCTTTTCTGTCTCCAAGACATACTGTATTTATTGGCCATTTGTACTTTTTCTCTTGATAACAACCTACTTAGTTCCTTAACTCATGTTTTTATTGTATTTGAAGTTTGGGTGTTTAATTTTTAAAGTTCTTTGTATATTCAAATATTAATCCCCCAGTTAATGTTGAGTTGGCAAGGATTTTTTTTTTTCTGTTTGGTTGACTCTTTCCTCTGATAATTATTTCGTTTGTGATTAACAGCATGGAATCCTCCACTCATCAGTTTCTAGGATTGTTTCTCATGATATTGAGTCATTATGAGACAAACCTTGCCTATTTTTTATGTTTCAAGTGTTTTCTATGTTTTCCTTGAGTAGTTTAAAAGTTTTAGGACTAACATTAGGATCCTTCATATATTTTGAATTCATTTATATGCAAGATGACAGATAATGTTTCTAGCTTCACTTTTCTGTGCATGGAAACAGTTTCCTCAGCACGATTTGTTTAAAAGGCTGTCTTTCCATCCATTGTTTTTGACAATTTTGTTTATGAACTGGGGGTTTTTGAAGTTTTTCAATCTGTAGAGTGTCCTGGGAGACTCAGACTCCAGGGATCCTTTAGGAAAACACTTTCCTTCCCAAATTCAGCACTGAATGTTTTAGCTGAGGTCATCCTTAAGAACAGGATCTTCTCTGGCCATTTATAGCTCTGAACCAGTTTGATTCCTACTGAGGGAAGTGCCAGCATTGGGGTTGCCCCCTGAGCCAAGTGCTTATGGTCACTATCGGCCATTGACCTTCAAGGAATGTTACCCTCTTCTCTTTGGCTCTCCTTTAGCATACAGGCACTGCTGCAGTATCCATTATCCATGGCGCCAAGAAGCCTAAGAATGCCCTGACAGCAGGGGCTAGTAGGATGTGCACTGAGGCTGCCTGATGGCCAGGGCCCATTAACTTCCTATTCCAGCTCATAGTTTTACAAGTGGTCATTGCCACCTCACCACCCAGTCAGAAGCAACTAGCAGCTTTATTGCCTACTTACAGAAAATGGCTCAGCACTTAGGCATTTTCTGGTGCCCCTGGGTTCAAAGTGAAATTAATTTCCATTACCTCCCATAATAAATCATCTCACTCAACACATGTATGAAATTCCTTTCAGAAGACTCAAGTCATTCTGGGGCCACACAGAAGAGCATATTCATTTTAACTTGCACTTAGTTAATTCTCTGCTTCAAAGAGCTTTAATGAGACTCTACAAACAGGTCCCTAGAGAGTCTATGGAGAATGAGATAGCCCTATATCCATAATAAGGTAGCTGACCTAGAGATCTTCAGTTTTGGCAGAGAAGTTTCAGGTTTTGTTTTTGTTTTTTGTTTTGTTTTTCCTGGAACACTTTCCAAAATCCCTCTGTTTGTGGCTTTCTTATTACAAAACCAAATGCACAGGACTAGTAATAGTGGCTTCTCTGACGTCAGAATCTAATAGTAAATATTCTGAAGCCATTGGGAGGATGTGTGTGGCTAGACATTCTGATTCCTAGTCTTAAAAAGAAGAAAAAAAAAAAAAAAACGCCAAATGAGCCTAAGTGCTGCACACAGCTGGATAATGAAGAAAGTAAATATCAAGTTGTTACTGTGTCCAAGGAGGGAGATTGAAGGATGGTGAGAATGACTCATAGGCAGCAAATCATGTCCAAGGAATTTCAGTGAGAGAGACACAGAATCTCCTAGCTGGAAGGGACCTCAGAGCGTTGCGTACAGTTCCTAAGACGCCAAGAGACAGGGAAAGAGAAAAGCAAAGATGGGAGAGCATAGCAGGAACTGCTGCTATCGATTGGACCCCATTCTGCTTACAAGATTCTGAATTTCCATATCTGCATCTCTATAGAAAACCTTTGAGACAGTACTTCTGGTTTCTCATTATTTTTAAAATGAGGTTTAAATTTACAGACATTTCAGAAAACCATGCAGAGAGTTCCTATGTACTTCATGCATATTTTGTTCTGTTATTAATATTTTATACCATTATGGTGGATTTGTTATTGTAAATGAACTGGCATTGTATGTTGTTACTAACCCAACTCCACACATTAATCAGATTCCCTTTACTTTTACCTGATGTCCTTTCCATTCATGATCTCAGCTTGAACCCCTTGCTGTCTTTAATTGACATGTCTCCCTAAACATCTCAAGGCTGTCAGTGTCTCAAATTTTCCTTGTGGTGGTTTTAACAGCTTTCATGAGTTCTGGAAAGATATTCTTTTTTATTTTTTAAAAAAAATATTTATTTATTGCTTCAGGTTACATCTCCATCATAGTGTCCTCTTTTCATCCCTCCCAGCCCCACCTTCCCACCCTCTACCCCCTAACCCTTCCATCCCACTTTGCTGGAGTGGAGTGTCCCTACCTAACAGTCCCCGCCCCAGTTCAGCAGTCATATGAGGGCCAAGAGCCTCCTCATACACTGGGGGCCTACAAGGCAGTACCATTAGGGAAAAGTGTCTCATTGACAGGGAGAAAAAGAAAAAGTCTATGTCCATGTTCCCTTTGGTGCATTGGTTGTAGTATAGATATCATGTACTACATAGCTAAAATCCGACTATAGGTGAATAGATGCCATGTGCATCCTTCTGAGTCTAGATTAGCTCACTCAGGATGAGCTTCTCTAGCTCCATCCATTTGGCTGCAAATTGCATAATTTCATTGTTTTTGATAGCTGAGTAGTATTCCATTGTGTAAATGTACCAAAGATTTTTAATCCATTCTTTGCTTGAGGGACATCTGGGTTGTTTGCAGTTTCTAGCTATTACAAATAAGGCTGCTATGAACATAGATGAGGAAACTTCCTTGTGATTCGGTGAGGAATCATTGGTATGTATACCCAGAAGTGGTATGGCTGGGTCCCGAGGCAGAGCTATTCCAAGTTTTCTAAGATATCGCCAGACTGACCTCCACAGTGGTTATACAAGCCTTCATTCCCACCAACAACAGTGGAGAATTCCCCTTTCTCCACACCCTCACTAGCATGTCCTGTCATTTGAGCTTTTGATCTTAGCCATTCTGACAGGTGTGAGATGGAATCTCAGAGTCCTCTTGAGTTGCATTTCTCTGATGGTTAAGGATGCTGAGCATTTCTTCAAGTGTCTCTCAGCCTTTAGGAATTCCTCCTTTGTGAATTCTCTGTTTTGCTCTTTTCCCCATTTTTTGATTGGATTATTTGGTTTCTTGGCATTTAATGTCTTGAGTTCTTTGTAAATTTTGGACATTAGCTCTCTGTCAGATGTGGGGTTGGTGAAGATTTTTTTCTCAATCTGTAGGCAGCCATTTTGATCGTGACAGTGTCTTTTACCTTGCAAAAGCTTTTCAGTTTCATTAGGTCCCATTTATTGATTGTTGGTCTTAGGTCCTGAGCTGTTGGTGTTCTATTCAGGAAGTTGTCACCTGTCCCAATGAGCTCAAGGGTTTTTCCGACTTTCTCTTCTAGTAGATTTAATGTGACCGGCCTTATTTTAAGGTCTTTGATCCACTTGGACTTAAGTTTTGTACAAAGTGATAAGTTTGGATCTAATTTCATTCTTTTACATGTGGACATCCAGTTGGACCAGTGGCCACCCTACCAAAAGCGATATACAGATTCAATGCAATTTCTATCAAAATATCAACACAATTCTTTTTAGACCTGGAAAAAGCTATTCTTAATTTCATATGGAACAACAAAAAACCCAGAATAGCTAAATCAATCCTGTACAATAAAAAAAAAAAATCTGGGTGTATCACCATCCCAGATTTCAAGCTGTACTACAGAGCAATAGTAATAAAAACAGCGTGGTACTGGTATAGAAATAGACCAGTGGATTAATGGAATCGAATTGAAGACCCAGAAATGAACCCACACACCTTTGGTCACCTAATTTTTGACAAAGAAGCCAAAACTGCACAATGGAAAAAGGACAGCATCTTCAGCAAATGGTGCTGGTCCAACTGGATGTCCACATGTAAAAGATATTCTTTGAGAAGTCTCTACTAAAGTATGATCTTACATGGTTATACTGGGTAATTTTAGGAGGAGATATAGTATAAACATTTTTGTCTTCATATTCAAACAAGAAGAGAAAAACTTAAATCAGGGCAATTGTCTTAAGCCATGTCACCAATAAGTGATGGGGCCAGATTTGAAAGCCAGGTCTTCCTGAATCCAGGGATCAAGTCTTAGTCATCACATAGTTTTCTTGCAGCAGCTCAATTAAGACTTAAAAATTTATGGAGCTTGGTGAATAGATGTGTCAATAGATAGGCAAACAGACAGAAACATGCTACAAATACTAAAGCACTATGACATATAAAAGCGAGTACCTTGTAAGCTCTCTGGAAAAATTCAGTTAGGTTAATTGTTGCTGTTAGGTATGCATATCCTAAATTTTTTTTCTGTATTTGTGCTACACATATAAGTTTTCTTGATGAATATTATTCCAACCTGAATTTTTAAAATAGAAATATATTATACACATTGTTCTGAAATAATTTTTCTTATCAACATGTCACAAAACTTTTTACATTTTCCTTTGACACTAAAAATTGCATTGTTTCTTTACACATGGATGTTGGGCTTCTCAATTTAGAGCTCTTTCCATTTATGTGGTATGTCTTGAAATTCAGAAATTATTTGAATCATTTGAATGTATCAGAATGCCTATTTTAGACTCAAAGGCTAGAGTTTTTATTCAGAAGTTTTTTATGGAAATTAGATTTTTCTACACACACAAGATGATATATACAAGTATTATGCAGTTATTGCTTCTGTTAAACATTCAAGAGAGAAGATCCTGCAACTTACAAGGTCAATGAGCTCAGGAAGTTATGACACTCAGGCTCCCTGCCCCAGTGTGTAAACACTACCACTTGTTGGGTAAGAGAGCACTCTTCACAGAGCCACCTGCTAGTTGTGAAGAGAGTACCCCAGATTTCATGATTAGTCACCAGTAATCACCCATTTTCAGGTAGGCTTTATAGTGATGTAGATAACTTTTAGTCACCTATTATTTTATATAGTAATTCTAATACACAGGTATATGCACCTATAAATAACCCCAATAAACTCATTGACTCACCAAGCGAGGCTTGAGTGGAATCATTTCTTTTTTTTAATTGAAAATATTTTTCCTACAGTATACTCTAATTACAATTTTATCTCCCTGTCCCCTCCCAGATCCTCCCCACTATCCCACCCATCTAACTTCATGCTTTCTTTTATCTCTCTTTAGAAAATAAACAGGAAAAAAAAGAATTAAAACAGTCAGAGGAGAAAAACAGAAAAAATCAGGAGAAATGTACACACTACACCCATATACACACACATACACATGCAAACACACTCAGGCACATGAAACCTATAAAAACACAAAATTAGAATCCATAATAGATAAGCAAAAGGCAAGTTAGGTTAAAAAATGCTCAAACAAAGTATTATAAGACAGAACATTTCCAAAAATATCACTGATTTTGTTCTGTGTTGGCTAAGAAATGTTGGGGATTTGGCCTCCCTTAAGGGTAGATTGTATACCCATTGAGACACAATGGAGAAAACTATTCTTTTCTTTGTAAGTAGCTGTCAATTAGATAGCTTCTAGGGTTAAGGATGGAGTTTGTGTCCACTTCCCTAACTTATTTTCTTACCCTCGATTTTCTCTCTCTCTTTTAAGAAATAAAGCTTATTCATTTTTATTTTATGTTTATGGGCATTTTCACTGCATGTATGTCTGTATTCTACATGTATATAGTGTCCAGAGAAGTAAGAAGAAAGTGTCAGAGCCCCTGGAACTGGAGTTATAGATAGAGATGTCTGTTAGCCTGTAGGTGGGTGGTGGGAATCAAACCCAGGTTCTTGGGAAAAGCAGATAGTACTCTTAAATGCCGATCCGTCTCTCCAGCCCTCTAGAATAATTTCTTTAGTCTGACATAATTGCCCAATCTGTGGTGAACAGGTGACCTTTACATCTCCCCAGAAATAGTTATGGAACAGGAAGTGATTTTGAGACGGGAAAAAGAAAGACTAATCCTCTTCCTTTGTCGCGACAGTTCAAACTCTTCTTATTTGAATGGAAATAATTCTTCCGACTTCCAGACTTCAGAAGCTGCAGTGGATTGCTCACACACAGCAACAAGTCTATCCTGTGACTGTAAACTAAAGGCAGCTTAAGCTTCAGTGGGTTTTCTTTAATGGCTCAACATATGATAGTCTATATTGGGATGGTTGAAATGGGCAGTTCACATGTTCTTACTTGAACTCGCAAAAAATCTGAGAGATAAGGATCTTCTGTATCTTATGATGTTTTGTGGATGAAGATCAGAGGAGGGGACATCAGTTCAAGTCAATACTGAGTTACAGTCAATCGGAAACATTTGAGCCAGCAAGATGGCTCAGCAGATAAATGTGCTTGCAACCAAGCCTGACAGCCACATGAAAAGAGAAACTGACTCCTATAAGTTGTCTTCTAACCTCCACATGTGTACCATGGTGTGTACATACATGTCAATAAATAAATAAATAAATGTAATATTTTAAACTAGAAACATTTTGGTTAAGTGACTTACATTGTTCAAAAAAGCACCTCACAAAAAAATAGGTGGCCAGGCCCAGTGATGCTAAGATTTTCATTGACTAAAGAAGTTATTTCTCCTTGGTGCAAAGCTCATCTATTGGTATCTTCAAATCTACATCCTCCAGTATTGTAGATTAAATGAGGTGAAATTGTTCTACAAAATTTAGGATGAAAATCTTCCTGGTGAATGATTGTTACCGAAAAAATATCATCATGTACACTTACCTATGTGTATAGTCAAGAGAACAAGGAACTAATGCAAGAGGCCAGGTGCTTTACCACAAAGCCCTGGTAGGATCACAGGTAGAAGAGACAGGGTTGATCACTTAAGCGAAAGGATGGGAACAGGGCACAACCAATACATAGGAAAGGATTCTGGGAAGACAAAAGCAGAGTATGACCACATGTTTTCTTCACACACCACTGCATTTGTAGAACTTTATTACTTTAAAGAAACTTCTATATATAATCTCCTCAAAATAAAAATCAACAGTCAGCAATATTTGCTGTTGCATCAAAACAAATGTGGAAAAATCATTAGAGTATTCCTTTCTTAAAGGATATATCTTAATTTCATGTGTTCTATAGTCAGATGAACATAAAATACTAATTTCTCTTGCATAAGGGGAGTGGTTCAACATTCAGAACAGCATTTTAAAGACTGCAATTTGGTACAGTACAGAAGAAACACATGTTGCTTATTCCACCATTTCACAAATTTACTTGACAACGGACTTGTCTTCTCAGTCCTGCTGGATCTACTATCATTTCATTGGAACTAGAATTCACAGGCCATGTGATCACTAAAGGATAAAAGTAATGGGGAAATACTCTACTTTGAGGAGAGAGAGAAAAAGAGAGAGGGGGAGGGAAGAGGGTGAGAGGAAGGAAGGAAGGGAAGGAAGGAGGGAGGGAGGGAGGGAGGGAGGGAGGGAGGAAGGAAGGAAGGAAAGAAGGGAGGGAGGAAGGGAGCACCAGAAATCCGCAAAGGTTGTGATAAGATCCTTGGAAAGTTTGAAGAGATACAACTCATAAAAAAGAAGCCAAATCAAGCACAGCTCCAGCTATACTGCTGGGAGAGAGGAAGTAGAAAACTTCTTCCAAAACGTAATCTAATGGTTTTCATGAAAGGAGACTGGAACTCTTTACCTTCAGGACAAACCCACAGCCCCAACAAGCCTCAAATCCAATTGGAGGTTTTGTCACAACACTAATTTCTCCCACAGTTGGGCCAACAATGGGAAGTAATCACAACATATCATTCTATATGATCTGGAGGGCAGAAGTGAAGCACCATCTTGAGAATCATTTTGAATGCAAGCTACTCCAGAGGGTATGGGAATGGGGAGCAGTAATAAGACAGAGGAAATTATATTTATATATAGAGAGGGATTTTAACACAACAACATGGCTACTCTGGCTGGAATACAGACATGCTCTTAGCACACACCTTTAATCTCTCTGAATGAAACACAGACACATCCTCAGTATTTAACTTTAATGCCAAACAATAAAGTTAGTTTCTAGAAGGAAGTACCCATTTGAAAGTGATGTCTAATTGAGAGGCAGACAAAGTGATGAATTAGAGAAAGATTTGACAGGATAGGGTATGCCCAACTCTCATAAGAAGAAAGGGGAAAGGAAAGCTACTTAAGGGAGCAGGACAGAGGTGAGAAAGAGAGGAGGCAGTTTTATTGGAAGAATTTACAGAGACAGGTTTAAGAGAGAACAAGCTAGACACAGATGAAGATAAGATGATCCAGAGAATGAGAAGAAGCCAGACGATTAGAACAGATTGCTGTAGTTAGTTTGAGCTCAAACAGAGCAATTCTGAGAGAAGTCAGTTTGAATCAGTCAGTTTAGAGAGGAGTTTGAGCCAAAACAGCTGAGTTGAGCCAGTCAGCCAGAGTTCAGAAAGTGATAGAAAGGGTGAGGTTATTTAGCAGTAAGTCTCAGAGGATGAAAACATTCTAGGCCTAGATAAGACTGTACAGAGGCTAGAAGCCTCAAGGACTAGGCCTAGGTTAGCAGACAGAGGCAGTAAGTCTCCAAGATGACAATTAAATCAGGTGAATGAAAGTTACTTTTACAATTTAATCTACCATAGCCTAAAAGCCAGAGACAGCCAAAAGGGTAATTGTGGAAACCAAGAGTACCAGAGTCTGACCATCCTAACAGTACATGCAGCAAGGCAGAAGCTTTGTCTCTGGCATGGCTTCCTGCTTTGTGCCCCTCCAGCTGACTGCACCAATAGAGAATAATAACCTTGAAGCTTGATAGCCCTTAACTCAGAGGGTAGACCAACGAACCTGTATTTCACTGCTACAGAGCTTGAAAACTGAAGGTCCAGTGGTTTCTGACACCCAGGGCTTCATCTCCCCAACAAGTTCCTACGCCTATCTTCCCCTTTTATTTTCACTCACCTTCCTACTATTATAGAATTTGGTTCTTAAACATTCTCATAGTTGAAGATTTTTTTTTTGTTGCTCTCTATCTTTCTAAGACCCTGCTCTTTTCTCTTTCCCTGCATGCATAACAGTATCCTCCCCTCTTTTTCGTTTTTGTCCATTTTCTTTCCATAACTTTGTTTATTCTGTTTCACCTTTTTCTGGCTTTCTTTTATCTCATTCATTTGCTATTCATATTGCAATTAGCACATTGCATACTAGTTTTCTCATTTTCTTCTTTATGGCCATTGTTGATATATTAGTGGAATCTTACAGGTTTTAAGGGTATCTCTGTATCCTCTATAATGTGTTGCTCTTGTTGTAACAGTTTGTCCTTCCTGAGTGGTACTCAGGATGGATCGCTAAAAAGCAAGTTGTTCAATAAGAAGTTCCATAAATAAAACTGGAAGGGATATGCATACATACAAACAAACAAATAAACAAAAAATCATACAAACCCAAGATGCACGAGTCACCTCTCAGAAATCAAAATATTTTAAAAAACCCAAGATTTATCTTCTCAAAAAGGCCACATAACAACAGCAAAAGAAACTGCACAAATACCTGGAGATAGAATAAAATATAACAATACACTCTTGTATGACCAATGGGTCATTGGAGAAATACAGAAGAAAACTTAAAACTTCTTAGGAAATGAAAAACACAACTCACCAGACACTTTGGAGTGTAATTATGGCAATTCCAAGAGGAAAGGTTATGACTGTGAATCTTTGCCTTTAAAATTTGGAGAGTTCTTGTAACTTAATTATGTGCCTGGAGGTCTTAGAATATAATAAAAAGGTAAAACCAAAGCAGCAGATGGCAAGAAATAATACATATCAGGGCAGAAATTAATTGAGACTAAAAGAAAAAAGTCTACAATCAAAGAGTTGCCTCCTTAGAAAACAAGAATGATGCCAAGCATGGTGACATACATCTTTAACCCTAGCACTTGGGAGACAGAGGCAGGTGGATCTCTGTGAGTTCAAAGTTAGCCTGGCCTATAAATTGAGTCCAAGACAGAGATACACAGAGAAACCCTGTCTCAAAAAAAAAAAAAAAAAAGAAAGAAAGAAAGAAAGAAAAGAAAACAAGAATGACAAACTCCAAGCTAAACTAGCCCAAAGACATAGATAGAAGATACAAATTAATAAAATTAGAGATGAAAGAGGGACTTCTATAACAAATTCCTTAGAGATTCAGAAAAATCATTAAGAAATTCCTTGAAGAGGATCCAAGATGGCGCCGACCATAGAGCAGTGCATCTGAGTAGTAGGTGAATGAGATTAGTCATTGTGGAGTGAATGTGAGGTCCCCTAGCCTACAGTGAAACACAGACGGTGTCTGAATTCCCACAGCGAACATTGAGACCAGTCACCAGGTAAAACAGCCCACGCAGTTCCCCAGAACACAACCCGGAGAACAGCCAGCTCCGTCACTGGTCTGGAGAAGAGCTCTGGCTAGAGATCTAGCCCAGGAGCGGATCCAGCCCACGGCTCCAGCCACAGACCAGCGGCCCCGCCTGTCTGCCTGATATCCAGCCTGCACTCGAGCCACACCACAAGACCAAAGGTAAGTGAGGTTATTTTTTTCCGGAGGAGTTTCCAACATGGTGGCACAGTGTGCACTGTAGCGGAGAGGGAGAGAACTAACCCAGTCACAGCAAAGCAATTAGGAGCCAAGACTGCCTGCAAACAGAGCCCATGACAGTGTGTTCTCCACAAATACTGGGGCGGGTGGGTCACTCACCCTAGCACCCAAGCATCTGAGGCAGTCAGCAACAGGCGCACTGAGGCCGGCATCTGTTGTGGGTGGAGCTACCTGCCTGCATAGTCAGCCCAGCTGGGGAGCCAGAACGACTGGGTCAGTGAGAGGAGAACACAGACCCAACCACAGCTCTACCTGCCTTTCTGAGGAGACCTGTCAGCTCCCAGGTCCTCAGAGGCTAGCCCTCTCCCCACTCCAATCCCCTCTATATTGGTCCAATTGGGTCACAAGCAGTGGAGGAGAGCAGCAGCCACCCTCCTCTCCGAGAGCCAGTCAGTCTATTACAGGAATCTACTGGCCATCTGGAGGTAAACACCAGGATCTCAGGATCAGCCAACCCCCAGGGCAGGGAGTTTTCCTGAGCATCAAGGTCAGGTAACAAAAGAAACAAACAGATAACACCTGGGTCCATCTGATGACAAAAGGTCAGCACAAGAACATGGTAAAAAAAAAAAAAAAAAACAATAGGATGTCTCCAGATCCTAGCAATAATGCTACAGACAACTCTGGACAGCTGAACCCAATTGAAGCAAAGGAAAATGACCTTAATCCTACGCTTATATTTATAATAGAAGGCCTAAGGGAGGAAATCAAATACCTCAGAGAGCAACAACAAAGTACTGCAAAGGAGGTGATAGAAATGAATAAAGCGCTTAAAGGAATGGAAGACCTGAAAAGGGAAGTTGAAGCAATGAAGAAAATCCAATCTGAGACATCCATAGAACTGGAAAACCTTAAGAAAAGAATCGGAACTATAGACACTAGCATCACCAACAGAATACAAGAGATGGAAGAAAGAATTTCAGGCTCAGAGGATAAAATTGAAGAAATTGATACATCTGTCAAAGAAAATGTCAAATCTAAAAAAGTCCTGACACAAAACCTTCAGGAAATCAAGGACACAATGAAAAGACGGAATCTCAGAATAATAGGAATAGAAGAAAGAGAAGAGTCCCACCTCCATGGACCAGAAAATATCTTTAACAAAATCATTGAAGAGAATTTCCCAAATCTAAAAAAAGAGATGCCTATAACTGTACAAGAAGCTTACAGAACCCCAAATAGATTAGACCAGAAAAGAAAATCTACCCACCACATAATAATCAAAACACTAAATGTACAGAACAAAGAAAGAATTTTAAAAGCTGCTAGGGAAAAGGGTCAAGTAACATATAATGGCAAACCTATCAGAATCACACCTGACTTTTCTTCAGAGACTCTAAAAGCCAGAAGGGCCTGGACAGACATCTTGCAGACCCTAAAAAACCACAAATGCCAGGCCAGACTACTATTCCCTGCAAAATTGTCAATCATCATAGATGGAGAAAACAAGATATTCCATGACAAAGCTAAATTCAAACAATATCTATACACAAATCCAGCTCTACAGAAGATGTTAGAAGGAAAACTTCAACCCAAAGAGGTTAACTACACACAAGAAAGCACAGGAAGCAAATAGCATGCCTGCAGCAAAAACAAAAGGAAAGAAGCTCACTCACACACTATTTCTACCAACATCAAGATGGCAGGAAGTAAAATCACTGGTCATTAATATCTCTCAACATCAATGGACTCAATTCCCCAATAAAAAGGCACAGGCTAGCAGAATGGATGCGAAAACAGAATCCCGCATTCTGCTGCTTACAAGAAACGCATCTCAGCAAAAAAGATAGACATTATCTCCAAGTAAAGGGCTGGAAAAAGATATACCAAGCAAATGGACCCAAGAAAAAAGCTGGAGTAGCAATTCTAGTATGCAACAAATTGGATTTTCAACCAACATTAATCAAAAGAGATGGGGAAGGACACTATGTACTCATCAAAGGAAAAATCCACCAAGATGAAATTTCAATACTAAACATCTATGCCCCAAATGTAAGACCACCCACATTCATTAAAGAAACACTACTGAAGCTCAAATCCCACATTGAACCTCACACATTAATAGTGGGACACTTAAACACACCACTCTCACCACTGGACAGATCAACAATGCAGAAACCAAACAGAGAAATAATGAACCTCACAGATGTCATGAATCAAATGGACCTAATTGATATCTACAGAACATTTCACCCCAAAACAAAAGAATATACTTTCTTCTCGGCACCTCACGGAACCTTCTCCAAAATCGACCATATAGTCGGTCACAAAGCAAGCCTCAACATATACAGGAAAATTGAAATCACTCCTTGTAACTTATCAGACCATCATGGAATAAAGCTAGGCTTCAACAGTAACAAAAACAACAGAGTGCTTGCAAAAACATGGAAACTGAACAACTCTCTCCTCAATGACCTCTGGGTCAGGGAAGAAATAAAAAAAGAAATTAAAGTCTTCTTAGAACTCAATGAAAATGAAGGCACAACATACCCAAACTTATGGGACACATTGAAAGCAGTGCTAAGAGGAAAGTTTATAGCTCTAAGTGCCTTCAAAAAGAAACTGGAGAATTCCTATACTAGCCACCTAAAAGAACACCTGAAAGAGCTAGAACAAAAAGAAGCAAACACTCCCAAGAGGAGCAGACGAGAGGAAATTATCAAACTCAGGGCTGAAATCAACAACTTAGAAACAAAAAGAACAATACAAAGAATCGACAAAACCAAGAGCTGGTTCTTTGAGAAAATCAACAAAATAGACAAGCCCTTAGCTAAACTAACTAAAAGGCAGAGGGAAAATACCCAAATCAACAAAATCAGAAATGAAAAGGGGGAAATAACAACAGACATTGAGGAAATCCAAAGAATCGTTAGGTCTTACTTCAAAAACTTGTACTCCACAAAATTGGAAAATCTAAATGAAATGGACAATTTTCTTGATAGATTCCACCTACCAAGGTTAAATCAAGAACAGGTAAACAAACTAAACAGTCCTATAACCCTTAAGGAAATAGAAGAAGTCATTAGACGTCTTCCAACCAAAAAAAGCCCAGGCCCAGATGGTTTCAGCGCAGAATTCTACCAGACATTCAAAGAAGAGCTAACACCAATATTCTTCAAACTCTTCCACAACATAGAAACAGAAGGAATACTGCCAAACACATTCTATGAGGCCACAGTTACCCTGATACCTAAACCTCACAAAGACCCAACAGAGAAAGAAAATTTCAGACCAATTTCCCTTATGAACATGGATGCAAAGATACTTAATAAAATACTTGCAAACCGGATCCAAGATCACATCAAAAGTATCATACACCATGATCAAGTAGGCTTCATCCCAGGGATGCAGGGGTGGTTCAACATTAAAAAATCCATCAATGTAATCCACCACATAAACAAGCTGAAAGAAAAGAACCACATGATCATCTCATTGGATGCTGAAAAAGCTTTTGACAAAATACAGCACCCTTTCATGATAAAAGTCTTAGAGAGATCAGGCATACAAGGACCATACTTAAAAATAATAAAAGCAATTTACAGCAAGCCAATAGCCAACATCAAACTAAATGGAGAGAAACTTAAAGCATTCCATCTAAAATCAGGGACAAGGCAAGGCTGCCCAGTCTCTCCATATCTCTTCAACATAGTACTTGAAGTTTTAGCTAGAGCAATAAGACAACTAAAAGAGATCAAGGGGATACAAATTGGAAAGGAAGAAGTCAAAGTATCCCTATTTGCAGATGATATGATAGTATACATCAGTGACCCCAAAAATTCCACCAGAGAACTTCTACAGCTGATAAACTCCTTCAGCAAGGTGGCCGGATACAAAATTAATTCAAAAAAATTAGTAGCCCTTCTTTACACAAAAGATAAATGGGCTGAGAAAGAAATAAGGGAATCAACACCCTTCACAATAGCCACAAATAATATAAAATACCTGGGGGTAACTCTAACCAAGCAAGTGAAAGACCTGTATGATAAGAACTTCAAGACCCTGAAGAAAGAAATTGAAGAAGATATCAGGAGATGGAAAGATCTCCCTTGTTTATGGATAGGTAGGATAAACATAATAAAAAGGGCAATCTTACCAAAAGCAATATCCAGATTCAATGCAATTCCTTTCCAAATACCAACTCAATTTTTTACAGATCTGGAAAAAACAATTCTCAACTTCATATGGAATAACAAAAGACCCAGAATAGCTAAATCAATCATGTACAATAACAGAACATCTGGAGGTATCACCATCCCGGATTTCAAGCTGTACTACAGGGCAATAGTAATAAAAACAGCATGGTACTGGTTTAGAAACAGACCAGTTGACCAATGGAATTGAATTGAAGACCCAGAAATAAACCCACACATCTATGGTCACTTAATTTTTGATAAAGAAGCCAAAAAACATACAATGGAAAAAGGAAAGCATCTTCAATAAATGGTGCTGGTCTAACTGGAGGTCAACATGTAGAAGAATGCAAATAGATCCATACTTATCACCCTGTACAAAACTTAAGTCTAAGTGGATCAAGGACCTCAACATAAATCCAGACACACTAACATTAATAGAAGAGAAAGTGGGAAAAAGCCTTGAAATCATTGGCACTGGTAGCAACTTCCTGAATAGAACACCAATAGCTCAGGCACTAAAACAAACAATCAATAAATGGGACCTTATAAAATTGAAAAGCTTCTGTAAGGCAAAGGACACTGTCCTTAGAACAAAACAGCAGCCTACAGAGTGGGAAAGGATCTTCACCAACCCAACATCTGACAGAGGGCTAATATCCAAAATATATAAAGAACTGAAGAAATTAAACACCAAAAAATCAAAGAACCCCATCAATAAATGGGGTACAGAGCTAAACCGAGAATTCACAGAAGACGAATCTCTAAAGGCTGAGAGGCATTTGAGGAAATGTTCAACATCTTTGGTTATCAGGGAAATGCAACTTAAAACAACTCTGAGATTCCATCTCACACCTGTCAGAATGGCTAAGATCAAAAACTCAAATGATAGCACATGCTGGCGAGGATGTGGAGAAAGGGGAACACTCCCCCATTGCTAGTGGGACTGCAAACTTGTGCAACCACTTTGGAAATCAATCTGGAGATATCTTAGAAAATTGGGAATAAATCTACCTCAAGACCCAGCCATACCCCTCTTGGGCATATATCCAAAAGATCTGAAACGAAACCAAAAGGACATTGCCTCAACAATGTTCATAGCAGCTTTATTTGTAATAGCCAGAAACTGGAAACAACCCAGATGTCCATCAACTGAAGAATGGATAAAAAAACTGTGGTACATATACACAATGGAATACTACACAGCTATCAGAAATGAGGAAATCATTCAATTCAAAACCAAATGGATGGAACTAGAAAAGCTCATCCTAAGTGAGCTGACGCAGTCCCAGAAAGATAAACATGGTATGTATTCCCTTACAAATGGATATTAACCAGACATCAGAGGATAACTATCCTACAACCCACACACCCAATAAGACAGGAACCTAGCATATCTATCCTAGGAAAAATTCTACCCACCAGTGAGTCATGGAATCTGCTGCAGGTTAGTGGAACCCCACACCCTAGATGGTGTGCCTTATCAAGCTCCAGTACGAGTGTAAGCTCTTGGGCCTCACATGACGCAAGATCTGAGGGAGTATGATATGTGAGGACCCACCTCATCTGAGGAGAAGGAGAGTACCAAGTAGAGGAACAAGGAGGGAGGGAGGGAGGAAGTGAGGGAGGGAGGGAAGGAGAGAGGGAGGAGAGGAGAGATGAAGGGAGGGGCCAAGAGGGGAGGAGGGAGGAAACTATGTTCTAGAAATAAATAATACTTTTTTAAGAAAAGAGTTAATAAGCTTAAAAATATAATAAAAATACAATATAAAATTTTCAAACTATAATTTACCTTACTGGCATGAAAAGAAAATGGCCTTAATTTCAGATTAGAATGTTAGACTGCAGGTGGCTACAGAGATTACACAAACTTGATAGCAGCTTAAAAGTTTTTTTTTTTTTGGTTCTTTTGTAGAGGTATAGGCTATTTCCATGGTTTGGCATTAAAAAGCAGGTAACAGGTTTAAAACACTGTAAATAAATTAAAGGTGACAGCTGTTCAACCTGGTTTTACAAACCTCCAAGAGTTGAAAAAACTTAGAGCTAAGGTAAAATAATGCATGGTGTTAGCCCATGCCTTTACCTCCAGCAGAGACAGGAGGATCACTATAGAGTTAGTTGTCTTATAAATTCTAGAGTTACAAGAAACAGGGTGGTGATGGTGCACACCCTTAGTCCCATCATTGGGGAAGAATACACCCTTAATCCCAACACACTAGAGACAGAAACAGGCAGATCTCAGAGCTCAAGGCCACCTGATACAAAACAAGCTCTAAACAGAGAAAAACTTTGATCCAGGAGTGGAGGAACACATCTTTAATCCCATCAGTTGGAAACCACATGTCTTTGATCCCAAAACTTAGAATGCAGAGATAGGCACATAGGATTTGGAAAGATTTAAGTTTAAAAGCTACTTACAAAAGGCAGGCTGCAATTCAAACAAATTGTCCTTTGAGATCTCAAAATATATACACTAAAGGTTTGTTTAGCTCCAAAATATCAAAATAATTTCTTCTTTAATCCGTATTGAAAGGTGATACTTTATATATTATCAAAAAAACCAAATTTGCTCCAGGAAAAATATTACCTGACCCCCCCCAAAAAAAGGTAATTGTCCCAGAGTTAGGATTAGGGCAGGGCTCTGTTCTTATCTTTCCAGGAGATTTAAAGCATCCATTCAAGGAATCCAGGGACATCTGGACAACGGAAACCTCAGCAGAAAACAGATCAGACACCAAAGAAGAGGAGTGGCCCAGATGATCCAGCCTTGCAGACTTCTTCAATAGCAGTTTCCTCAAAAGTCTATAACCACAACAACTCAAAATCACTAAGATCATTCAGCTCCACAGACTACTCCAGCCAGATCTTCAGTAAAGTTCTGAAGATCAGCTTCTGTCTATGAACTTCGTAGGACATCTAAATAGCTGAGCACAAAGGGACTGAACATCAAATGATTCTATTAACATTTTTAACCATTTTTCCATTCTTATTTGGGCCCCAAACAGGTTTACTACGTCCCAAATCAGCAGGAAGTCATTTTAAGAGAACAACGTCCCATCCCCAGAAGGTGGGGAGGTTGTTCTCCCCCTTTGGTTATTTGATAGATAATAGAAAATTTTGTTATTTAGGGGAAAAGACTACAAGCTGTTAAATGGTCTTGTTAAATGGGTTTTGGAGGTTAGATCCAGGGACTTCTCTCTTTTGCTTTTCTGTATCCTCCTTTCTCTCCTATATAGGAGTGAACAGACTTGAGAAAAATGGGACATAGACATAGTATAGGAAAGAACAAGAAAAAAGGACAGATTATTGAATATAGCCTTATACCTTTGTATACTGATACAAAATTAATATTATATTTGGCTAAATTGGTATTGATCATTGTATATTAATGCAAAATTAAGATTGTATAGGGCTACATCGGTATTGATCTTTGTATATTGATACAAAACTAAGATTATATTTGGCCACAGTGGTATTGACCCTTGTATATTAATGTAAAATTAAGATTGTATTGGGCTACATTGGTATTAATCTTTGTATATTGATACAAAATTAAGATTATATTTGGCCACATTGGTATTGATCTTTGTATATTGATACAAAATTAAGGGTAACGCTTCTTAAAGGTATTGTTTGTAGTAATACTTAAAAATGAAATGTCAAGTTTTGACCTCTCACTACCAACCGACATAAACTGTTTAGGATAATTAAGAAACGGAAACTAATAGTCATGAAAACGTGTCATTTTGTTAGTTACTATGACAGTCTATCACAGTTATTTTCTAA
>CAJQZJ010032130.1:4855865-4878261 GCA_907164525.1 Lophiomys imhausi
ATATATATATATATATATATATATATATATATATATATATATATATAAATCTAAGAATACTTTCCTAGAAAATTTCCCAGTTACCACTCCGTGGGTTTATGAAGATAATTTGTTCATTATAGAATTTGAGGGAAAAGGTTTTAACCTTCATCAGCCACAAAGAAATGCTTTGAAAGCAGAAGGTAGGTAAGAAGAGACCTGAGTTCTGAGTGGATGACTTTCAGTGTTTGGAAATCAAGCCCTATGCCAATGTGCAATTCATCTTCTGACCTTCTTATCTGAGCCAAGATGATCTAACTGTATATGTTTTGGATCAATTGAACAATCCTGACAGACTTGTGGCAGACAAATTCAAAGTTTCAGAAAATTTTCTTTCCCTAAAAAATTTAAATGTAAGCATCTTTAATTTTTCACCAAATATTTACTTCATCAAACACAAAGAGTATACAGAGCTAGAAACTGCAGACAAAGTGGTGAACAAAACTAAATGCCTACCCACAAGGAGCTGACAGTACAGTGAAGGGAGACAGCAAACAAGTAAATACGCCATTCATCAAATGGAGCTTAACATCGCTTGCATGGAACAAACTATGCAGGAATTCTAAGGGTGATTAAACTTGTAAAGATAACAGCACTAAACAGAAATAGGGGAGGATATTTAGAAAACAGGGAAATAAAGTAAGAACAAAAAAGGCTTGAGTTGAAATTATCCTAGGAATGTTCCTAGAACTACAGGACAGTGGGGTGGAAAGTGTGATATAGCAAGAAAAATGAGGAGAGGAAAGAAGTAAGAAACATCTAAGAGAAGGGAAAGCAGAGAAAATGCCTTCTTGTACTGTGGAACCTTTCTTTAACATGACATTGAAGTGGGGTGGCGATGAAGGACTTGAACCAGGAGTAGTATTTCCCTTATTGAGGTTTCTGTAGGGCAAGCTTGCAGCTGTGTTGAGAATACAGCTGAATGCACACAGGGATGAAAGCTGAGACTTCCTGTGGCTCTTTGGGGTGAGAAGCTATGATTTTCAGTCCAGCAGTGCCTTCAGTGAGGAATCGTCAATTGTAGTTATATTTTGAAAGATAAATTGATATTTGTTATTGAATTTTAGATAGATAGGGTAAAAGGAAATAATAGAGTAAAAATGGCTCCAGGGATTATTTCTTGAACAGCTGGAGGAAAGGAATTATGTTTTACTGAATTGGGAAAAGACAAGATCTAAACTGATTGAGTAAATGGTTGATTGATACTTCCTAACTTACTTATTTTTAATAGAACTAGGAACTGAACCAAGAGCCTCATATGTGTTCAACAAGCACCCTACCATTTAGCTATATCTGCAGCACAAGGGCTAGGGTATTTATATAATAAATTTAAACTCTTTGTTCAGTATTCCACTCAAACTATTAGATACACAGTTGGGTATGTGAATATAAGTTTCAAGGAAGAAAGCAGACCATCAAATCATCTATAGATGAGAAGAATTATCTAACCCACATTTGAACTAGCTTCATATTTAAGTATTTATAATGATTCTCACCACCATAAAGAGTTTATAGAAGAGAAACAGAAGATTATAGGGAAAGTGTAGGGTCTCCAGTAGACCTTTATTAAAAATGCTTCGAATGTTGCTTACCTGGGAACAACTAGTTAGAAAGTACATTTGCCATGGAATGTTAATCCCTAGGAGAAATGGGATAGTGGCCATTTAAACATCTTAAGGGTATCAGATGCTAAGGTGTAGTAACTTGCAATCAATACCTGTAATTTGATGAATAGGTAACTAAATCTACCTACCTGAATCCAGTCCCTTTTTTTCATTAAAGATTAAATCAAAAACAAAAATTAAACCTACTAATTCTGGTGAAGCATAAAACTTGATTTTTAATGTACCTTAAAATATAAGAAAAAAGGAAGTACTTTGAGGGTTCAGATGGAATGTGGACAGTTACTGAGCCCTGGAACTGGAGCCAACAAGGACAATGGTGTTCTCACACATCGAGCAATGTTCAGTTCACCTCCCTTGGGAAATCATAGCTCAGGCCTCTGCCTCCCAGATGGCGCATCTACTAGGATATCTTTGACACAACATGCTGTAGACAACTACAGCATTTCAGCAATATCCTCCAGCCTCTTAAGCTCTCTCTCACAAGACAATTTTTGAATTAACATCCATTTGGAGGAACATTGCTGTGTTTCTAAGAAAATTTTCGCTTTCTCAAAATATATATTTTATATTGGCTCAGTGTAAATAAATCCATATCAAATGCCTATGCTGAGCTAGAAAGCAGAAATATGGTGTAAAAAAAGTGCAAAGTCACTGTTCTTATGAAGTTTATATACTAATGGGAAAAATACAGATCAATTCATTCTTCAGTTCTTGTCTAAAAAGAATTAAAAGTTGAATAGCCAAAGCAATGATTCTATTGGCTGCAAAGACTTTAACAAAGAAATATATAGGTGACCTAAACTAATTTCCAGATTCTAAAACTGTTTAACACCTTTGTTTCAGAGTTTCAAATACTGTAACAGTATCAATCAAGTATACCACCTGTTGCAATTTAAATGTAAAATGTCACCCAAGGGATCATGTGTTTGAACACTTAGTCCAAGACTGATAATGCTGAATTAGAAGCTTATGGAACCTTTAGGATCTACACCCTTGCTGGAGGAAGTTGTCGATGTCCAGTTATTCAGACTTTAACCCACCCTGCTTCCTTCTCTTTGTGTCGAATCTACCACATGCTGTACCAGTAGACAGCTGCAGTATCAAGGTGGGAGCTGTAGTCACCATGCCTTCCCTGGCATGAATCTCTGAACTAAAATAAATTCTTCTTTCCCTGTTGCTTCTTGTAAGCATTCCATCGAGGTGATGAAAAAAGTAACTAACACACCAACCTACTCCTTCTACGGGAGAAGCCACACAGAATCAAATGGCAGGTTTCTTCAGAAGATCTGATCTTTGGACTTAAGAAGTTTAAGATCTAATATTTTCCCTCTGTAACATTTCTGCAGTCACTTTGATTCACTTCCTACAACAATCCTGTTGGGTAGATATTTTTTTTAAATCTCATTGTACAGAAAACAAACAGGAGGAACAATGATCCCTTCAAGGTGAGAAAATAAAAATGGACAAATTCAAAGCTCTTACATTAAGAGAGGCAGTCTACTTAAATCCTTTTTTGAGGCTAGAAATGTAGCTCAGTTGGTATCGGGCTTGTCTGGCATGCTTGAAGTCCCAAAATACCATAAAACTGGATGTGGTGGCATATGCTTATAATCATAGCAAACTGGAGGTGACGGTAAGAAGGTAATAACAGCACACTAGAGGGGAAGACAAGGAAATAATAAGTTCAAGTTAGCTTGGGCTATGTGATACGTTGTTTCTGATAAATCAATAAATTAAAAAGAAAGCTTCATATATGCACAAACTTCCCAATGTTAAAGAATGTCAAACAGAAATAAAAGACTTACTGACTCTAAATCCAGATCTTTATCCACCCCTTAGCATGGCTGGTATCAATGACTTACAAATCCTGAATATGGGATATTCTACAACAGTCTTGATACAGGCAGCCACCTTTCTTTTCATCTTGGTTTGTGCTCAGGGAGTTTGGTCTGCATGAAATGCTTTGCCAGGTCCCTGTGCCTGCTGGATTTTAGTTGAATTTGGCCGTTGGCAATATCCACAGGAGACGACAAGAACTGGAGGAAAGGAACACCTGTGCCAATGAGTTCGAGGGTTTCTCCTACTTTTTCTTCTAGTATCATTAGTGTGGCCGGCCTTATGTTGAGGTCTTTGATCCACTTGGAATTAAGTTTTGTACAAGGTGATAGGTATGGGTCTAATTTCATTCTTTTACAAGTGGACATCCAGTTAGACCAGCACCATTTGTTGAAGATGCTGTCCTTCTTCCATTGTGCATTCAGCTCTACACATGCCCCAGCCAGGACCTCAGTAAAGCCTGGAAGTTCAGCTTCTGCCTACAAACTCCTTAGGTCATCTAAACAGCTGAGAACAGAAGGACTGAACATAAAAGGATTGTATTAACATTTTTAACCATTTTTCCATTTTGGTTTGGGCCCCAAACAGGTTTACTACGACCCAAATCAGCAGGAAGTCATTTTAAGAGAGCGACGTCCCATACCCAGAGGGTGGGGAGGGTGTTTCTCCGCCCCCCCTTTTTTCGGTTATTTGAAGGACAACTGAAAACTCTGTTATTTAGGGGAAGAGATTACAAGTTGTTAAATGGTCCTGTTTAATGGGTTTTGGAGGTTAGACCCAGGGTATTCCTTCTTTCCCTTTTCTGTATCCTTCTTTATCTCCTATGTAGGAATGCATGGACTTGAGAAAAATCGAGACATAGACAGCACAGGAAGGATCAAGAAGAAAGGTCACATTATTGAATATGCCCTTATACCCTTGTATATTGATACAAAATTAATAGTATATTTGGCTAAAGTGGTATTGACCATTGTTTATTGTGCAAAAATAAGATTGTATTGGTCTACGTCAGTATTGATATTTGTATATTGATACAAAATTAAGATTATAGTTGGCCACAATGGTATTGACCCTTGTATATGGACGCAATATTAAGATTGTATTGGGCCGCATAGGCATTGATCTTTGTATATTGATACAAAATTAAGAGTATATTTAGCCACATTTGAATAGATCTTTGTATATTGATACAAAATTTAAGGTAATGCTTCCTAATGGTATCGTACCTAGAGATACTTAAAAATGAAATGTGAAGCTCTGGCCTCTTGATAGCAACCGTCTTAAACTGTTTAGGATAGTTAAGAAAAACAAACTCCTAGTCATGCATGCATGTCACCTTGTTAGCTACTAAGACAGTCTATCACAGATATTCTCTAAGCTACTCAGTAATCAAGTTGTTAAGAGACAAGCAACATTTGCTTATCTAAATACAAGAGATAGATAGGGCATCTTCAAAAACCCCAAGAGATCTGCAGAATATGGCATTCAAAGATGTGGTCTTAAATTAAGATTTTTTTTGATATCGTGACATATCAGCTCCTGACAGCACCCCCTATTCTACTCCAAGTAGAAGAAAAGCATCGAAGAATATCCAAAGTGAGATGGTTGAATTAGTGGCAAGCCTATCTCTTGACATTTAAAAACTCCTTGCTTCAACTGCAGACAGACTGCTGTCCAAAAAGGACAAAACTTGGTAGCAGGGAAGTCGACAGCCTAGCTCTGCCAAGACAGGGTAGGTTAGTCCTTCACAATCCCTGCTCTACAATAAATGTCTGTCAGAGAAACAGGACCAAAAGGCTGAAGACTGATGCTGGAATGTATGGAGAGAAAATGGGAACTGTCCAGGTAGTCACTGGTTTGTCATTTCTTAGTATTGGAAGCTGCAGGCCCTGCACTTCCTATACAATCAGACATATTTATCCTTCTCAGCTCTCTGAGGTGGTTGAAGAATAGACAGCTTGAGTCTCATAGCTAAATTTTGAGTTGTTTAGGAATCAAGAGGGCATTCTAGATCTAAGAAGATGGTTATAATAGTGATGCAAGTTAGTATGAAAACTAAGTCAGTTATAGAATTTAAACTCATGGAGATGGTTAGAAGGTAGAAGGTTAAAGTCAGGGGCCAAATATGTATGAACTGGACATTGGGAAGGTATACTGGGCCATTTAACTCTCATAAATGTGGCATATTTAATTCTGCTGTTTTGTATAGAATTTACTGTTATAAGAGAAAGAACCATTTGTTGGAATGAAAAGAGAAGCTGTTGGGGGGGGGAAGAGGGTGGAAGGGTGGGACAGGAAGGGGGAATAGGGAAGGGTTTGCGACTGAGATGTAACTTGAAAAAAAATAAAGTACTTAAAAAAAAGAGTACATTTAATCATTTTTCCAGTTATCATTCTGTCATATTGTGAGTTAGCCATGATCAGCTTTTTCTACTAAAGCCATGATAATTCATTATCCACTCTTTTAGTTGCTACGATAAAAATCCTGACAAAGATAATAAGGAATGAATAATATATTTTGCTTATCATTTTATAGATTTCAGTCCATCCTAGTAGAGAGAGCATGGCAGTCCATGTTGTAGCAGGTCAGAAAGCAATGACAAGAAGAATGCTGATGAACAATTCATTTTCTACCTTTACCCCTCCGCTCATTTATTCTATATGTGTTCCCCTAGGCCATGGAATGGCATCACTCACAGTCAGGGCATGTACGTCCCCTCAGTTAATCTTCTCTCTAATGTCCTTACAGACATATCCAAAGGTGTGTCTCAGTTTCCTAAGGGATTGTACATGTAGTTGGGATAACATTGAAGCAGTTACAGATGGCCCCCTCCTGGTTTTAAAGCCCTAAATTCAAGTAATCATGGCATTCATGCTTCTTCAAACCTATGGCTGGTAATTGCTCCAGGGCCAGGGTCTTAATAGAAACAAGGTGTTTCACTGTTTCATCTTGTCTACATATTCATAATAATCTCTTCATCACATCTTGCAGTAACCCCATCAGAGGAGCCATCTGTTTTGGATTGGGACCCTAATTATTATAGCTTGAGAAATGGAACTAAAGAACTAGATGGGCAACATTATTTTCTCTAAAGAAAAAATTAACTTATATGACACAAACTAACCCTAAATGGAGACTACTGTATATATTCAGTGCAGAAAAAGCTAAGCAATTATTTTCTTATCTTTCCCTAAAGATGTAATTTACCTGCCATTCTCCTCCAGCCTTATCAGAAGGACAAAGTCACTTTAGCTATACTGGGTGCTTCTGCTTTCAGTCTGATATTTCTTCATCTAAAAGTTTAAATTTTTCAACAAAACCCAAGACCAGAACAGATGTTAACACTTTAGTATTAAGCTTTAATATAATCCCTTTTGGCAACACTAATGAGGCATGATTGCTGTAAGGTTTAGAGTACAATAAAAGAATGTTGACTTTATTTTAGAACGATGGAACATATTGAAGTCACATACTATTATCTCAAAGGAGGCCATCAGAAAGAGACTCAGACAGAAGTTCATAAGATGGGATCTATTATCACTAGTCTCTCTACTCAGTCATCTTAAAAATTGGTCTGCTCAGAAAGTCAATTAAAGCCTCCTACACTCTCCTTCATTGACCAGAATAATTGCAGCTTTAAAAAGCAGTTCAGGTGGAAGAAGAAAATGTTTTGTTCAGAAACATCACAACAAAATCTCTCTTTTTTACAGATGTATAATCAAATCTTAGCACAGAACAGGTCCGGGAGATGATCAGAGCATCCCCACCATGCCCCAGCTCTCTGCTGATGTCTCTGTTTGACAGCCTCTTGATGAGTGTCTCAGCTCGCAGGGCCACTCCTTGTTCATCCATGTTTTAGTTTGATCATGTTTCTTCTCTGCCCGTTTTTTAATAGCTCACACAATCTATAGAATAAAAGAAACTACTGAGAGATACAAACAAGGCTTGCCTGAATTTGTAGGAATCTCTAGACTCTTTTACCACCCAAGATTTAAATTTTCCACACCCTGAGTGCCCTACCCCTTCCTGGTCTTTGGATCCAGGCTAGTCTTTCTTTCTTTCTTGCAGGTTTTTTTTTTTTTTTTGTTCCTGTTGTCCTGCTTACAATAATCATTCCAGCATTCAGATTTTTTGAGCACTATCTCATGAACAAGGGACCAAGTTAAGTCACATTTTGACTAAAACTTTGCTCCAACTTTATCCCAACAACAGCATTCATGAAGTGCATCTGTTTTAATTTTTTTAATCTACTAAATCTCTTACTTTCCTTTTTTAACCTCTCACCCTTCCAGAAATAAGAAATGTCAATTATTTTTATAATGTCATCTTTTAAATCTGTGAGCTAAGCTGTATATTTAAAAAGGAAGTGATATTTGTTGAGCATCTACTGTAACACTCAATGACTTATTAACAAATGGTTTTTAATTCATTCTCACAGCATAAAGAAGCACTGTTATCCCATTTGTTGATGAGGAAAGTGGACCTAAAACAAAGTAATGTTGCTAAATTAGTGTAGCTTATAGTGCAAAATCCAGAAACCTAAGTTCTGATTGTACTGCATTGTTCAATATTTTCACATAGAAAGCTGATTAGACTTTTAACATTTCCCTTTACTTGCAGATCATGCCACAGATGACAAAGTGCTTTAGTAGCATAGCATCCTCTTACAGATCACCAATAAACAAAGTGGTCGAGGGAGGGGAGGGAGCCTCTCTTTTGTGAGGTGAAGGTTTAGAGAAAAGAATGATTATTTTTACGTCATTGAAACAAAAACTGGAGTCACCAAGATGGACATTCCTATCTTGAAAGCCAGTCCTCTTTTTAAGCGCTCCTGTCTCCCACACTGAAATTGTATTTCCTTCCTGGCAGGGAAGAAATGTTGGGTCTTCAAAACTACTTGTCTTTGTTAAGAGGCTCCCCATGAGCTGCCCACACATCTTGCTCTTTGGTCCTGTCTTAGGTATTGAGGACTGAATCTGCCCATTACAATAGCTATATGCTAAGCTGTGACTTCAAGGCACAAACTAGCATTCATCCTATCTTGACTTTTATTTTCACCAAATTTTGAAAAAGCATAATTCATTTCTAATTTTTATTTTTTTAATTTTTTTTGGTTTTTTTTTATTTTTTTAAATACTTTATTTTTTTTCTTCAAGTTACATCTCAGTCACAAACCCTTCCCTATTCCCCCTTCCTATCCCGCCCTTCCACCCTCTTCCCCCCAGAAGTTTCCCCTTTCAGTCCAACATATGGTTCCTTCTCTTATAGCAGTAAGTATTATACAAAACAACAGATATAAATATGCCACATTTGTGAGAGTTAAATGGCCCAGTATACCTTCCCAATGTCCAGTTTATACATATTTGGCCCCTGACTTTAACATTCTACTATCTAACCATCTCCATGAGTTTAAAGGTCTATATCTGGCTCAACATTCATACTAACTTGTAACACACTTTTAAGAGTATCTTCTTAGATCTATAACACCCTCTTGATTCCTAAACAACTCAAAATTTAACTATGAGACTCTAGCTGTCTATTCTTCAACCACCTCAGAGACCTGAGAGGGATAAATAAATCTGATTATATAGGAAGTGCAGGGCCTGCAGCTTCCAAAACTAAGAAATGACATACCAGTGACTGCCTGGACAGTTCCCATTTTCTCTCCATACATTCCTGCATCAGTCTTCAGCCATTTGGCCCCGTTTCTCTGACAGACATTGACTGTAGAGCAGGAATTATGAAGGACTTACCTACCCTGTCTTGGCAGAGTTAGGCTGTCGACTTCCCTGCTACCAAGTTTTGTCCTTTTTGGACAGCAGTCTGTCTGCAGTTGGAGCAAGGGGTTTTTTCATGCCAAGAGATAGGCTTGCCACTAATTCAACCATCTCACACTGGAGATTCTTCGATGCTTATCTTCTACTTGGAGTAGAATAGGGGGTGCTGTCAGGAGCTGATATGTCTCGATATCAAAAAAAAGATAATCTTAATTTAAGATAACATCTTTGAATGCCATATTCTGCAGATCTCTTGGGGTTTTTGAAGATGCCCTATCCATCTCTTGTATTTAGATAAGCAAATGTTGCTTGTCTCTTAACAACTTGATTACTGGGTAGTTTAGAGAATATCTGTGATAGACTGTCATAGTAGCTAACAAAGGGACATGTTTGCATGACTAGGAGTTTGTTTTACTTAACTATCCTAGACAGTTTTAGACGGTTGGTATCAAGCGGCCAGAGCTTCACATTTTATTTTTAAGTATCTCTAGGTATGATAACATTAGGAAGCGTTACCTTTAATTTTGTATCAATATACAAAGATCTATTCAATTGTGGTTAAATATACTCTTAATTATGTATCAATATACAAAGATCAATGCCTATGTAGCCCAATACAATCTTAATATTACGTCCATATACAAGGGTCAATACCATTGTGGCCAACTATAATCTTAATTTTGTATCAATATACAAAGATCAATACCGATGTAATCCAATACAATCTTATTTTTGCACAATAAACAATGGTCAATACCACTTTAGCCAAATATACTACTAATTTTGTATCAATATACAAAGGTATAAGGGCATATTCAATAATCTGCCCCTTCTTCTTAGAACTTCCTGTGCTATGTCTATGTCTCATTTTTCTCAAGCCTATGCACTCCTACATAGGAGAGGAAGAAGGATACAGAAAAGGAAAAGTAGGAAGTCCCTAAGTCAAAAAAATGGGAAATGTAGCTAAATAGAGAATTCACAAAGGAGGAATCCCTAAGGGCTGAGAGATACCTGAAGAAATGTTCAACATCCTTAATCATCAGAGAAATGCAACTCAAGACGACCCTGAGATTCCACCTAACACCTGTTAGAATGGCTAAGATAAAGAGCTCAAATGATAGCGCATGCTGGCGAAGGTGTGGAGAAAGGGGAACCCTATTCCATTGCTGGTGGGAGTGCAGGCTTGTGCAACCACTATGGAGGTCTGTCTGGTGATATCTTAGAAATCTAGGAATAAACTTGCCTCACGACCCAGCCATACCACTACTGGGTATACACCCAAAGGACCTCTCACGGAGACATAGGGAAGTCTCCTCATCTATGTTCATAGCAGCCTTATTTGTAATAGCTAGAAATTGGAAACAACCCAGATGTCCCTCAACTGAAGAATGGATTAAAAAACTGTGGTACATCTATACAATGGAATATTACTCAGCTATCAGAAACAACGAAATCATGCAATTTGCAACCAAATGGATGGATCTAGAGAAGCTCATCCTGAGCGAGCTAACCCAGTCTCAGAAGGATGCACATGGAATCTATTCACTTATAGTAGGATTTTAGCTATATCATTTCTAGTTTTAAAAAATCAGGTGCCTAGGGGCTGGAGAGATGGCTCGGTGGTTAAGAGCACTAGTTGCTTTTCCAAAGGACCCGGGTTCAAATCCCAGCACCCACAGAGCAGATCAGAGTTGTCTGTAATTGCTGGGCATGGTGGTGCTTGCCTTTAATCCCAGCACTCAGGAGGTAGAGACAGGCAAATCTGAGAGTTTAAGGCCAGCCTGGTCAACAAAGTGAGTACAGGACAGCCAGGGATACACAGAGAAACCATGTCTCAACCCCTCCCCCCAAATTAAAATCAAGTGCCTAACTATTCTTTAAAGAAGTGGGGCATCATTACTCTCATCACTGGATCTGAGGGTACCACTCCCACTTTATTGTCACCTTCTGAGTTCCTAATCTGATTATCTCGCCATTGAAGATGCCCCACTGACAGAGATACCACACAAGAGAGCCTGCAGGAGTCATGTACACAAAACTTGCTTCCTTGTCGCCTCTCTCAAAAAGAGCATCCTTTACAAAGACATTGGCATCAACTACTTCTGCTGCCCTGATGTTTCGATCCTCATTCCATCTGCACCTCAAGTGCCCTGGGAAGAAGGTTGTTCTGTGACTGGAAAAGGATTTCCCATTACAGTGGCTGAGATAGTTTTACCAGTTAGACCTCTGACCTCTGCTTTCTGAGTGACACTGAAGAGACAACTGCATGATAGAAGCAACAAGAATATTTCTTACTAATGTTGCTTCAGTAAACTGAGTCTAATCTGTTTTTCTTTAGTATGAAGGTGCTAGTTTCTGTACTCATCATAGGACTTTCCAAATATCGTACTTCTTAATACCATGAGGGAACTACCTACAATATCAGTTATTTTGGCATAATAACCATTTGCTTCTGAATTTGTAATTAACAATATATCCTACTTTTCACATATGAGAATAACCGAATGCACTCACACAGTGTTTTGGCTGCCCACAAATTAAATGTACTTCCTAGATCTACATGAGCTTCTGGAATAAGTTGAAAGAGCCTTATGCTAACAGCCTGGAGACCTGACTGTGTCATTTATCTTCTCTTCTTCTCTAGATCTTGGAACAATACATCTGTGATTATGAATGCAAAAAAAAAACCATATACATTTGAAGAGTGTAAGTAACTGTGGCAATGAAAAACCTGGATTTTTTTTAACAGTTCTGTTGCTCACTAGCTTTGTGACCTACAGAGTCACATGGACAATCTTAGGGTCTTTGTCTCATTACTTTCTGTCAATTCTCTATGATGTCTGTGTATCTGTTTTTAGTCTGTCTAGCATCATTCGTTTTCATAATGCTTGGTCTCTGTAGGCATGTAAGGTATTATCCAACCCTTAAACCCTATCTGTATTCGGCTGATATCTACTTACTTTTCTTCCTTCCTTCCTTCCTTTATTTTTCTTTTACTTATTTATTTATTTTTGTGAATTTCACATCATGCACCCTGATCCCACTCATCTCCCACCTTCCCCTCAGACTTGCCCTCCACCCTTGCAACCTCTCCCAACAGAGAGAAAATAAACTCATTTTGGGAGCTGTAGTGTATTACTGTGTGTCCCACAATATTTCCTTTTGTTCACACCTTTTTTTCTTGCAAATGTTCATTACAATGACTCCTTGGTCTGGCACTTTCTACTTTGTCAATACTAGAATCTCGCTGGAACTTCTCTCAGATATCCTGTTGTTGCCCTGTGTCATGGGTATCCTGTAGTTTTGGGTCTGTGGAACTGGCTTCTTCATGCACTCCAGCAGTTCATCCATGGGGTGGATGTTGGGATGAGCCAACTCAAAGCCTTGGTTCTGGGCCTGCAACCCCCACATCCAGGACCAGCTTTACTGTGCTGCCCAGGTAAAGTACAGGGCCTTCTCTATAGAGTGCTGTAGCAGGTAAGGGACTGGGCCAGCTTTCCTGCTCTCATGACCCCAACAAGGTCAACTATCCCACCTGCTACCTATATTGAGGGCAAAAGAGAGTGGAGGGGATCTCTCCTTTGCCAACACCATCACCACAAAGCAGACAAAAGGAAGGGCTGACTCTACCACATTTATACCCTTGGGGCTGGTTCATCCACAACACTCACATCCAGGGCTAGCTGTACTGTGTTGCCCAGGTGAGGTGCAGGGTTTTTTTCCCGAGTGCTGTAGCTGTTTAAAGACAGGACCAGCTCTTCTGCTTTCATAACACCAGGACTAGGTCTCCAACCTGCTATGGGTGATGAGGGGTCAGGGAGAGGAGGATATCTCTCCCTTGTCCATGCCACCACAGGGAGACAAGCCAGCTCTCCCAACCTCGCATCCTTGGGACTGGCTTACTCACAACTCCCAAAATGTGCAGAGTCTCCTATCCCCAATACTGCAGCTGACTGGGGGCAGGGTCCGCTCTCCTGTTGTCATGCATCTAAGGCCAGTTCTGATGCTCAGGTGAAGGATGGGTCAGTTATGAACAGCCCTCAGACATCAACATGTCCCTGGGTGGCAGCCCAGACCAGGGATGTCCACTTGGCTTTTGGTGATAACAAACCCCTGCTGCTGCAGGGCCATAGACTCAGACATGGTCCCTGGTGGCAGCAGAGGCCAGCATCCCACCATGGTCCTAGGTGGTATCTCTGGCTTCTCACATCAGGTTGTTCCTCACTACCCTCAAGTCTCCAGTTCTGCCTCTCTTTGTTGTGCCCACATTCCTCTGTTTCTCGGTCTCTTCCATTCCTCTACCACTTACTTGCTCTTCTTAGTGGTGCCCTGGGTCTCTGAGTGTCTGGGCTTGTCTCAGGAGTGGTCTCAGGAGTGCTGTGCCCCGCATGCATGTTATAGTTCTAGCAAGGGTCAACCCAGTATGGTCTGTCCCCCAGGCCTGCATGGCACCAGACTGGTGTTCATTTCAGGCTAGCTCCCTGCCCAGGCCCCATGGTAGCAGTCTGGTGTTTGTCTCAGGTTCATTCCTTCCCTAGCTCTCTCAAGTGGCTATTTGCCTGGGGTCCTGGTTCCAGGCAGGGATCTTCTAGTCTCTGACTTGTTTCCTTTCCTGGGACCCCATCTGGTGCTTACCTGGTGCTGGACTGGTGATCCTCACAAGCTAGTTCCATGCCTGGGCTCCCTGACCCTGAACTAGTGGTTGTCTCAGGCTTGCTTTTTTAGAGAATATTCCACTAGTAATCATTCAGAAGTTCATAGGTCAGAACACTGATTGTAGACACAGTCTCACTCCTCTCTGCCACCTACTGGTACACGTGTGACACAGCAGCCACATCTGCAGTGGGTCTTTACCTTTCTTACAATGCCGGAACATTACCAAGAGTCATTGATATAGACAGTAAACAGTGCTGCACCTAGAGCTCTGACTTCCTGGCAAAGTCTGTGATTCTATGTACCACATATTACAGATGTCACTGATGGGTTCTGGCACAACAGATTTTCCTTATCACTTTTTACCTCTCCCTCCAACACTGTCTTCATCTTAGCCTTCATCCTGTGGGCTCAAGCATCTCTTAGCCCTGTACCCTGAACCAATCACACTAATCTTTATTTGATTACAGTCCCACTGTAATATCAGTGAGGCAAGCTGTACAATCAGTTAAGTGAAGCACATGAATAATAAAAAAAAAAGCCTAGAAAAATAAGCTCCAACAACAAAAAGGCCACTGTACTAATGGATAACCTTTACATAGAGGAATGGTGTGAGCAAATTCTGGGTTCAAGAGAATCTGAATTTAATTTCTGAGGGACTTTGGTCAAGTTTCTTCATCTTGAAGCCTCAGCTTTCTCATCTGTACAATAGGAAAAGTGATAGTGTCCACCTCACAGGCATGGATAAAATAGAGGGTTCAGTAGGGTCAGTGTTTAAGGCAGTGTTTGGCCTGGTAAAGCTTAAACATTTAACAATGGGAAAATAAACCTGAGAAAATGGCATTAGCATTCAGGCCAATACCAGACATGTTTCATAAGAGAAAGAGACTTTAGCATTCTATAAACTTATGCTAATTAGCTCATGTCAATGACAGCATAGTCAAGGGCTCTGTAGAGTCTCCACTGTGAAATAGCTCAGGGTGAGAGAATGTGTTGCCAGGCTGTAATTCAGCCTCCTTGTTTGCTATGTGTGGAAAAAAAATATCCCTTGTCAATTTCAGAGACAATACAGCATTCCCCTTGCACATGGCTTTGACTTCCAGTGCCAAAACACAAGATTTTACAAAGTCCTTGTTTTTCTGAAAATGTGTTTATCAGGACTCCTTTTCTGCAGATAATGGATTTTCAAAAAGACCTGTTCTTCTTTTCTGGCACGTTGAAAGGAGAAAATCTCTGAATGGGAAGAAGGATCAAGTGGCTGTTTTGCGCCCACGGTGTCTCTTTTCTACATATTGTGCCACAGTGTTGGAGGCTAGGTTTCATAATTACATAGTACCAACACACAATTACCCACAATTAGTCTAATTACATAAATACACTATGATTATCTGAAAGATAATGTTAAATAGAACACAAAGGAGATGGGCTGGCCCTGAGGTAAACCTGAATGGTGATCTGGCAGTTTTGGTGATCCCTGGACCAAGCATAGGAGGCGAGGCAGTGGCCTCTTGGCCTTCTGCCCTTCTTCTCTCCACTGTGCAGTCATTAACAGAGCCTCAGGGTGCTACTGTATCTTCAGGTGACCTTAAAGTTTCCCTTTACCATCTCTGTTTGTTAACACAATAAATGGTAAAGGGCAATTGGTTTGAAAACCATATTTAAATCTCAAAGCAACTCAGCATCCCCAAGGCTGACATTTACAAGCTAGGTACACTCTATATTTCAGTGGTACTGCTGATGGGCTCTCCATTCTGAGTTGGTCAGGCCAGTCCAATTAAGCAAAGGTTTACACTGGCATAAACGTTACTCCTGACTGATGGGGGCCAACTCCATAACCTCTGGTCTTTTCTGAAGATTGGCTGTCAAATTCACATTTGGGTAAATGAATGTTGAGTTCTGGAAGAAAGCAGCAACTTCAAAGATACACACACTAGACATGTTCGGTTAGTATTTTTAGTGTATGTTTTCTGGACTCTTCTGAGTCAGACATGTTAATATAACTAATCTTCTTAATAATAATCAAACAGTTACAGAATATTGATTTTTTTTCTTTGTCTGTCAATCTCCAAATCAGGAGTTAAAAATACAGCTAGAGACATAACAATGGTTATTTTTGTCCTCAGCACTTTATAATCTAGTTAGTATGACAGAATGGAACATGTTCTGCTTTGAAGTAGATATGCCATTGCTGTGCCTGTGGATGGTTACATTACTGTTTCCACTCCTAGTGGAAATCATACACTAATCCTCTACTAGTACAAGCTCCCAACCCAAGAGCTATCCAATCTCAAGTGGTCAACCCTAAACAGATACCAGCAACACTACATTGATTCAGTATGCTGTATACATATATATATATATATGTATATGCATATATACATTCTGTATAACAATAATGATTAAAGAAGTGGTCATGAATTTGAGAGGGAGTGGGATCATGGGAAGAGATGGGGTTGGAACGAGAGATAGAAATGATATAAGTGTAGTGCCTGTGTTTAAAATTCTCAAAAGAAAATAATTTTTAAAATTAGGCCAAGTGTAATAGTATACATCTTTAATCCCTCCCCTCAGAGCTCAGAGAATCTTGTGGAGACTGAAAGAGCCAGAGGAGATGGAGGACACCAAGAGAACAAGGCCCAACGAATCAATTAAGCAAGGTGCATATGAGCTCACAGAGAGTGAAGCCGCAAGCACAAGGACTACATGAGTATGTCCCAGGTCCTCTGTGTATATATTATAACTTTCAGCTTAGTATTTTATGGGACTCCTCACTGTAACAATGAATGGGTCTATGACTCTTGTGTCTGCTCTTGGGACTCTTTTCCTCCTGTTGGGTTGCCATATACAACTTTGCTGTAATAGTTTTTGCTTCAAATTATTATATTTTATTTCATCTTATTTGATTGTTATCTAGTAGAAGCCTATTTTTTTCTAATGAGAGACAGAAAGGGAGTGGATGCTAGGGGAGGAGAGGTGGCAAGGAATTTGGAGGAATAGAGAAAAGGGAAACTATAATTAGGATTTAATGTATGAGAAAAGAATTTATCTTCAATAAAAGAAGAAAATGGAAAAAATTTTAAAAATTATGTCAGGAGTGGTGGCACACACATTTAACCTAGTGCTGAGGAGGTACAGGCCAGCAGATTCTGTGAGTTTCAGGCAAGCTTGGTTTACATAGTGAATTCCAGGCTAGCCAGGGCTACATAGTGAAACCTTGTCTCCAGAATTACAACAATTTTTTAATTGGATGAATATAAAGCATTTATGAAAGAATGCATCAAACATATGTTTTGATGCATATGTTTCTAACAATATATTTAAAGGGAAACTGTGTAGGTGATATTAATTTAAATTCTTATATTCTAGGCATTGTATTATTGTTCTATGTACTTCGTTTACTTATTCTGACATCCCTGAGAGGTAGGTCAACTTGCCCCTCTCTTACAGAGGAATCTGGGCTCAGAAACTTTTGATAGCTTGCCCAAAGCCAAACAGTAGAGTAGGAAGAAGAAGACATCTGGATTCAAGCTGGTTAGCCTCAAAATGGACTTTTTTTTCTCCATATTCTGTTGTTACGTGAATAAATGCTCAAGGCCTGTTCCCCATCTGTAGGAAAGAAAAGTTTGAACCACATCCTCCTGAACGCTTCTGACAATCGGGGATTCCAGGAGTGAAAATCTACACAATGCAATAAAGATTCTTCATTCCAGAGGAACACAATCAAATTCCCTTTAAGTATAGTGCTCCCCTAGCTCACATAAGTGCTTATTATTTCCAGATCATTAACTGGTTGACATAGAAATTTGGCTGAGAAACTTGAAGCTCAAGTGTTAGAGGGCTCTGCCAATTGAAAATCAGTCAAATGTGGATAATGGCTTCTGTTACTATAATACAAGTCTACAGGAAAATTTGATTCAATTTATAAAAAAATCTATCAAAGGCAGCTTTTCAGGAATTCATCTGTTGAGTAGAACAAGGTACACCTGTGCTGCATTACCCAAATAAGTTCCACCTGGGAGACAGATGACTGTATGGCTTTAAAGAAAGAAAATAATCTAATAAAGACAAGAAATTTTGAAAAGCAAGAATTTTTCCATGTCCTTCCATTATTGCTTTTCCCCCATTTAAATTGTTCTAGTCTATGACATCCTTAATTCCAGGTATAGCAAACTCATTAAATTTATCCAAGCATTGGATAATGTATTTTCATTCATGCAGATGTGAATTCGTCATGGGAAATGCCTTTCAAGTGTCATTCCACAGTAAGGAAGATTTTGAAGGTACAAAATGGGGACAAAAAACAAACAATGGCCATTCTTTGTCAAACTGGCTTTAATTATAAAGAAATTCATAAAATAGTTGTGGAAGTTATGAAAGTTTAACTCCCAGAAGCTTGCTCTAGATTCTGCAAAAACTAAGGGTGCTGAGAACACCAAACAAACAAACAAGCAAACAAAAAAAAAACCCCCAAATCAGTAAGAAAATTTATAATTCCTTTAGGATATTAAAAAGAAATCAGGGTGAACACTTTAGAGGTCTATAGGGTTTAGCACAGGGGATCTTACTATCATCCATATTCCTCCCCAGGTGACAATGCTTTGTCTTCAGCAGATGTCTTTCCCCACTGTGTCTTGCTCATCTCCGCTGATCATTTCCATGGCTTCATCCAAGAAAATGTCCTCCATTGTTATTTGGTCCTTTGTGAATCAAAGTGCCACCAGACTAAGAAGTTGGCTTCAGGAACCAGGTGTCTACTTCATTATGGAGATAGACACAAAAGAGGTCACCCACCACTGCCGCCTATGATCTTATGTCACAATAACAGACCAACACAAGACAGACAAATGCATCCAACCACTACCAATGTCACCAACACTCGCTGATTCTATTTTTAACAGAATAGAACCAAAAAACGGGGAGGATACTCAGTTAGTAGAAACAATAGTGTTGTTTGTGAAGGCTAATTATACTTTGTATTTTTTTACTTTTACATTGAAAAGCAAGGCATTTTCCTGCTTATCAAGGAGGTCGGATATGCTTAGAATGTAACACATGGGCTCTTTATCAAGCCCAAAGATCAAGAGGAAAATTTTGGTTGATTGATTATTGTGTGTGTAACTAAATATTATACATAATTTTATTTATAACTAATAGTACATTGTGAAAATACAATTGTGCATTTCTCTCTTCTGAAAAATGGTGATATTGGAAGCAGAGCACCTAGTGTTAATGAAATCACATTGGTGTTGGGGTGATTGGGTATTTTCCCACAAGACAAAGGATTTTCAAAAAGAATCATCTGACTTGATTTTAATCAGATATCTCTAGAATAATATGCCAATAATTTAGTTTATACATTATTAGAAATAAACACTTTATGAAATATAAAGGGATCAACAGTCTTACCCAGCTGTGAATCCTATGAACTACAACACCAATCTGCCAAGTACAGTTCACCCACTGTCACAAAACTGGCAAAACTGTTACAGACGTAAGCAACCACTCTCTGTCTGGATTTAAGGTCTGTATCACAAGAAGGAATGTATGCCTAGTACTGCAAACCTGGTCAAAAATACGTGACTGAGGAGGTCCTTGGGATTAACTTACTACTGTTGTTTAGTAAAACTGTCAGAGTACTAAGCTGTCTTATAATTTGTGCTTATGCCCATAAACAATTTCTACTCACAGCCTTAATCAGAGAAGCTTCTATTTGCAAAAAATAGCAGTGAATGCAGAGACACATGGTGGCTCTAGGTTTTAAGAATAAGTGACTGCTGAGTACTCAGCTCTAAGAAAGACATTTATACCACCCAGGAATTATTGTGGAAGAGGAGGCAGAAAGACTGTAAGAGATGAATGGTAGAGAGAAAGGTTTCGAAGTGCTGTCTTCTGAGCATAGAGCAGACAATACGGTCCTGGAATATGCCTGTTGCTGCGTGCAATAGGCATATACTAGACTCAGCCTTTCCACTGTCAATCACAGATCAGAGAGGGCTTCACAAGGCTACATCCCTTCCTGGTAAACTGTTAGCTACCAATAGATTCTGGGAAAGTCATTGCTGCAGTTTACCCATTTGTGAGCCCATCAGGCTCTAATGGATATCCCCATACTCATGGTTACACAAATGGCTCTGATTAAACCTAGTTGGTCACAAAATCAAAGAAAAAGAGATGGACTCAGGAGAGAGAGTTGTAGAAAGGAAGATGGGTCATGGGGGAGGGAGAGATATTAGAGAGTTAGAAGGGGGTGGTAATCAGAATATACTTTGGACATGCATGAAAATGTCAGTGAACAAATTCAATAAAATTTTTGAAAACTGATGTAAGCTCCTTCACACATAGTTTCCTTATTTTACCTGTGGGGAGAAAGAGCCACTACTACAAGCAATCAAACTAGATTTTTCATAAAATTTCTGATGAAATTAGAAGAAAACAGAAAATGTCCAAGCTAATATTGTTCTCAAAAGTATGTTTCTTGGAGGCCATATGTATATCTTACTGAAGTTTATTTTGTCCTCTAAACTTCTAATATTATCTAAAGAACAGTTTTCACAGCCACTGGAATGACTCCAAAAAATAATCCAAAACACCTTCTATTTCTTTCTTTCTTAGGCCAACAAAATGACATTTTCCTTGGTTGTACTTTTCATATGAGAGTCAATACTTAAAGATTTTTAATATTTACAAACATCAAATCCACTACCAAAAGATTATTTGCCGATATTTAGGGCATTCCAAAGAGTAGACGTAGGCTTTGAAGGCTGCACCATAGTTTTGAACATGGTGATAATTTTTGATTAAGTGTGCCATCTGCAGAAGTGGCTGCTTTGAACAAGAGTCTTCCCATTTCTATGTGTGTTCAGGTCACCACAGTGCACAGCTACAAAGAAGGTTTCAATCTTATTGTTGTCTGTGCAAATAGCGTTGCTTAGAAACTTGTAGGGCTAGGACTCTGTGCATGTTGTACTCTGTTTGAGGAAATGTCAGATTATCCCTTCAGAGTTTTCCTCCTAGTCTTTATGAGGCATTTTTATAACACTAAGGCAGAATATCAGACCCTTGAGGATTACTTATTTTAAAGCATCTTTTCTTCCTGTGGAACCACCAAGTATTATCCATGATTTATTGCTAGTTATTCTTTGTTGTAGTTATGGGTCTATATAACTGGGAACTCCCTTCTGGACATGGTTTGGTTTTGTACATTTTTATATTACACCATAATTTTTATGTGACAAAAATAACAAAGTTAAATACATTTTTATCTCAAAGTGAGTCTGGGTTGACTTTGGTCAAAGGCCTTGGAATGCAGGCCTCAGATGTGGTTAAGAATGTTACTGCTGATGTAATTTTCCTTTAATCTTTTTTCTAAGCCAAAAAAAAAAAAACTGCACAGTGAAGAGAGATTGGGAAAAAATGATAAATAAAACCCTCTAAAATTTCCATGGATAAGAATTATTCATCGACATTTCTTAAATAGTTAGGTTTACAAGTCACATTAATCAATATTTTGTTTCATAGCAGATGTGGAAGAAGTTAAAAGTCTGGATTCCAGAAAAAAAGGAAAAGAAAACTGAAAAGTATTATATTTCATACTTTAGGGGGGAGTGGAGAAAGGGAAAAGATTTATGTATATCTGAAAGTAATAGGAATGAAAAATACAAACCAAAGTTATCAAAATCACTGTGGAGACACCAAATTTGAATGTTTCTTGGAGTTTCCTTAATGAAACTCCAACATCATAAAGCCATAAATAACAAGCACACATCTTAGTGTTTCCCACTGTGATCTAGTGGCTCACCTGCTGGGGATGTACTTTATTAAGCACATATCTGTACACAGATGCTTGTTTTCCCCTTCCTTGTCCAGGCTCTCAATCTCTCTTTTTTTTCCCTAACAAAACATTAATGTTTAGCCTCATGTCTTCTGTAGCTATTTTATACCTTCTATTCATTCAATATTTGCTAGATGTCCTCCAAGGTCCTCTCCACTAAGTAAACTGAGAAAGATGGAGAAAGGTTTGACAGTGGGAGGAACACAGCACAAATAATGATAAATACTCAAAATATAAAGCACGTTTTTAAAAATTTATTTATTTATTACTTCAGGTTACATCTCCATCATAGTGTCCTCTTTTCACCTCTCCCAGTCCCACCCTCCCACCCTCTACCCCCTATCCATCCCTTCCACCCCACTCTTCTGGAGTGGAGTGTCCCTAAATAACAGTCCCCAGCTCTAGTTCAGCAGTCATATTAGGGCCAAGAGCCTCCTCATATACTGGGGGCATATAAGGCAGCACGCCTAGGGCAAAGTGTCTCACCGACAGGATAAAAAGGTCTATGTTCTCTGACAGACATTGGTTGTAGAGCAGGAATTATGAAGGACTTACCTACCCTGTCTTGGCAGAGCTAGGCTGTCGACTTACCTGCTTCCAAGTTTTGTCCTTTTTGGACAGAAGTCTGTCTACA